>OY992876.1:2711263-3311263 GCA_963921405.1 Cepaea hortensis | reverse complement strand
AATTGAGTTTTAAAATACAACAACTGTGTTTATTATTGCTATTGAGGATCATATGATGATGATGATTATATTATGGTATACGTAACTCATCTGGCTGAAAAGCTCAGAAGCACATAGGTCCTGCTTCCCCCAGTGAGACGCAGTTCACTGTCAGATTGAAGGAGTCCAAATTGGTCCCTCACAAGGCTAAGTCACTTCCTGATATGGGTTGTTGACTGTCCATTGCTCCTAAGAGATCTGGAATGAAACGAACGGAGATGGGTAGTATCTACGTCTACACATCTCAAAACACATATGTCTATACATTCATATAAACATACATTCAAGTCATAATATATGATGGTATGATGATATATATGATAGCATGTTACATAAACATATCTCAGTTCTAAATAAATAAATATATATATATATGCATATATTAATAAAACTATTTAGAACATCTATAGCTCAAAACCTACATATTCATATACATTTGTGTAATGGAGTGTTTCCCATATAAGTTCACCTCACTTACTCTTTCCCTTTCTGATTCATTCATACTGTCTTGTCGGAAGGGCTGGTCGCACAGTCCTGTCGAACATTAAATGCCTTCCCTGAATCTGTCTGGGATATTGAATGTCCTAAGTCATGTCTGTCCTCATGCAGACATCATGCAGACAAGGTGAACTGGTGCCATTCCTCAAACCAAGTGGTTTCACCACAATCTTGGTAGGCACTCAAAGTGTTGGTCCAAATAATCAACGTTAATTTGGACGCTATCAAGAGACTGGGAGCTCTCAGGAATTTCTCCTAAGTAGTCAGTCTCCCCAATGTTTAACATCATACAGGATGAATCTAAATGTATCTCCTGTACATGCATAAGCCACACGCTCATGTAGCTTGGATAATGGATTTCTCCAAATTATCACATACAACAAATCAGACAACCAAGTGGTGAATGAAAGAAGAAAATAGTTCTCAGTGAAATCGTAAAGCTAGAACTGGAACATTAAGTACAAAGAAAATCCACCAGTGTAAAGTTTGGGAGAATATGCAGAACACGAAACTACACAAGCCTTCAGACTAGCAGACAACTAATCAGAGTAATGGTCTTACCTGGGTTATAGCTAGGAAATCCTGTCATACGACTTCGTACCGAAGTCCAACAGAACGAAATGTTAATATTTCTCCAGTAGGTATCCTAAGAATGCTATTGTGAATTTGCGTCTGAAGTCTTGCTGGCCATGCATGTAGTTTTATTCTAGTCAATTCCTGGCTAGTTTCCAGGTTGGTTAATTAATATGTCCAAGTTCCTGTTAGCTCCACCTATTTTTCCATGTAAGATGATTTACCTAGATGGATTAAGTGCCAAATTCTTTTCACCCCTCCTCCTTTCCTGTGAAGGGTAGTTTCATCTGTCAATCAAATTGACCGATGCCCCCCACGCCTGAAACAATGAAACCTGCTTTGGCGGCAATGCAGTTGCGTCATTACAGTCCAATAGGCTGGTAACACCAGCCTTCCCGGTTGCTGGCATGAATGTGTCAGCCATGTGTTTCTACTTTGCCCCGTAGTATTGGGGAGAGGTGTTAAGCATCTGGTCCTAATTGCTCCTTTGTGGTGGCAATTACAGACGTCCCGGCTCCACAAAGTCTGGACTTTTAGATAGGTGTTAGGCCTGCATTAAATTGCCGTTTTTGGATCACACGGGGTTCTGTTGAACTAAGGTGTTAGGTGTCTATTCCAACCGCAGGCTTGTAAACTAACACGTCAATCTCAACTGACTGGCTCCGCGATGTATCAACGCCGTCGGCCCCAGCCTAGATTTCACACTTTGTCTTTCTCGTCCCTTGAACTGAAAACAATGAGTTTTCAACCTTTGATAGCGCCCGCCCCGACTGGTGCCGTGGTGTCTGGGTTTTAACTTTGATCTGGACATCAAAGCTTTCTCAGACCTAGCATTACAGAAATGATGGGGCGTGCGTGGTCAAAATGTATTTTCCTCTTGTTTTCAAGTTTATTGCATTTCTATCATTTTCTGGTGGACGTTTATGCTTTTAGAGAATGATAGAAAAATAATGTGGGCTCTTTAATTCCTTTTTAACTTGTGTAATTATGATGCTGCCGGGGCTGTCCCGCCACATAGCTCTCCAATTTAAGTAGGTTCATTAATGAAGCCTATAACAGAGCCTCGGCAGCATTCAAGAATGTATCTAAGTTCTCTCCGTTCTCCAACTGCCTCCAAGTCTGGATTCCCAATATTCTTTGTGGCAGTGGGATGTTCTATGAGTCAAAAGAAATATCCCATGTCCATTCTCCCAGGATAAATCTTGCAAATCTTTGCTCCTGGTGTTGTGTCGGATTTCCAGGCTATTGATCGGTAATGTCCTGTCCTCTGGAGGTTTTACTTTTTCCCAGCCGGGAAATTGCAAAATGTATAACAAGATTCTCCGGCGCCGCAGAGAGACTGTTATTTTCCACTCAATTTCTGGCCCTTGTCCTATAAGCAGAGGAAGTGCCATCAGTGTTTTCTTAAAAGAATTGGTCGCAGTACTGTTGCTCCATTTTCTTTTCCTCCGTCGGCCAAAGATCATAATAAAATCCTTTAATCTCCTCCTTTTGGCAGGAAATTTGCTAAACATCATAATTTTATGATGTGCATTCAACTCGTACTTGCCTCTTTCTTGGTAGGATGTCAGTTTACTACCTCTTGATTTAAGAGTTTTCTTCCTTCGATAATTATTTATCCAGGTGCGTTCCTCTTCAACAGAGTTCCATTTTGAATCTGTGTTTGAAAGTATAAGGCTAGTAGAAGTTGTCCAGCTTTGAGAAATCATGTTGTTCCCCAAGAACTGTGAATTTGTATCACTCCTTGTAGAAGTATACATAAACAGCTGTTCTCCCCATCCAACATTGGTTGAAGTGAAAGGTAAACAAGGTCCTGAGTGTTGAGTATACCAACCGCTCCGGTTTTGTTCCGCTGCAGAGTCCATCATTTGTGATCCCCTGTTAGCTTCAGCTGTGTTGATGATAGGCATTACCTTCATCCTGTCCAAAGAAGTATTTTCTTCTTTGTTGTTAGCAGACATGTTTATCGTCCCTGAATCAGAGTCCGTGGTATAACCTACATGAATGCTTTGTGTATCTTGAGTTTCCTTTTCGAAAGACTCCAAGATACTGACATCGTAAGAATTCTCCTCCGTGTCTTGTTTGTCCTCCATGGCTGGGCTCTCTTGTGCCAAGTCCAATTGAGGTATTCTCTCCCTGGTCTGGTTTTCTTGTTCCAAATCCAATAGAAGTGAATGTTGTGGGATGTCATTTTCAATGCCATATCTCACCTGAGATAAGTAATTCAAACTGATAATTATTTCATCTTGTGTGGCCACACCGTGAGAAACAATGGAATCCTGTTTTACATCCATTCCGGTCTCAGTTGAATTCATTTCCACTCCTAGTTTCTCTGAACTGAAGGGAATAAAAGAGTCGGGTAAGGTCTCGCCTTCGATCTCTTTAATAGTTTTCCTCAGGTCCTCCTCCTCCTGGATTTTTCTCCTTTGGGAAGTCTTAGGAAGCTCCTGAGATTGCTGGGTTGCCAAGCCAGCTAATCCGCTTTCATTGCGGTGTAAACATTTATCATGTTTGTGACTGTTTACCGAACGCTTGGTACATTTATTCCTATTCCGTTTATTTTTAATATTTTTAGGAATAGGCGAGGGAAGCATCTGCCTTTCTGTGCGCAAGTTTTTGTTTTTCTGAGCCATGGGGATTTGCGAAGGAATGCATGCCTCTTCTTTGTGACGGTCAGCTTCCCCGCTTTCTATCAGAGTTTCGGCTTGAGTGATTGGCTTTTCCTCAATCGAGCTGGTAGATTCCTCCACGTTCAGTATTTCAATTTGCTTCTTCTTCATCTCATCTTCTTCAGCTTTGTGACGCATATCTGCTTCTAATTCTGCAACTCTTTTCATCATCTGCTCATCTTCTTTGTCCCACCAATCCATTTCTTCTCTAATAAATAGTTCTAGCTTCTCTCCTACTAAGCCGAGCCTTATGCCCCATCCTCTAGCGGACTCTAAGAAATCTGTGCGTGCATCCATGATCTCTTCTCAGCTTAAACTCAGGTAAGTAATTATATTATTACCCTACAGAGAGCTAGTCAGATTTATGCTAGAGCAGGATAGTGACAAGAGGAACAGACACTGCTATGAGAATGATAGTAGTGAATTAGAGTGAGGAAGTTGATGCAAAGCAGTCCGTCATACACTGAATTAACTAAGAATTATCAAATTATTCATGATTAAATCAAATGATAAAGCATGTAATCAAAAAATCATCAAGTAAATCATCAATAAACTAATTAATATCACTAATTAATGTGATTATTAATTCTACAGTGGTGAATGATGTAAATTAACTCATATGATATTATCCATTATTAACTTTTTAACAAGTTATTTAAATTCTACAGACTTCCCTAGAAACAAATTCCTAAGTTAATACTTAGCAAATGTAATGGGTGAAGAATGAAAGAATGGTTTATGAAAATCAATAGTCTAGAATTTATTCTCTGATTCTATCATGGATGAGAAGTCCTGATGTGTCAAAATCTTGCCTACAATCAAGCAAGCTATTACATTAGAAATAAATTATAACTAACTAATGCTGCTAAGAATGTAAGTGAGAATTACCTAGGTTCTATCCATGGGCAAGACCAGAATAATACCAGACTAACAGATTTGAAATAGGTTCGTTCCTTGCGAGCGAACCAAGTTTTCTAGGGTTTACTCCCGTATTCTATAGCGGGCGAGCAGACCAATAGGCTCTAGGGTTTACTCCCGGATTCTATAGCGGACGAGCCGTCCCAATATGTCCCCAACTGGCTGGGGTTAGATCCCAGATGGGCAACCACTCAGCCAAAATCATTTTCTTCTACTGGTGTTTAGTTCTGGATGCAGTTTAAGATTCCCTAATTCTGTCAGAAGGGACTTATTACCACCCAGGTCCCAGAGAGAAAACGTGGAACTAATGTCTTTTATGCTGATTTAAGACACTGTCCCTGATACTCAAGAAAACAGCCAAGAAGTGGCTCGTTGAAGATAGAATATATCTATATAGTTTTGGCTGTACTTGGTATCACCAGAAGTGAGAAAGGAGGAGTTAAGACATGCAACGTAATCTGGTTACTTATGACTGCATAGGCAAGATACCTCCCGGACATAGATTCCCACTTCTGGATAATATGTGCGAACCCCCACTAAATGATACAATAATGTGTGTACTTGATTAAGCTACACAAACATTTATAAACATTTAGAATTATACGGACAAATTGAGTTTTAAAATACAACAACTGTGTTTATTATTGCTATTGAGGATCATATGATGATGATGATTATATTATGGTATACGTAACTCATCTGGCTGAAAAGCTCAGAAGCACATAGGTCCTGCTTCCCCCAGTGAGACGCAGTTCACTGTCAGATTGAAGGAGTCCAAATTGGTCCCTCACAAGGCTAAGTCACTTCCTGATATGGGTTGTTGACTGTCCATTGCTCCTAAGAGATCTGGAATGAAACGAACGGAGATGGGTAGTATCTACGTCTACACATCTCAAAACACATATGTCTATACATTCATATAAACATACATTCAAGTCATAATATATGATGGTATGATGATATATATGATAGCATGTTACATAAACATATCTCAGTTCTAAATAAATAAATATATATATATATGCATATATTAATAAAACTATTTAGAACATCTATAGCTCAAAACCTACATATTCATATACATTTGTGTAATGGAGTGTTTCCCATATAAGTTCACCTCACTTACTCTTTCCCTTTCTGATTCATTCATACTGTCTTGTCGGAAGGGCTGGTCGCACAGTCCTGTCGAACATTAAATGCCTTCCCTGAATCTGTCTGGGATATTGAATGTCCTAAGTCATGTCTGTCCTCATGCAGACATCATGCAGACAAGGTGAACTGGTGCCATTCCTCAAACCAAGTGGTTTCACCACAATCTTGGTAGGCACTCAAAGTGTTGGTCCAAATAATCAACGTTAATTTGGACGCTATCAAGAGACTGGGAGCTCTCAGGAATTTCTCCTAAGTAGTCAGTCTCCCCAATGTTTAACATCATACAGGATGAATCTAAATGTATCTCCTGTACATGCATAAGCCACACGCTCATGTAGCTTGGATAATGGATTTCTCCAAATTATCACATACAACAAATCAGACAACCAAGTGGTGAATGAAAGAAGAAAATAGTTCTCAGTGAAATCGTAAAGCTAGAACTGGAACATTAAGTACAAAGAAAATCCACCAGTGTAAAGTTTGGGAGAATATGCAGAACACGAAACTACACAAGCCTTCAGACTAGCAGACAACTAATCAGAGTAATGGTCTTACCTGGGTTATAGCTAGGAAATCCTGTCATACGACTTCGTACCGAAGTCCAACAGAACGAAATGTTAATATTTCTCCAGTAGGTATCCTAAGAATGCTATTGTGAATTTGCGTCTGAAGTCTTGCTGGCCATGCATGTAGTTTTATTCTAGTCAATTCCTGGCTAGTTTCCAGGTTGGTTAATTAATATGTCCAAGTTCCTGTTAGCTCCACCTATTTTTCCATGTAAGATGATTTACCTAGATGGATTAAGTGCCAAATTCTTTTCACCCCTCCTCCTTTCCTGTGAAGGGTAGTTTCATCTGTCAATCAAATTGACCGATGCCCCCCACGCCTGAAACAATGAAACCTGCTTTGGCGGCAATGCAGTTGCGTCATTACAGTCCAATAGGCTGGTAACACCAGCCTTCCCGGTTGCTGGCATGAATGTGTCAGCCATGTGTTTCTACTTTGCCCCGTAGTATTGGGGAGAGGTGTTAAGCATCTGGTCCTAATTGCTCCTTTGTGGTGGCAATTACAGACGTCCCGGCTCCACAAAGTCTGGACTTTTAGATAGGTGTTAGGCCTGCATTAAATTGCCGTTTTTGGATCACACGGGGTTCTGTTGAACTAAGGTGTTAGGTGTCTATTCCAACCGCAGGCTTGTAAACTAACACGTCAATCTCAACTGACTGGCTCCGCGATGTATCAACGCCGTCGGCCCCAGCCTAGATTTCACACTTTGTCTTTCTCGTCCCTTGAACTGAAAACAATGAGTTTTCAACCTTTGATAGCGCCTGCCCCGACTGGTGCCGTGGTGTCTGGGTTTTAACTTTGATCTGGACATCAAAGCTTTCTCAGACCTAGCATTACAGAAATGATGGGGCGTGCGTGGTCAAAATGTATTTTCCTCTTGTTTTCAAGTTTATTGCATTTCTATCATTTTCTGGTGGACGTTTATGCTTTTAGAGAATGATAGAAAAATAATGTGGGCTCTTTAATTCCTTTTTAACTTGTGTAATTATGATGCTGCCGGGGCTGTCCCGCCACACCACTCATGAGCAAAGGAGTAAGAAGTGTGTTCATAGTTATATCAGCGTTTGTGCAGTTTGTCCCTCTGATATAGGGTCCACTCATGAGCAAAGTAGTAAGAAGTGTGTTCATATTTATATCTACGTTTGTGCAGTTTGTCCCTCTGATATAGGGTCCACTCATGAGCAAAGGAGTAAGAAGTGTGTTCATAGTTATATCTACGTTTGTGCAGTTTGTCCCTCTGATATAGGGTCCACTCATGAGCAAAGGAGTAAGAAGTGTGTTCATATTTATATCTACGTTTGTGCAGTTTGTCCCTCTGATATAGGGTCCACTCATGAGCAAAGGAGTAAGAAGTGTGTTCATAATTATATCTACGTTTGTGCAGTTTGTCCCTCTGATATAGGGTCCAGTCATGAGCAAAGTAGTAAGAAGTGTGTTCATAGTTATATCTACGTTTGTGCAGTTTGTCCCTCTGATATAGGGTCCAGTCATGAGCAAAGTAGTAAGAAGTGTGTTCATATTTATATCTACGTTTGTGCAGTTTGTCCCTCTGATATAGGGTCCACTCATGAGCAAAGGAGTAAGAAGTGTGTTCATAGTTATATCAGCGTTTGTGCAGTTTGTCCCTCTGACATATGTTCCACTCAAAAGTGCTGGTGGCTTCACCTGGCTGTTGTGGGGTGGCTTGTGTGTCCCGTCAACCTGTGAGCACTAGAATAACACTCGTTACCATATATCGTTGGTTGTGGGCTTTCATGTGAAATATGTTTGCTTGATTTTCTTTGTGAAGTATCACCTTCAGTGCACACATATATCTCCATAAGTGCTCCAGTCTCTTTCAGTAGCTCATACAAGGAGAGTCTGAGCACAGCCCACCAACTCTGTAATACCAGTGAGAATCCAATTATGTGAATATCAGAATAACACATGCTGCAAATATTGTTCTTATGGCTCAGTTTGCTCACTATTGAAATGTAGCCTGCATAACAGCCTAATGTAGTCTGCATAGCAACCTGTTGTAGCCTGCAACTATTGTCATCCTCATGGCAACCTGTTGTAACTTGCAACTATTGTCATCCTCATGGCAGCCTGTTGTAACTTGCAACTATTGTCATCCTCATGGCAACGTGTTGTAACTTGCAACTATTATCATCCTCATGGCAACCTGTTGTAACTTGCAACTATTGTCATCCTCATGGCAACCTGTTGTAGCCTGCAACTATTGTCATCCTCATGGCAACCTGTTGTAGCCTGCAACTATTGTCATCCTCATGGCAACCTGTTGTAACTTGCAAGCAAGCTATTGTAACCTGCATAGCAAGCTATTCTGTTCTGATTTTCGGTTCTCAGGGAATTTTTAATGAACAAATCCGTCCTCTGAATTGTTTGCCCTTATATGAGATGGTTAGGCATTCAGTCCACAACCCTAGGATAGGGGGGGGGGGGGGTGTGGTGGTGTTGTGTGTGTGTGCGTGCCCCCCCCCCCCCCCCCCCCACCCCCCAGAGTATAATGTTCTCAAGTTTTGTTTAAATTTTTACCAGTGTTATCGTTTTCGAAAGCTGGCGCTGTGGTGAATAAATTACAAATGCAATTTGTAATTCTGTATACTGCATTTGAAAAACAGCTGTGACCGCCTTGCTTTGGTTTCCATACAATGGTATGAGTGTTGGTTCTTCAGAAAGCAATGGCAAACTACTGAACATAAACTTGCCCAGGAATCACAAAAAATGCTGGAGTTGACTGCGACGTGCTGTAGAGAATATGCAACTAACTAACTATTGTTTCTGAAAGCTCTGTGTGACTATTCCACGATGTGTGACGCTAACCCCTGCAATCACAATGAAAAATGTAAATTATGGCCATGTATCGAAAGCCTCTCTGTTGACCGTTTCAGTCATCTTCTGCCTGAAGATGAGCACATTTGGGGAAACATTGCTGGACTTAATTGTTTTATTGTGGCTGCAAATAGCAGATCATATTTTCAGACTATTCATTTCTATGAGAGGATAAATAGTGGAAATGGTCCTTCATGACTGTTAGCTCCATGACAGGGCAAGCAGTTAAACATTTCCTCCAAGATTATCAGTTCTATGAGAGGACAAACTAACAGTAGAACATGTCCTCTGAGACTATTAATTTCATGAGAGGACAAGCAGTGGAACATGTCCTCTAAGATTATCAGCTCCATGAGAGGACAAACGAACATCCATGTGAGGACAAACAAACAGTAGACATGTCCTCTGAGACTATTAATTTCATGAGAGGACAAACAAACAGTGGAACATGTCCTACAAACTCCATGAGAGGACAAACAAATAGTAGAACATTTCCTCTCAGACTATTAATTTCATGAGAGGACAAACAGTGGAACATGTCCTCCAAGATTATCAGCTCCATGAGAGGACAAACGAACATCCATGTGAGGACAAACAAACAGTAGACATGTCCTCTGAGACTATTAATTTCATGAGAGGACAAACAAACAGTGGAACATGTCCTACAAACTCCATGAGAGGACAAACAGTGGGGCATGTCCTCCAAGATTATCAGCTCCATGAGAGGACAAACAAACAGTGCAGCATGTTCTCCAAGATTATCAGCTCCATGAGAAGACAAACAGTGGGACATGGCCTCCAAGATTATCAGCTCCATGAGAGGACAAACAAACAGTGGAGCATGTCCTCCAAGATTATCAGCTCCATGAGAGGACAAACAAACAGTGTAACATGTCCTCCAAGATTATCAGCTCCATGAGAGGACAAACAAACAGTGGAACATGTCCTCCAAGATTATCAGCTCCATGAGAGGACAAACAAACAGTGGAACATGTCCTCCAAGATTATCAGCTCCATGAGAGGACAAACAAACAGTGGAACATGTCCTCCAAGATTATCAGCTCCATGAGAGGACAAACAAACAGTGGAACATGTCCTCCAAGATTATCAGCTCCATGAGAGGACAAACAAACAGTGGAACATGTCCTCCAAGATTATCAGCTCCATGAGAGGACAAACAAACAGTGGAACATGTCCTCCAAGATTATCAGCTCCATAAGAGGACAAACAAACTGTGGAACATGTTCTCCAAGATTATCAGCTTCATGAGAGGACAAACAGTGGAACATGTCCTCCAAGATTATCAGCTCCATGAGAGGACAAACAAACAGTGGAACATGTCCTCCAAGATTATCAGCTTCATGAGAGGACAAACAAACAGTGGAACATGTCCTCCAAGATTATCAGCTCCATGAGAGGACAAACAAACAGTGGAACATGTCCTCCAAGATTATCAGCTCCATGAGAGGACAAACAAACAGTGGAACATGTCCTCCAAGATTATCAGCTCCATGAGAGGACAAACAAACAGTGGAACATGTCCTCCAAGATTATCAGCTCCATGAGAGGACAAACAAACAGTGGAACATGTCCTCCAAAATTATCAGCTCCATGAGAGGACAAACAAACAGTGGAGCATGCCCTCCAAGATTATCAGCTCCATGAGAGGACAAACAAACAGTGGAGCATGTTCTCCAATATTATCAGCTTCATGAGAGGACAAACAAACAGTGGAACATGTCCTCCAAGATTATCAGCTCCATGAGAGGACAAACAAACAGTGGAACATGTCCTCCAAGATTATCAGCTCCATGAGAGGACAAACAGTGGAACATGTCCTCCAAGATTATCAGCTCCATGAGAGGACAAACAAACAGTGAAGCATGTCCTCCAAGATTATCAGCTCCATGAGAGGACAAACAAACAGTGGAACATGTCCTCCAAGATTATCAGCTCCATGAGAGGACAAACAAACAGTGGAGCATGTCCTCCAAGATTATCAGCTCCATGAGAGGACAAACAAACAGTGGAGCATGTCCTCCAAGATTATCAGCTCCATGAGAGGACAAACAAACAGTGGAGCATGTCCTCCAAGATTATCAGCTCCATAAGAGGACAAACAAACAGTGGAACATGCCCTTCAAGATTATCAGCTCCATGAGAGGACAGAAAAACATCCATGAGAGGACAAACATACATCTATGAGATGACAAATAAACAGTTGAATATGTCCTCCGAGACTATTGATTTCATGAGAGGATAAATAAACAGTGAAACATGTCCTCCAAGATTATCAGCTCCATGACATTGGCACCTTGCCGTCTTGACAGACGATAGTTTGTGCTTTAAAAAGGCATAATAACTTTTAACTATGGCGGTAGCGAGTGTGACTGATAAGGTCAATTTGCGCTGTAAATGTCCGTTCACAGTGGGTGCATGTGAACACGTGGTCATTTCCACCATCATGCACCATCTTACGTCTCAAACGCTTGGTGTGTGACTTTTCTGCAATAATTTTCTCCTTTGACTTTATTCCATTTCTGATATTTGCCCTCCATGCAACACGTTCAGCGGCGACTTGCTCCCAATGTGCATTATCAATGCCTGTATCAATCATGTCCCGCTTACACACATCTTTGTATCGTAGTAGAGGCCGACCCTGAGATCTCTTACCCATCTGTAATTCACCAAAAAAGATATCCTTTGGTATTCTACCATCATCCATCCGCCTAAGATGTCCTACAAAGACTGAGCATGGAATAAACTGTCACACAACCTGATCTTTCCAATACTTCAGTATTTGTGATTTTGTCTTGCCACTTAATACCAAGAATTCTTCGCAGACACCGCATATGAAAGCTGTTTAAATTGTTCTCTTGGTGTGAGTAAGTTGTCCAGGTTTCACTGCCATAGAGAAGAGTACTAAGGACACAGGCTTGATAGACAAGGACTTTTGTTTTGGCAGTAAGCTTCCTGTTCTCCCAGACTCTTTTTCTTAACCTGTTCATTGTTGTTGCTGCCTTACCAATCCGGATGTTGATTTCCTAATCTAGGGATAATTTGCTATTTACCACCGATCCTAGATATGTAAAATGGTCTACTATCTCTAGTTCGGCGTCGTCAATAAAGATTGATGGTACCCCAAGTGCACCTTGTGACATAATCTGTGTCTTCTTTTTGCTAATTGTTAAACCAAATTCAGAACAAGCATTGGAGAATGCAGATAGTAGACATTGCAATTCTTCCTCAGAGTGGGTCGTAACTGCAGCATCATCTGCAAAAAGCAACTCTCTGATCAGTACCCTCCTAATTTTGGTCTATCAGCTCCATGAGAAGGACAATCAAACAGTGGAATATGTCCTCCGTGATGTGAAGTCAGCATGGCCGAATGGATAAGAATGCGTGTTCATAAACACCCGGTGTGCTGATGCCGAGGTAAGGGGTTCAACCCCTGCACCGGACAGCTGGACTAAAATGTTGACCTGTCATCCTTGACTTTGGGACGTAAATTACAAGTGCCTCTGAAGTCGAAGTGGGTTCACCTGATGGCGAAGAACACTTGTAATAGGGAAAGCTAATCCACACGCAAAATTCAGTGATGGCGAAGAACACTTGTAATAGGGAAAGCTAATCCACACGCAAAATTCAGTGATGGCGAAGAACACTTGTAATAGGGAAAGCTAATCCACACGCAAAATTCAGTGATGGCGAAGAACACTTGTAATAGGGAAAGCTAATCCACACGCAAAATTCAGTGATGGCGAAGAACACTTGTAATAGGGAAAGCTAATCCACACGCAAAATTCAGTGATGGCGAAGAACACTTGTAATAGGGAAAGCTAATCCACACGCAAAATTCAGTGATGGCGAAGAACACTTGTAATAGGGAAAGCTAATCCACACGCAAAATTCAGTCCAGTACTACTAGTAGTAGTGTGTGTGGACTACGCTTGAGTTGAGAGTTGAGTCCTCCGTGACTATTAACTTCATGAGAGGACAAACAGCGTAATATGTCCTCGTTGACTATTAACTTCATGAGAGGACAACCAGTGATATATGAACTCCAAGACTATTAACTTCATGAGAGGACAAACAGTGTAATATGTCCCCCATGACTATTAACTTCATGAGAGGACAAACAGTGGAATATGTCCTCCAGAACTATTAACTTCATGAGAGGACAAACAAACATGTCCCCCAAGACTGTTGGTGAGGGACAACATGGCCTTGTAAATTCCAGTGAGGGAGAAACCTTATTTTGACAGGAGATAGCTAGCGCTGTGTGTTGTAGGAAAATCTATAAGGACAATATTTTTCTCACTGTAAAAAGACCGACAGTCTCATGAAATTGGCTTTTTAAAAGAATAATGAAGTTCTAGGAGATTGTCCTGGCAGATTAACCTGACAATTAAAGGTAGTTTGGATTTTCTTTGTGGTGCACTGTATTTCCATTCAGCACTAGCTTCAATCAATCAATCAATCAATCAATCAGCACTAGCTTAAAATGCTGTGTTTGATTTGAGAGGGAGAACAATGTGGAAGTTGTTTCCTCCTCACTTATCTCCACTAGCCTCTAACACTAATACGGCTTGCTGCATTTTACTGTTAGCTGTACTACTATATTCTTCACAAGTCCTTATGGCTAGATCATCTGCAAAAGAGGAGGTTAGTACTCTGGCTGAACATTTCTTGTAATAGGTATATATGCTAGAAATAATGTTGATGACAAAACTCCCTCTTGGGGGACACCTTGCTCCAACACCGTCTTTTGCTAGTTTGTTCTTGTACTTCTGTCATGTTCCATTCTCAAGGGAGTGTACATTTGCCCACATGCCTGCAATTGTTGCAGTTTTACTGTCAGTCTTTCCGTCCATACTTTATGAAATATTGCTTCTAAAACTATCCAGGCTGAACGTGGTTATTTGAGAATGAACAAAGAGGACGGTGAAGTGTCATTGATAATTCATGTGAAAATACCTGATTGAAACCACGACTAAAACTGTCAAATATTTGTATCTCACAGAGAAGTGATCTGCGGCAGGCAGACGCAGCAGGCAACCTTCCCGTGCATATTTCGTCAGAACACGGATTTGGCCACATCACATGGTCAATGCTGTGTGTCCTCGGAGTCTCTGTCCTTCGGCAAACAAACAAGGCGGGGTATACACCGGTAGATCTAGTCTTACAGAATGAGAAGCATGGGTAAGCCAACTTTGGCCGTACTGCAACTCTTGTCCGTTATATTTATAGCATTGGTTACTGATTGTATTTATAGCATTGGTTACTGATTGTATTTATAGCATTGGTTACTGATTGTATTTATAGCAATGGTTACTGATTGTATTTATAGCAATGGTTACTGATTGTATTTATAGCAATGGTTACTGATTGTATTTATAGCAATGGTTACTGATTGTATTTATAGCAATGGTTACTGTAATACTACTTACTCTGTGGCAAAGTGTTTACGAATATAATTTGTAATCCTGCATACTGTGTTAGAAACACAGCTGCATGCATTTTGGGAGCAGACAGTCTAGCGTTTGTTTCCGTACAGTGTATGAGTGCCGGTCGTTCAGAAAGCAATGGCAAACTACTGAACGTAAACTTGCCAAGAAATCACAAACAGCCAAAAACTGCTGGGGTTGACTGCGACGTCTTGTAAAGGATATGCAACTAACTGTAATACTACGAACGAACGAACGAAAATCTTTATTTTCAAAGGGTTCAGAATTGGGCACGCAGGCCCGTCTGACATTCTGCCCTTCTTTCTATTTCCTCTCATACATTCTTTCATTCAACATCACTTATGAAGCAAATTTGTGACTGCTGTTATTAGCTTATGATTATAGTTGTGGTTACTGTAATACAGCTGGTATCAAGTTGGGATTGTAACCTTGATTATTATAATACTACTGCTATCAAAACCCGACACCCCACATTGTGCCAACGGCTTCGGGCGGAAGAGCGCAATTGGGAGGGTACAAGCCTTACCCTGGTGCGAGGAAATGCAAGCTAAAGACAAAATTGTCATGGCAGGGCAGACCAGGCCCTAAGCCTTCGTTGGCGACTGGTCTAGGATCGAAGCTCCGACAGGTGGACAGTTAGAGCATTGCTTTGCTGATCCGGCAGCTTCTGCAGCTTGTCTTGTTCCAGATGTATATGTGTTACCTTTCCTCTGGAGTGAACTAGGCAGGCCGAGAGAGGGATCATGCTGCATGGGCAACACATGATCTCTATATTTTAGCCCAGGCTTTGTGCTATGGAGAGGCAATAACTCCATCCCTGGTCTTAACTGGTCTCGGAATCAAAGCGAGAGGCAACTGTTACGGGTTATAAGTCCTTGTCAGTTGGCGTAGACATGGGGCGCCACGCGTTGCCTCTGACGGTGGTAGACACCTATAGGTGTCACTGATCAGCTACCGCCCGCCTCAAGCTGGGCATCCCCCAGCCAATTGGGTGCTGATCCGCCACAGCCTGCCTGCTTCAATGGGTGCTTGGGGCTAGGACAAAATCTGAATCGCAGGCTGTAAAACCAATGCACCAGGTACAAACAAAAATAAAAATAGAAACCTCAAGCTACGGCTTGCAACCTGGAACGTGAGAACCATGTGTCCAGGATTTTCCACTGACTTGACCAATATTGACGATGTGAGAAAAACGGCTGTGATTGATGCCGAACTCAATCGTCTTAACATTGATATTGCTGGCCTGCAGGAGACTCGCCTCGCTGAGGAAGGGTCACTCAGGGAAAACAACTACACCTTTTTCTGGAAGGGTAGAGGGCAGGCAGAAAAAAGGCAACACGGTGTGGGCTTTGCAGTGAAGAATTCGCTACTGGGAATGATTGAAATTCCAGCAGGAGGAAATGAAAGACTATTGTCCCTGCGCTTGGCAACCTCTTGTGGGTTTGCCACCATTATTACTGCATATGCACCGACACTCGATTCCTCTGATGATGTGAAGGATTTGTTCTATGAGGAGTTAGACTCCGTGATCAAGGCAGTTCCAAAATCTGACTACATTTATATGCTCGGTGATTTCAATGCTCGTGTGGGCAAGGACTCGAGTTCATGGCCAGTGTGCCTTGGAAAATACAATCGGTCGCATGAATGAAAATGGGCAAAGGCTGCTGGAGCATTGCACCAGTAATGACCTATGTATTACAAACTCTTTTTTTTAAACAAAAGAGATGCATAAGGTCACATGGAAACATCCAAGATACGGCCATTGGCACCAGCTGGACTTCATCATCACACGGAGACAACATCTGAACCATATATCATTGACTCGTAGTTACCACAGTGCTGACTGTGATACAGATCATTCTTTGGTTGTTGCAAGGGTTAGACTGAGACCAAAGAGAATCTACACAGCTAAACAAAAATCTAGCCCCAGGATTAATATTATTAACACTCATGATCCTGAAAAGTGCTTTCAGTTTCAACAGCAACTTGAAGACGCTTTCACTGATACACCAGAAAATTGTACAGTAAATGAAAAGTGGGGTCAAATTAAGGAAACTCTTTATAAAACTGCCGTAGGGGTTTACGGCACTGTGGATCATAAGAGGCAGGACTGGTTTGCGGCCAACAGCGAGACTCTGCAGCCCTTGATTGATAAGAAGAAGAAAGCTCTCTTAAGAAACAAGGAAAGACCAACGCGTAACACTCTGAGTGAGCTAAGGCAAGCTAGGAAGGATGTGCAAAAGGCTGCCAGGCAGTGTGCAAATGATTATTGGATCAAGTTATGTGAGTCCATTCAAATCGCAAGTGATAAGGGAGACATAAGAAGCATGTATGAAGGAATAAAGAAAGCCTGTGGTCCAGTGATCAAAAGAAGTGCACCATTGAAAACCTTGACTGGAGAAATCATCACTGACAAGAAACGGCAGATGGGTAGAGCACTATTTGGAGCTTTACTCAAGTGAGACCAAACTAGCGGATGATGCCCTCAACGCCATAGAGGCTCTACCAACTCTTGACCACCTGGACACACTTCCCACCATAACAGAAGTTAAGTGTGCTATAAATGAACTTGCATCTGGCAAGGCTCCAGGTAAGGATGGGATTCCAATAGAGGTTATCAGGAGTGGGCAAGACACACTCACTATACAGATCCACCAGCTAATAGAGCTATGCTGGCATGAAGGACAAGTCCCACAGGATTTCAAAGATTCAAGCATCATAACACTGTACAAGAACAAGGGCGATCGGAGCGACTGCAACAACTATAGGGGTATCTCACTTCTGTGTATTGTTGGAAAAGTATTTGCCAGAATTGTTCTGCGCAGACTTCAAGTCCTAGGAGATCAAGTCTACCCCGAATCACAGTGTGGCTTTCGACAGAACCGGTCTACCACTGATATGATATTCTCATTGCGACAAATGCAAGAAAAATGCCGTGAACAGAATCAACCACTGTTTATTGCCTTCATCGACCTCACAAAGGCATTTGATTTGGTCAGTCGTGAGGGTCTGTTCAAGGCACTAAAGAAGATTGGCTGCCCACCAACTCTTCTGTCCATTGTGGAATCGTTCCACACAGGCATCAAGGGTATAATCAAGTTTGATGGTGCAACTTCTGAAGAATTTGAAATCAAGAGTGGAGTTAAGCAAGGTTGTGTACTAGCTCCCACCCTCTTTGGAATATACTTTTCACTTCTACTGAAATATGCATTTCGTGATCAGGATGGTGGTATATACATTCACTCACGCTCAGATGGCAGCCTCTACAATGCTCAGAGATTGAAGGCTAAGACCAAAATTAGGAGGGTACTGATCAGAGAGTTGCTTTTTGCAGATGATGCTGCAGTTACGACCCACTCTGAGGAAGAATTGCAATGTCTACTATCTGCATTCTCCAATGCTTGTTCTGAATTTGGTTTAACAATTAGCAAAAAGAAGACACAGATTATGTCACAAGGTGCACATGGGGTACCATCAATCTTTATTGACGACGCCGAACTAGAGATAGTAGACCATTTTACATATCTAGGATCAGTGGTAAATAGCAAATTATCCCTAGATCAGGAAATCAACATCCGGATTGGTAAGGCAGCAACAACAATGAACAGGTTAAGAAAAAGAGTCTGGGAGAACAGGAAGCTTACTGCCAAAACAAAAGTCCTTGTCTATCAAGCCTGTGTCCTTAGTACTCTTCTCTATGGCAGTGAAACCTGGACAACTTACTCACACCAAGAGAACAATTTAAACAACTTTCATATGCGGTGTCTGCGAAGAATTCTTGGTATTAAGTGGCAAGACAAAATCACAAATACTGAAGTATTGGAAAGATCAGGTTGTGTGACAGTTTATTCCATGCTCAGTCTTCGTAGACTTAGATGGATAGGACATCTTAGGAGGATGGATGATGGTAGAATACCAAAGGATATCTTTTTTGGTGAATTACAGACGGGTAAGAGATCTCAGGGTCGGCCTCTACTACGCTACAAAGATGTGTGTAAGCGGGACATGATTGATGCAGGCATTGATAATGCACATTGGGAGCAAGTCGCCGCTGAACGTGTTGCATGGAGGGCAAATATCAGAAATGGAATAAAGTCAAAGGAGAAAATTATTGCAGAAAAGTCACACACGAAGCGTTTGAGACGTAAGATGGTGCATGATGGTGGAAATGACCACGTGTTCAGATGCACCCACTGTGAACGGACATTTACAGCGCAAATTGGCCTTATCAGTCACACTCGCTACCGCCATAGTTAAAAGTTATTATGCCTTTTTAAAGCACAAACTATCGTCTGTCAAGACGGCAAGGTGCCAATGGACTGCTATCAACTTGGGATTTTAGCCACAGTTACTTTGATACTGCTGCTATCAATTTGGGATTGTAGCCATGGTTATTGTACTACTGCTATTATCAATTTGGGATTGCAACCATGGTTATTATAATACTGCTGTTACCAACTTGGGATTGTAGTCATGGTTATTATACTACTGCTGTTACAAACTTGGGATTGTTGTCACAGTTATTATAATACTGCTGCTATCAACTTGGGATTGTTGTCACAGTTATTATAATACTGCTGCTATCAACTTGGGATTCTAGCAACAGGTATTATAATGCTACTGATATCTGGTGTTCCTGGATTGACTGGTTACAATGAAACAATCTGAAACTTGCTAGTCCCGTATTTGTATAGACCAGTATATTAGTTGATCATACCAGGCCACTTGATGAGAGGAGAAAAACTGCTTCCTGTTGTAACTACTTCATAGATTTATTTTTAAAATGAGAAAGAAGACAATAGCCTTTCTAACCTTTCTTTATTGCATGGAAAAATAGCACATGAAATGATACATTTAGTTGAAATTGCCAGAAGTGGATAAGTGTGGTCTCTGCATCTGGCAAGGCACTTGATTGTGATGATAATTTAATCAGATCGCGACTTCTGAATGCTGTCTTTCTATTTGGAGCTGAGACTGCCGGTTGTGATGTTCTATAGCATGTTCATGTAGTCGGATACGATTATCACATGTGTGATTTCCTGTTCTGCTGACCATGCCAATGCTCTGGGAAAAGCAGTGATTTCCACAGTCAAGCTTGATTTAGTTGTCTTGAACATACCATAATCCTCTTTGATTGTTTTCCAAACTTTCGTGCTGTGTAAGCCCAAGATGACATTGAACTGCACATTATGAACCCAACTGTGTAAATGGTGATGTCTTCTGGATGCGATTGTTGTTCGACCAAATCCAGAAATTGAACCTAAGCCACTAACCACAGGTTCACACATATGTGGACCGTTGACAGGATGCCATACTGTGATATGGGGAAGTTATATGTATATACACGCTTGTCTTTGTAAGACACAAAGAACTAGCACCCATACTACAGTTCTACAGTCACGTAGTGTGCAATATTGAAAGGATGCCATACTGTGATATGAGGAAGTTATGCGTATGCATGTTTGTCTTCTCCAGGCACAAAGAACTAGCACCCATATTACAGTTTTACAGTCGACAGCATGACTCCTACAGAGTGTCCGGGCCCATCCTCAAGTGGTACACCTCGCTACTGTTTCCTCTGCTTCTCTATACGACCTTGATCATCATCTCACAGAACTTGTCATCCTACCAGTTTGTTGTGTTCCTGGTCCCTGCTGTGTTTCTGTTCTTTCAGAATACTGGCTTTATGGATCATCGGATGGACAATATATCCAGGTTTCTATATTTATTGTTTTATTAGTTTCAGTTGAATTGTTCGAATAATTTTTATTAGTATGTCAATGATATGTATGAAAAATACTCTCCAGCAAAAAGCTGTCAGGCGCTGTAAGAAAAACAAGTGTTAGAGAGCTATGTAGAACCTGCGCTGTTTTACGTATTTGAGACCTGGGTAGTTAGTTAGTTAGTTAGTTAGTCGACAGATCATCCTCATTGCACATCGAACCATTCAGTCCATAAGTGCTCGGATCCCCTCCTCAGCAAATCCCGCAACGTGTAGCGGCTAACGACGCCAGTTCTGTGTTGGTTTATCAATCTTCTTTGGCTTCCTGCGTAGTGTTCTTGTTTGGCCACCCCTCTTTTAATTTGCTGCTCTCGCAGTCTGGCCATTGTTGTAGATTCACAGTCATCACTTGGTTTTCGCAAAAGTCTTACTTCTCGTAGAGCATTCAGAATGTCGGCCTGGTCCATGGCACGTCCGCCCTCCACAGTAGCCTCACCTGCGAGCTTGTCAGCCCGCTCATTTCCTTGTACTCCCGCATGCCCTGGCACGAAGATGAAACTAATCTTTGCCAGTCGAGACCGCTCCAGAGGCAGCAACCATTCTCTTCGGATCGACCCCTCCTCTATCCTCTTGATCATGTTCATTGAGTCGCTAAGGAAACAAGCCCTAGTGAATGTCTGTGTCTCGAGCCATGTTATTGCTTTACTTACTGCCATGACTTCCATGGTCAGGCTACTTGTGGTTTCAGTGAAAGCACCAGAGTCCTCCTTCACAATTCTCCCTACGGCCCGAGCTGTAAAGGCCCATGAGCTTCTCACATGTCAGACGACCGACCCATCTGTGTAGATGACTGCGTCACCGTCTAGCGAATTCTCGAAAATCAACGCTTGTACTTCAGCCTCAACAGCAGCCGGATTTTCTTGTCTGCATTTTCTATCTAGTTGGATGCAAACTGAAAAGGATGTGCAGAAGTCTGTTGGCACTTGCACCCACTCCTCGCCAGGTTCTAAGTCCTCAAGTGAACACACCTGTTGAAGAATGTCTTCGGCTTGACCCATCCACAACCGTCCTCATTTTAACCTGCTGCCCTTCACCTTCCTAATTTCACTATGCAGTGGATGTTGTGTGTTTGCGTTAATTCTGAGGTAGGCGCGTGCCCTGCAACCTTGTATTCTCTCTTCAATAGTTGGAAAATCAAGAAGGTAGCGCATCGCCCTGCATGCTGTATCTCTTGTACATCCAAGAATAATGCGCATAGCTTCATTCTGTATCCTTTCCATCCTTTCTATCTGCTTATGGCTGAGAGTCAGGATTGCCATTGCATACTCCAAAACCGACATGACCAGCCCCTCGTACAGAAGACATAGATGGCACTGCTCACAGTTTGCTGCCGCCATCACCCGCATCGCTGCCAAACCCCTCTTGGCCTTTGTTATCACCTGGTCTATGTGCACATTATAAGCAAGGCTTCGATCAAACCGTATCCCCAGGTAATTCATTGCCTGCGTTCTTTCCACCGTCTCTGAACACAGCATTACAGTTGGTGTTGGAGTGTTGACAATATGATTATTCAACGAGAACCAAGTCACTGTTGCCTTTGTTGGGTTGACCATTGCCCCAGCTTCATCACACCAAGTACTTATGCGATTGAGTTCGTTTGTAGTTCCACAGCAACCTCCTCTCTATCCTTACCCTGACGATACACTAAAACATCATTGGCATATGACAATGTCCTGCCAGGTCCAGTGATCTGCTCACTGGTGATTCTCACTGTGTAGGCGTTGAACAGTACCGGAGATAATGGTGATCCCTGTGGTAGGCCAGGATATATTGTTGTTGGTTCCGAAGTCCAACTGCCACATCTAAAAACTACTTTCCGTTGGAAGAGGGCTGCAGCGATCCAACTAAGGAGGAATGGACTTACGTTTAGTTCGAGAAGCTGAAACATTAAAAAATCCAGTGGTACTCTGTTGTATGCGTCCTCAAGATCAATCGCTGCAGCAACGGTTTCAGTGCCTGAGTGGAAACCTTCATAGACATCCTGGGCAAAGACTGCTGCATTGGTCCAGGTTTCTCTTTTTGGACGGTACCCACCCAGGGTAGGTGGGAAAACACCTTGCCTCTCTAGTTGGCTTGATATTTTCCTGGCAATTACCTTCTCCAGCAGCTTGCCTATTGTATTCTGCATGGTTATAATTCGATATCCCTGAATTTTTTTGTGGTCTTTGTCAGGCTTCGGCAAGGGAATCAGATAGCTGTGTAACCATTCCTCCTTGATGCTAGCACTCCCTATACTGTTGTTGTACATGTCTGCTAGTTTCTCTAGCTCATTGTCGGTACACCTATTTATGTCGTCGTATCTTATGCCATCAGGACCTGGAGCACTGTTTTTTGATCGTCGAAGCACAGCCTTGATTTCTTTCACTGTCACTGTGTCTTCATCCGAAGTGTTCTGGGCCTTGCATCTGTCTGAGGTGACCTCCTTGGCCAGATTTCGGCCTCCCATGTCTGTCTGGTTGCTCTGCTCAAGGTAGCGTTCAAAGAGGGCTTTGCCCTTGTCCTCGTCAGTCCTCTGCCAGATGAGGTCAGCACCTTGGAAGTCAGAAATGCTCTTATTCTTGACTACACCACTCATGCTTTTATGTAGTCGCCAGAACAATTTCAGTGACTTGTCTGTGCTTACTCTTTGACACACCTCTGCCCATTTTTCGCTTTTAACAACCTTGACCAGTTTTTTGAAGTAGCTTACTTTTGTGTGCATCTCTCTTTCTAAGTGCAAGCAGGGACTAGGATGACCAGCTCTGTTCTTCTTGGCATTTTGCCTTCTCCTTACAGCACTACGCTTATCCACCCAGGCCTTCTCCACCTCGAAACTCCACCACGGTGGCTGCTCCCAGCTTTTTTTCCTGCCCTGAAACGTTCTGCGCTTGTCACGTCTTATTTTACTCACCACATCTTGCCCTGTACTGTCATACTGGAACGTCTTTACCTTTAGCTTGTGCTGCCTGGTTCTGCCTTTCTCCACCAGTATGCTGCACGGGTGGTGGTCGCTGCCATGGTGTCCTAGGACACCCCATCTACACACTGTAGTGAGTGAAGGCGAAACTAGCGCCAGATCAATAGCACTGTCCTCATCGCCCGGACGGCTTGCTGTCCTGGTGACACAGCCACTGTTGATACAAACCAGGTCGATGGTTTCCAGTGCAGTCTCGAGCTCCTCCCCCTGTGTATTGGAAGAAGTGTTTCCCCATGATCTGCCTTTAGCGTTGAAGTCACAACAGAAAATAACATTTCTCTTGTGGCCTAATATGCCACTTAAGCACTGCCACTTCTGGGCGTCCACACTGGCATTGCGGGCATAAACATTAACCAACACGAATGGTATACTGGAATGAACTCTCAACGCCTGTATTTGTATATCGTCACTGTCCCAACTGGACATGTCCAGCTCTGACGCCACCATGCTGTCGCGAACGAGAATCACCATTCCCAGATGTCGTCTGTTGTAGAAACATTTGAAGCCGGCAATTTGGAGTAGCTGATCGCCCAGTCTCGTCTCCTGGAGTGCTACAATGTCGTTCCTGTAAACTAGGGTTTCTAAAATAGAGCCCCGTTGTTTTACACTGGCACAGTTCCAATATAGAATACGGATATTCCTGAGTCCTAGACGGTGACACTTGAGTCTGAAACGCCTCAAACCACCACGCTTACCTTGCTTCTTTCTCCCTGCGCGGCTACCACGCCGCTTCGGTATGTTGACTGCTGACCGCTCGAAGAACACACGTTGTTCCGCCATGTTGAAAAAACGTAAACACAGACTGAGAAAACCACACACGCTGCTGAAAATTCACTCAAGGACGGCTTCGCTCGATGCACGAACTCCGTAGCACCCGCGCAGATCTTGAGTAGAAACTCCTGGTTTTACATCCTGGCACACCAATTACACACAAGAGATGAATAAATCCATCCCCTACGCGAAAAAGTTAACGAACACAAAACAACACGACCGTCCGTCGCCATCTTGAAACCGGAAACATAAACAGACAATGATTTACACCTGGAGAGATGAGGTTTCTGAGGAATACAAGGAATTAAAAGATAAACAGATGGCGACGTTTCAGAAATTGAAAACAATGTATTATTCACTGAGTGAATTTACACACAGAAGACACAAACAATATGTTGTATGATTTATTGCCTGGTACGTTTGGCTGCATCTCGTCAGGTGCATGCTGCAGAGTTATATATCATGTAAAGTGATAACATGAATTATACTTCAGCTGAAATACTTAAAACATAATCATAGGTATTGTTAAAACATGGAGCATTTGTTATTTCCATGGTAATTTCACATTTTAAACAACCTTTTTCTATTTGCATATAACTCCGCGTAATTGGTAAGGCTTCGCCATATTTGATTAATCGTTTATTGTTCATCATATACAGTATAGGAAACGCTTTTTCTTTGTTAATGTTATGAGCATAGTTTATGAGTTGTTGAGAAGTCACTGTTTTATAGCCTGTCAACTGCACAGGCATTCCTGAAGACTGATTAATTTTCTTGTTTCACCCACGCTGGTATGTGTTCGGCTACTGGGGGACCAGTGATTCTGTTGGGGTCTGTGTGGGGGACCAGTGATTCTGTGGGGGTCTGTGTGAGGGACCATTGATTCTGTGGGGGACCAGTGATTCTGTGTGGGGGACCGGTGATTCTGTGTGGGGGACCAGTGATTCTGTGGGGGTCTGTGTGGGGGACCAATGATTCTGTGGGGGACCAGTGATTCTGTGGGAGTGGGTATGGGGACCAGTGATTCTGTGGGAGTGAGTTTGGGGACCAGTGATTCTGTGGGGGTGGGTTTGGGGACCAATGATTATGTGGGAGTGGGTTTGGGGACCAGTGATTCTGTGGGAGTGGGTTTGGGGACCAATGATTCTGTGGGGGTGAGTTTGGGGACCAGTGATTATGTGGGGGTGGGTTTGGGGACCAATGATTATGTGGGAGTGGGTTTGGGGACCAGTGATTCTGTGGGAGTGGGTTTGGGGACCAATAATTCTGTGGGGGTGGGTTTGGGGACCAGTGATTCTGTGGGAGTGGGTTTGGGGACCAATGATTATGTGGGAGTGGGTTTGGGGACCAGTGATTCTGTGGGTTTGGGGACCAGTGATTCTGTGGGGGTGGGTTTGGGGACCAATGATTCTGTGGGTTTGGGGACCAATGATTCTGTGGGAGTGGGTTTGGGGACCAGTGATTCTGTGGGAGTGGGTTTAGGGACCAGTGATTCTGTGGGAGTGGGTTTGGGGACCAGTGATTCTGTGGGGGTGGGTTTGGGGACCAGTGATTCTGTGGGTTTGGGGACCAATGATTCTGTGGGAGTGGGTTTGGGGACCAGTGATTCTGTGGGAGTGGGTTTGGGGACCAGTGATTCTGTGGGAGTGGGTTTGGGGACCAGTGATTCTGTGGGGGTGGGTTTGGGGACCAATGATTCTGTGGGGGTGGGTTTGGGGACCAATGATTCTGTGGGGGTGGGTTTGGGGACCAATGATTCTGTGGGGGAAATCAAATCAAATCAAATCAAATCAACTTTATTAGGGTCACAAATTGGGCGCGCAGGCCCGTCTTACATTCGGCCCTTCCAATCACTCGTCTTTCGTTCATCAAGAGCATTATACATTTACATAGGAAGAAAAATAAACATTGTCAAATGAATGTTGTAAACATAAACAAGGCTAAACATGGAGAAAAATGTGTACATAAAAAGTATGTGACGTAAAAGTAGTGATGCCAGCGCGTCCCACACACACACACACACACACACACACACCACACACACACTCTCTCTCTCTCTCTCTCATTCACTCTCACTCATTCACTCACACACACACACTCTCACTCATTCACTCTCCCGCTCACTCATTCACTCTCCTGTTCACTCATTCACTCTCCCGCTCACTCATTCACTCTCCCGCTCACTCATTCACTCTCCCGCTCACTCATTCACTCTCACGCTCACTCATTCACTCTCCCGCTCACTCATTCACTCTCCCGTTCAATCATTCACTCTCCCGCTCACTCATTCACTCTCCCGCTCACTCATTCACTCTCATGCTCACTCATTCACTCTCACGCTCACTCATTCACTGTCCCGCTCACTCATTCACTCTGCCGCTCACTCATTCACTCTCACGCTCACTCATTTACTCACACGCCCACTCATTCACTCTCACGCTCAATCATTCACTCTCCCGCTCACTGATTCACTCTCACGCTCACTCATTCACTCACGCTCACTCATTCCTTCTCACGCTCACTCATTCACTCTCACTCATTCACTCTCACGCTCACTCAATCACTCTCACGCTCACTCATTCACTCTCACTCATTCACTCTCACGCATTCACTCTCCCGCTCACACATTCACTCTCCCGCTCAATCATTCACTCTCCCGCTCACTCATTCACTATCACTAATTCACTCTCCCGCTCACTCATTCACTCTTCCGCTCACTCATTCACTCTCCCACTCACTCATTCACTCTCCCGCTCACTCATTCCTTCTCACGCTCACTCATTCACTCTCACTCATTCACTCTCACGCTCACTCAATCACTCTCATGCTCACTCATTCACTCTCACACTCACTCATTCACTCTAACGCTCACTCATTCACTCTCCCGCTCACTCATTCACTCTCCCGCTCAATCATTCACTCTCCCGCTCACTCATTCACTCTCACTAATTCACTCTCCCGCTCACTCATTCACTCTTCCGCTCACTCATTCACTCTCCCGCTCACTCATTCACTCTCCCGTTCACTCATTCACTCTCCCGCTCACTCATTCACTCTCACGCTCACTCATTCACTCTCACTCATTCACTCCCACACACAGACACTCTCACTCATTCACTCTCACGCTCACTCATTCGCTCTCACTCATTCACTCTCCCGCTCACTCATTCACCCTCACGCTCACTCATTCACTCTCACGCTCACTCATTCACTCTCCCGCTCACTCATTCACTCTCACTCATTCACTCTCCCGCTCACTCATTCACTCTCACGCTCAATCATTCACTCTCCCGCTCACTCATTCACTCTCACTCATTCACTCTCACGCTCACTCATTCACTCTCACGCTCACTCATTCACTCTCACTCATTCACTCTCACGCTCACTCATTCTGTCTCTCATTCACACTAACTCACTCTCTCACTCAAACTATAGTAATGAACATAAGTTTAGATTATACATGATAAAATCAAATGGTATTTAACTTATAATATGACAGATGAGAATACACAAACATATGGATTCGCGTGTTACATAACATGCGTGTTACATGACATGCATCTGCTCAGCTCTCTCTCTCTCTCTCACTCTTTCTCTCTCTCTCTGTATTCTTTCATATACACACACTCACACGCATGCGTACGCTATCACACACACACACACTCTCTCTTTCTCTCTCATTCACTCTCACTCTCACTAATTCACTCTCCCGCTCACTCATTCACTCTCACGCTCACTCATTTACTCTCACGCTCACTCATTCACTCTCCCGCTCACTCATTCACTCTCACGCTCACTCATTCACTCTCCCGCTCACTCATTCACTCTCCCGCTCACTCATTCACTCTCCCGCTCACTCATTCATTCTCCCGCTCACTCATTCATTCTCCCGCTCACTCATTTACTCTCCCGCTCACTCATTCACTCTCACGCTCACTCATTCACTCTCCCGCTCACTCATTCACTCTCCCGCTCACTCATTCACTCTCCCGCTCACTCATTCACTCTCCCGTTCAATCATTCACTCTCACTCATTCACTCTCACGCTCGCTCATTCACTCTCACGCTCACTCATTCACTGTCCTGCTCAATCATTCACTCTGCCGCTCACTCATTCACTCTCACACTCACTCATTTACTCTCACGCTCACTCATTCACTCTCACGCTCAATCATTCACTCTCACGCTCACTCATTCACTCTCACGCTCACTCATTCCTTCTCACGCTCACTCATTCACTCTCACTCATTCACTCTCACGCTCACTCATTCACTCTCACGCTCACTCATTCACTCTCACGCTCACTCATTCACTCTCACTCATTCACTCTCACGCTCACTCATTCACTCTCACTCATTCACTCTCACGCTCACTCATTCACTCTCCAGCTCAATCATTTACTCTCCCGCTCACTCTCATGCTCACTCATTCACTCTCCCGCTCACTCATTCACTCTCCCGCTCACTCATTCACTCTCCCGCTCACTCATTCACTCATTCACTCTCACTCATTCACTCTCCCGCTCACTCATTCACTCTCACGCTCAATCATTCACTCTCAAGCTCACTCATTCACTCTCATGCTCACTCATTCACTCTCACTCCTTCACTCTCACGCTCACTCATTCTGTCTCTCATTCACACTCACTCATTCACTCTCCCGCTCACTCATTCACTCTCCCGCTCACTCATTCACTCTCCCGCTCACTCATTCACTCTCACGCTCAATCATTCACTCTCCCGCTCACTCATTCACTCCCACGCTCACTCATTCACTCTCACGCTCACTCATTCTGTCTCTCATTCACACTCACTCATTCACTCTCACTCATTCACTCTCACTCATTCACTCTCCCGCTCACTCATTCACTCTCACGCTCACTCATTCACTCTCACTCATTCACTCTCACGCTCACTCATTCTGTCTCTCATTCACACTCACTCACTCTCTCACTCAAACTACAGTAATGAACATAAGTTTAGATTATACATGATAAAATCAAATGGTATTTAACTGTATAATATGACAGATGAGAATACACAAACATATGGATTCGCGTGTTACATAACATGCGTGTTACATGACATGCATCTGCTCAGCTCTCTCTCTCTCTCTCTCTCTCTCTCTCTCTCTCTCTCTCTCTCTCTCTCTCTCTCTCTGTATTCTTTCATATACACACACTCACACGCATGCGCGCGCTCACACACACTAACACATCAACTCTCCCACTGTCTCACTCTCTAACACACAATCCTACACACACACACACACACTCACTCTCTCAATCACACTCTCTCACACATACACGTACACATGAACGCATGCACGCACGCACACACTCCCTCACTCACTCTCACACATACACGTACGAATGCATGCACTGACACATTCCCCCACCATTTCTCGCTCAATCACTCTCTCCACACACACGCATGCACACACGCATTCACTCTCTCCCTCTCTCTGACACCCTCTCTCTCTCTCTCTCTCTCTCTCTCTCTCTCTCTCTCTCTCTCTCTCTCTCTCTCTCTCTCTCGCTCGCTCGCTCCCACACGCACACACATATATAGTGAACAATTATAATGAACAATTATACTGAACAATTATACTGAACAATTATACCAGTAAATGAATTATGGTGGCATATAGTCGGTATGGATTAAGTATTGAAAGAGTTTTCGGTTAAATGTGTAGGGACTCATTGGAGTTTTCAGATCTGGAGGCAGATGATTCCATAAGTGAGCACCAGAATAGGCAAAACATGTTTTGTATAGGTCCAATCTAGGCTTTGAGACATGTAACAAATTTAGGCGCTTGCTGTTCATTGCATTAGATTGAATCAGCGGCAGAAGATACTCTGGGGTATTTTGAGATATAATTTTATTCACTAATTTGGCTTTGTTGAAAAGGAAGCGCTTTTGTAGTGGTAGAAGTCTTAGATGACTGTACAAATTATTACTTTCAACGTGCTTTATGCCAGAAACCAGACGAATAGCGCGGTTTTGTAGAGAACATAGTCGTTTTAAATTAGATTTAGGGCAACCATCCCAAACTGTGGAACAGTAATCGAGATGTGATTGGATATAGCATGTATAGAATATTTTTCGTGTGCTTTCGTCCAGGAAGTGCTGAATTTTAGCAAGTTGGTAAACTTTTTGTGCTATTTTCTTGGTAAGAGCGTGAACATGAGAGCTCCAGTTCAAATGACTGTCTATTAAAAGCCCTAGTGTTTTATGTTCAGTCACATTAACTATAGGTAACGTGCCCATGCGGAGTTCGAGCGGTGATCCAGTTATGGCTAGTGTCTGTAGTTTTTGTCTGGTCGTTATTAGCATGGATTTGGTTTTGCCGATGTTAATTTGCATGCGGTTTTCATTGCTCCATCTAGTAAGATTATCAAGTTCCTTTTGTAAAGAATTCTCTAATTCACTACGGTTTTCTTGACTAGTATATATAGTACAGTCGTCAGCAAATAGATCACAAGTTGTATTGATATATAAAGGAAGATCATTAATATAAACTGCAAAAAGCAGCGGACCTAGTATTGAGCCCTGAGGCACACCAATATTAAGCTGTGTGGGTCTTGATAGACAGTTGTTGAAGGACACGACTTGTTGCCTGTCGGATAGAAATGACGTAATTATGTTCACCATGTTGGTGCTTGTCTTCATTTGCTTTAGTTTTCTAATTAAAATATCGTGATCTACCATATCAAAAGCTTTTTTAAAGTCTACAAACACCGCTCCACAAATTCTACCGTTGTTGATGTTTAAGTGCCAGTTATCGGTCATTTTTGTTAGAGCACTATGGCAAGAATATTTAGGTCGAAACCCAGATTGACTGTTAATTATTAGATCGTTGTTAATTAAATGGTGTAACGTTATTTTATGAATGTGTTTTTCTAGTGGTTTTGATAGCGACGATAGTAAGGAAATAGGTCTATAATTACCCAAAACGCTATTATCGATTGAGCCATTTTTAATAAGCGGAAACACTTTAGCAATTTTAAATGCAGATGGAAAGTAGTTTTTGGCCAGGCACTGGTTATATATGAACGTTAAGGACTCGCTAATGACTGGTGCAGCACAACGAAGAATTCTATTACTGATACCATCTAGGCCGTGTGAGTTTGTTGATTTGAGGTTCAAGAGATATTTATAAACGTCTGCAACAGACATTAAAGGAATCTCAGCGGGAATATTTCTGGCGCACTTCTCCTCACAAGGGGGTGAAGGGGGGGGTGGGTGGGTTTGGGGACCAATGATTCTGTGGGGGTGGGTTTGGGGATCAGTGATTCTGTGGGGGTGGGTTTGGGGACCAGTGATTCTGTGGGGGTGGGTTTGGGTGGCTGGCAGAGATGATTGATGAAGTCCGTTGGATATACATTAGATTGCAGAGTCTAGTTAAAGATGTCCAGTTCTTATTTTAATGTGTCATTTGAGCAAATCTTTCTGGCTCGATTAAAAAGAGTTCTTACCAGACCACGCTTATATTTCATGGGTGCAAAGCTGTTGAAGCTCAGGTATGGACCCATTCATGTTTCTTTTCAATAGACTTTTGCTTTTTGGATGTGCCATCCTCTCGACATCAGATTAGAACATCTCAGAACAGTAAAGTGTCGTTGTGTTAATGGTCAGTAGTCGTGGTGATGTTCTTGTGGACTTGGTTCCTGGTGGAGTGAAGCGATTCTGATTTTTGTCTGGTCTCTGTGACGAATATTATAGCGTCCACATGCTGGCGGTATAATATTGGAGACTGTTTGTTCTTCTTAATACACCATACAGGTAACTGTTGGAATGGGACCTAGAGGATTCCCCCATGGCCTCACCATCAATTTCTTGTAACTACAGACATGATCAGTTTCATTTTCAGTTTTATAATCTGGTGATTGGCATTAGTTTGCATGGCACTTGATGATGATGATTAAGATGCATACAAGTTTCATTATGGCATTTATGCTTTTCATGTCATTTACCAGGTGGCCTAACCCTTTGAATGCTGGACTGTTTGGCGGAGGAATATTTCACACTGTCGTATGTTATTTATGGGTCATCTATCCTCGTATCCTTGCAAATAATGACAGCATGCAACAACTAGTGTATTATGTGTAATATAATAAAAGAAGAAAAGGCCGTAAGGCTGTAGGAAAACACAACAGAATGCAACAATTAGTGTATTATATGTCATATAACACAGGAAGAAAAGGCCGTAGGGCTGCAGTAAAACAGAAGATTCCATGACGTATAATGCCAGGTGGGTACAGAGATGAATCTTTGCAGGGGTAAGGCGAATATGAGTCTGTACTGGATTGAATAGTGTACAAATGTCGAATTGTGTTACCTTGAAAAGTCAACATTAGATACCTCATTGAAGAAATCACATGTTTGTAAATGTCATTAGCCGTACTTCGGAAAGTACATGGTGATACCACAATTGAAGAAATCACAAGTTTGTAAATGTCATTAGCTGTACTTAATAAATCATATGGTGGTACCACAGTGAAGAAATCACAAGTTTGTAAATCTCATTAGCCGTACTTAATAAATCATATGGTTGTACCACAGTGAAGAAATCACAAGTTTGTAAATGTCATTAGCCATACTTCAGAAAGTACATGGTGATACCACAATTGAAGAAATCACAAGTTTGTAAATGTCATTAGCTTCAGAAAGTATATGGTAAACCAGCAATGAAGAAATCACAAGTGATCGTGTTAGTGTTGGAGATGACCCATGTAGCAGACAGCTCTCAGCACATCATGGCAAGATTATGAAGTAGAATAAGAACATTACTGAGAAGTGACTAGATTTTCTGTAACTGACGTACCAGATTTGTACACATTGTGAAGTAGAATCAGAAAATTACTGAGAAGTTACCAGATTTTCTGTAACTGATGTACCAGATTTGTACACATTGTGAAGTAGAATAAGAAAATTACCGAGAAATAACCAGAATTTCTATAACTGACGTATCAGATTTGTACACATCCTGGTGGATCACTTGTTTGTCCTGTACCACCTGTCCAGCACTGTTAATTCTGTATTACCAGCTGTTGAGACGAGACCCAGGTGAGTAGAGACTTGTGTATTACCAGCTGTTGAGACGAGACCCAGGTGAATAGAGACTTGTGTATTTCCAACTGTTGAGATGAGACCTAGTTGAGTAGAGATTTGCGTATTACCAGCTGTTGAGACGAGACCCAGGTGAGTAGAGACTTGTGTATTTCCAACTGTTGAGATAAGACCTAGTTGAGTAGAGACTTGCTTATTACCAGCTATTGAGACGAGACCCAGGTAAGAAGAGACTTGTGTATTACCAGCTATTGAGACGAGACCCAGGTGAGTAGAGACTTGATTGAACGAACGAACGGACTTTATTTTCAAAGGGTAACAAATTGGGCACGCAGGCCCGTCTTACATTCGACCCTTCCAATCACTCATCTTTCGTTCAACAATAGTGCATAATACATTCACATTGGAACTTGTGTATTACCAGCTGTTGAGACGAGACCCAGGTGAGTAGAGACTTGTGTATTTCCAACTGTTGAGATGAGACCCAGGTGAGTAGAGACTTGTGTATTACCAGCTGTTAAGATGAGACCCAGGTGAGTAGAGACTTGTGTATTACCAGCTGTTGAGACCCAGGTGAGTAGAGACTTGTTTATTACCAGCTGTTGAGATGAAACCCAGGTGGGTAGAGACTTGTTTATTACCAGCTGTTGAGATGAGAACCAGATGAGTATAGTCCCAGTGTTTTTGTATGGTAGAGTTGTAGCACACCCACCTACATCTGTGGACGTCCAGGTATGTTCCTCATGGAGGCATCTCGCTGACTGTGGTACTAAAGTTCAGAGTGGTTCAATGGTCTGTGAGTATTCAGTAGTAGTCATTATTTTGTGTTTGGCTCTTGTCTAACAAGTCTGTGGGCAACTGAGGCTGTTGACTTGAAATCACGGATCCAGTTTGGTACTAGAAAGAAGGATCATGATGAGGATGAAATTGATATGTGTTATCACCTGGCCACTGGAGCTGGGAGTATCCATACTTTTCCACGTCTCCTGAGAGACACTGAGCATATACAGAGTACATTTCTCCGTGGTGTTCCATATCATCATTATCATCAAGTGCCTTGTCGACTGGCTGGACAATTATGTTCTTCCACATCTTGCGATCTCCAATGGCATGGATAAATTCATGTTTTTACTTCCTTCCATGCCATGACACAAGACTGTCAAGAATCTTCTCTTGCTGACTTCCTCTATCTCTCTTTTCACAATTTTTTCAGTTGTCACAGCATGTTTTGTCTTCTCATTATGTGGCCAAAAGTGATGACTGCCTCTTTATGAAGATTTTGATAAGTTGTCTTTGCGACTTGGCCTCCCTCGAAAGGTCCAGATTACTCATTTTGGCTGTCCAGGGAATTTTCAGCATCATTCTATAAAACCATATCTTGAAGGCTTCTAGGGACGTTTTGGCCTGTTTACTAATTGCCCAGGATTCACAATCATGTGGTTACCAAAGAAAACAACAGTATGTAATCTTGCTATTTTCCAGGCATGGAACTGGCAGCTTACTAACCAATCTTTGATCCTCAGTTTTGTTCGTTGGTTTCCAACTATTCACTTTCCTCATTAATTCTTCACAGGAAACGCCACCATTGGCCTGTATCAAGTTGACCTGTCACAACCATATCAACGCTTGAATGCATTCACTTCAACACCTGAGTGCTGTTCTTCAGTTTACAATGTTGTCCCTTTCTCCCTTTTGTAGATAGATAATATATCTATCATCACGTCTTCTCCTAACAATCCATATTTGTCTTCCATGACACGGAGATTGTGAGCATATCAGCGGTTGTCTGCCCAGGGCATGCAGGTGTGTGGGGCAATGAACAGGCTGGTAGATTGGCTGCTGCTGCTGACCCTCATGGGCGGAGAGCTACTTTATGATAAAAGTGATGTGGGAAAGGCTCTGGGATCAGGTGGAGAGTTAGCTGCATAGACAGAGCATCCTTATCTGGAAAGGCTGGCTCAGAAAGGAGTGTTTAGATGATATTCAAAGTGTAGAGGAAAAGCCAGGCGGACTTGTCATAGAATGCTGCTGGGATAATCAGCATGGAATGGCTTGGGTGGCTATGGAAGATGGGTACAGAACATGCATGGGTGTGTCCCTGGAGCAGCGATGTTGTTTCTTTAATTATATATTACATTGCATTGAAGATCTACTTATGTGATCTGTGGTAGAAGGCTGCAGCACTGAAGGGAACATCTGTGGAAGGAGGCTGGAGCACTAAAGGGAACATCTGTGGAAGGAGGTTGCAGCACTGAAGGGAACATCTGTGGTAGGAGACTGGAGCACTGAAGGGAACATCTGTGGGAGTAGGCTGGAGCACAGAAGGGAACATCTGTGGAAGGAGGCTGGAGCACTCAGGGGAACATCTGTGGTAGGAGTCTGGAGCACTGAAGGGAACATCTGTGGTAGGAGGCTGGAGCACTGAAGGGAACATCTGTGGCAGGAGGCTGGAGTACTTAGGGGAACATCTGTGGTAGGAGGCTGGAGCACTCAAGGGAACATATGTGGTAAGAGGCTGAAGCACTCAGGGAACAACCATGTACCAGAAAAAGCTATCCTTTACCAGCAAACAAGCATACAAACAAATGATCAAATAAATTGTTTAACATTCAATATTGGTCCGTCATTACTGAATATTATTATTATTCTGCCATGTCCGATGTTATTCTGTGATTATTCAGTGTTGGTCTGTGTTATTTAGTGCATCGGTCTTGCCCATACAGGAGCTCTGGCGACATCAGCCAAGGACCCCAACACAGGGAAAACGCTGAATCTGGTTGACTTGTGCATGATGCATGACCCTCAGTACATCTACTGTCCTGTGTGTGATGTAAGTACATCTACTGTCCTGTGTGTGATGTAAGTACATCTACCGTACTGTGTGTGATGTAAGTGCATCTACTGTCCTGTGTGTGATGTAAGTACATCTACTGTCCTGTGTGTGATGTAAGTACATCTACTGTCCTGTGTGTGATGTAAGTACATCTACTGCCCTGTCTGTGAGGTAAGTACATCTACTGTCCTGTCTGTGACGTAAGTACATCTACTGTCCTGTCTGTGATGTAAGTACATCTACTGTCCTGTGTGTGATGTAAGTACATCTACTGTCCTGTGTGTGATGTAAGTACATCTACTGTCCTTGTTTTTGTGTTTATTTTTGTGTCAAAGTTGTTTGTGTTTCTTTTGCAGATAGTAACGACTATGGTATTTGTGTGTCTCTTGCAGATAGTAACGACTATGGTGTTTGTGTGTCTCTTGCAGATAGTAATGAGTATGGTGTTTGTGTGTCTCTTGCAGATAGTAATGACTATGGTGTTTGTGTGTCTCTTGCAGATAGTAACGACTATGGTGTTTGTGTTTCTCTTGCAGATAGTAACGACTATGGTGTTTGTGTTTCTCTTGCAGATAGTAACGACTATGGTGTTTGTGTGTCTCTTGCAGATAGTAACGACTATGGTGTGTATGTTTCTCTTGCAGATAGTAACGACTATGGTTGTCAGCAACTTACTTGCGACAGGCATACAAGGATTCCCTTCTTTTGCACTACATGAAAGTGACAACTCGTATTGTTTGCAAAAGGATACATGTTTATTCGGAGCTGATCAACAATAGCTCCATGAGCAGAATACCACAACGGTATTAAACATAGAATGTGATGACGATAAGATGGAATGAGGAGATGATATAAATATTATAACTACTGAAGCTAAGCTAGACTATTATAACTATTATACTGTCCTTAATAACCACAAAGTATCCCTAGCGGATACACGTCTGATTCCTACGCCGTCTGATGTCTGTCTGAGCTCGCTGAGCGTGGTGTGTTCAACCACAAGCAATTAGCTCAGCGTGCGTTCGTTGGTTTACGTGCTGGGCACTGGGCTGTGTTGACCAGAGTTACTTGGTCCTTTCTCATGCACCAGTCTATTGGGTAACCCCGCTCATCTGCACTGGTTGCCCTCCTTGTTGACACAAGGGTGTCCCGTTATCGCTATTTATAGCGATAGTGTCTCTCCTGTCAGGTCTCCTATCCTGTTACGTCACTTGCCCTCTTCCTAAGCTCTATTTTAGCTCTCCTTAGCTTAGAGCTATCTCCTAAGTCTTTGACAGGCTCTCCATCCTCCCCTGTTGTGTTACAAACTTAAGTTGTGGGGGTAACACAAGTAATGTTACAAAAATTGGCTGTCTAATTTTGTCAAAGACTTTTTCCATTTCCAATTCCAAATTTCAAAAACAAAAATTCCAAATTCGTCCTCGTCTAACCTGCTTCATCAGCTGTGGTTATTGTTGAGGATCGTGGTTTTTGTGGGTTTATTCACCCTAATTCTTGTCTTGTGAGTCCTATCTCGGACTGGTGATGTAGCGTTTGTGTCTGTGACGTCAGCAGTGGTCGGCGGCTATCCTTTGTGCTCTTCTGTTCTTGTGGTTTTCTTTGTTTGAGTAGGCTCCTGGCTCGTCTGGCTGCAGTCCTTATAAGGACTTTTCGTAATCCCACTCCAGCTGGGGATCGGTCGGCGGCTGTCCTTTGTGCATGTTTCCTTTTGTTTTCGTTGTTGGTGCAGGCTCCAGGCTTGACTGGTTGCAGTCCTTAAAAGGACTTTTTATTTGGTATTCTGTCTCCTTTTTTGTGCATTTTCTGTAGGAGCTTTTCGACGTTTTCTTTTTCCTCCTTGGGGAAACAGTTTTCACTGTTGCGTTTGCGTATCTGCTGCCTAGCGTTTTCTTCCTCCGTGGTCAGCCATGGGACGATTTCACCGTCCTCGATATAGTACTCGAAGTCGGCCTCACAGTTGTAGTGTACTAATGGGTATATCATCGGTTTCCCCTGGAGTTTTTTAGGCTTCTTTTCTTTTTCTTCCCAGCGCCTTCTGAATTCCTGGCGCTTGAGTTCCTCCTTGTCGACTGGGTATTCTGTGCCTCCTTCAGAGATCCGACGGTATAGTAGTTCCCTCTTGGGCATTGTGGTTGGGCTGCTGGCTTTAGCTTGCTGTTCAGACTCGGTCTCTTGGGTTTCTTCTTGCGGTTTTTCTGTGAGTTCTTGTGTGGCTTCTGTTGGTTTGTTTTGAAAGAGTTCCATTTCAGCTCTATGCAGTTCTCTTTCGGTCTTGATCATTTGTAGGATTTCTTCGTTCTCCTTCTTTATCTCAGCCATGCGCTGAATCTCTTGTTTGATGTTGAGCTGGATTTCTTTCATGTCGGCCAGCAGCTTCTCATTATCGCTGGTCGGAGTAGTCGACAGCAGTGCCTTGACTTGTTTCTTCAACTCGTCTATCTGCTTTTGAAGTTGATCTCTTTCAGCTTGTGCTATACCCGTGGCTGTCTCACCCCTCTGCATTGCTTCCTTGAATGGTGTCTTTGTGATGATGGCGATCTTTAAGACGTCTCTGTGTCTCTGCAGGTACGGATAGCCCAGGTATCTTGTTCCATGTTTGCCCAGGCAGTTGGCGCACTTTCTTTTGTTGTTGGGTGCTCGGAAGTCCGTGTCCAGCTTGGCCAGCGGACACTCCTTGAAGGCGTGGTGATCGGCGCAGTATCGGCATATTTCCGTCTTACTGCGACACGTAGCTCTACTGTGGCCGGCCTTCTGACATCTGGAACATTGCGTGATTCTTGGTATGAATCTCTCTGGTTGCTGCATTCTCTTGTTGAATGATACTGTGTTCGGCATCTCGCTGCCCTCCGACGTCACTACTGCCAAGGTTGTAGGTATCTTGGAGTAGGTGAGGAGCCGCTCCGCCTTCAAGAATCGGATGTGAAGATTCTCTTCACGTAGCTGCTTCAGGATTTCTTCATATGTCAGCTCCACAGGAATCCGCTTGACAACCCATCGGACTGTTTTTGAGTCAGTGTTTCCGGCTCTGGTGTCTTTCTCCTCCTTCTCTGCTGTCTTGGTTCTTGACTGTGTTGGGCTGTCGATCTTCTCCCTCGTAGTAACTTCATTAATAGCTGTAGTATCAGGCTCTTTGATGCAGCTAGCAGGTGGGCTCACGACGTTCTTCTTCTTGTTGTCAGCTCCCACGCTGCACATCTTGGCAACAGCGTGTTTCTTGTTGTTGGATTTTCCACGTGACATTTTCCCGCTGATCAGGCTTCTTGACAGAATAATGCGACTTGACTTGTTAGCGCTCACAGTGCGAATGACGACGCGTCGTGCGAACGTTTTGGATTTTGAAAGACTTTTTGAGTTCTCTACTTCTCTTATGGGGATAGGACAAGATCTCTCCCTTCCTTTGTCACACTGTTGTATCACTTCACTTGGCTAATTGAGTAGCTCATCACACTAGTACAGTTGGCTATAAACTGTTATTATATTTATGAGAATTGTGAGGTCCGGATCCAATGCCATTACAGCCTGTCCTCAGATTGTCCAAAATTAACAATCCCTAACAACTTGCCTCTATTATGAGTGCACAACATGGACAATAAATGTTCATGCTCCCATATAATAAGCCCCAACTCGTATGCATGTTTAATGTGCCACTCTTCACCTTCTAGCTTCCGCTTGTGACAAAATATTTAAGTGTTACACTAAGGCTTTAGAGATATTATTGTTTCCCCTGTTGGAGTAGTTATGGTTCTTTGAAAGTAATGGTGTATGCAAGTTTATGTGTTTGTTTTCCTGGTTGGTTGTGTGTTCTCTACTAAATTAAAGTGTATTTAACTTACTAACATGTGTATGCGTTTCTAATTTACGTGTATGTATTATTTTGAGCGCCGTAAAGTGGTTTACTGTAGTCACAAGTGAGTGTGTTATGCTAATTTATGTCTACAGTGCCGTTTTAAGATGCTCAAAATATGTTCCCTATGTTTCCCACTAAAGTATGGCGACTACACACTTATAAAAAATTGACAACACATTGATTACACAGTTTGACACAGACAAGTCACAACAAGTCGTTTTGTGCGGTGCAAAAATACCGCAATATCTCTCTCACTCTCTTAATGTCATCCATATTGTCTCTATCATTCACGCATCTTTCATTCTTCTCTCTCTATCATTTACACATCTTTCATTCACCTTTCATTCAAAAGTGGTTTTAAAATATTGGGCCGTCATTAGAATATGGTTCACAAAATATTGCATGAATGAACCAAAATTATGTACATTAACTGTTTGGCTGAATTGAAATGGTTATTCAAGCCACAAGACTGTGCTGTTTTTATGCACTTGTCAATATATACAAAAATATACATGATTGAAAAGGATAGTTCGCTACCAATCCTATAGTAATGACTGATCTAACTAATCTATTATAAATTGGTGCACTGTCTTAAATTTCTCTAAGGGAAATAATCTAACTAATTAATTCAATTTAAGAAAAATGGGTTAATTACCTTAAAGTGCTTTAATGCCTAAAAATGCTATAAATTATTAAATGATGGTGTTAATTTGTAAGCGATGTTTTCATTAACTTATCTAACTAATTAAGTTTAAATGGTGATAAATTAAAGTAATATGATGTAGATGTTAACTTAAATAAGTTCTTAACTAACTATAGGTACATTATAACTCTGAAATGTGCTAAATGGAGTTATATGGTAAATCTACATCTTCTTCTTCTTCAGCGTTCCGAGCCATTGAGGTTCTTTGCTGCAAATACAATCCGTCTCCATTCGTCTCTCTGGTGGACCTTCTCTTGCCAGTCGTTGATTCCAAGTGCTTGTAGGTCTGTACATGTATTATCTCTCCACCGCCTTCTTGGTCTACCTCGGGGTCTACGGTCATTTATTTCCTGAGTGTAAGCGAGTTTTGTTTCCCTATTATCTTCCATTCTTTCTATATGCCCCAGCCATTGTAGTCTATTAGCCTTCATGATACCAGTGATTAGCGGGGACTTAAACAGATCATAAATGTCTTTGTTACTTCTTCTTTTCCACTCTCCACTTTGTGTATCCCTAATGGATCCAAAGATGCGTCTTAAAATTTTGTTCTCAAAGGTTTGTAACAAGGCTTCATCTCTTTTCGTTGTACTCCAGGTTTCAGAGCCATACAGCACAACTGGTCTGATCAGTGTTTTGTATATTGTGATTTTGGTGTTACGAGATAGCGCCTTTGATTTTAGTAGATGTTGTAGTGCATAGTATATCTTATTTCCAGAGTTGATTCTAGTTTTTATTTCTTCCCTTATGATGTTGGAGCAGTTGAAGATTGTACCCAGGTATTTGTATGTTTCCGTTCTTTTAATGGTCATATTATCTATTTGTATGTGGCCAGAGTTTTTAGCCATTCCGTCTCTTGAAATTACCATATATTCTGTCTTATCTTGGTTGATAACCAGCCCCATCTGTTGGGCTTTTTCCTTTAAGTGAGTCAATATTTCCAATGTCTTTTGTTCACTTTGCCCTATAATATCTATATCATCTGCATAACCAAGCAGCTTGGATGTTCCTCCAATATCACATTCCTCCTTTACCTTCCTTACAACTTTCTCTAGAGCCAGATTGAAGAGTAGCGGTGATAGTGCATCACCCTGTTTCAAGCCAGATGTTATTTGGAAGGGGTCTGATTTCCTGCCTTTATATGTTACTATATTATAAGTATCTTCCATGCATAGTCTGGTCATGTTGATTAACTTCCTTGGTATTCCAAATTCCTGCATAGCATTCCATAGACTATTCCTATGGACACTATCATAAGCCTTTTTAAAATCCACAAAAATGTTATGGAGATCTCTTTTATATTCCCAATGTTTCTCGGCTATTTGTCGTAAGATAAATATCTGATCTATTGTTGATCTGTTTTGTCTAAATCCCGCCTGGTAGTCACCTAATATGTCTTCTGAATATGGTTTTAGTCTATTTAGTAATACTGCGGATAGTATCTTATAGCTTGTGGACAGTAGTAATATTCCTCTATAATTTCCACATTGGAACTTGTCTCCTTTCTTAAAGATAGGTATCAATAATGACTCTTTCCAGTCATGGGGTAATTCTTCTGTCCTCCAGATTTTTATTATTAGTTCGTATAGCTTTAGATGTAATGCATGGCCACCTGCCTTTATAAATTCAGCAGCAATTCCATCAGTCCCAGTTGCCTTATTGTTTTTAAGTCGTGTGATTACATATAGGATTTCTTCAAATGTAGGTTCTTCAATTTGTGGTTCGCATGTTAGAACCTCTTTCTGTGAGAAAATGTTACTTGGAGCTTCACAATTTAGTAATTCAATAAAATATTCTTTCCATGTGTTGCACATTTCCTCATTGGTATTTATCATATTCCCATTTTTGTCTTTTAAACCATATGTGTTTTGTTGGTGCCCTCGTTTCATTGACTTCAGTTCTTTAAAAAATTTTCTGAATTCATTTTCCTGGTGATTAGTTTCCATATGGTAAATCTACATAAATAATTTTAATATTTCCACAAAATATGAAGTTATACGCGACTGTTTATAAAAAAATTAAAAAAACATGTTATATACATATCACAAATAATTGTTAACTAACTATACTAACTAATTACATCCAGGTGTGATGTTCGAGCCATGTCCTCCGTAGAATGTCCTCGAAAACAACGATCAGGTAGACAAAGTCTGATTTACGCTCTCGTCCTGGGTAATGTGCATACTAATGGTATGCTAATGGGTTATGTAGGTTCAAGTCTCAACTTTCGATCCACTCAAGGGTTGTATAAGTGGTAGTGGTGTAGACAATTCACAAATGCGTCTGTTCATTCCACTAATTCTGACACAGTTTATATTACATATATGTAAGCGACTGGCGATGATAACGCACTTTAGTGTTCACAATCACCACATAGGGCACTAAGTAATTACAGTGTCAATGTCTCTGGTGATGTAAGGTCGCTCTCTTCTCGTATTTCAGGTAGTTCAATATGAGAAGGTCTACTCAATGTGTCGGCTAAAGAGTTAAAACTTCTCTTCAAATGTTTAATAGTGAAGGCATAATTCTGCAAAATTAAGGACCACGTGTAGATCCTATTGTTGCGATGAACCCCTGTTTGCATGACCATCAGAGGCGAATTATCGGTTTCGATAACAAACTCTGTACCCGCCAGGAATCGATGAAGTTTCCTGACACAATATATCACGTTTAAAGCTTCCAATTCAGAGGCTGAGTATCTTCCTTCAGCCGGGCTGATCTTACGACTCACGTACATTATTGGGTGAAATTTGCCTTCATAAAATTGGCCTAGGACCCCAGAAATGGAAATGGAACTTGTGTCTGTACGGAGGAAATACGTTAGATTGACATTAGGCAAACGCAAGATAGGTGGAACGCTAAATAAATGTTTCAATTTTGATAACACACCGATTAACTTTGCATCCTGAACATTAAGTTTTACAGATGCTTTTAACACATTAGAAAAAAAACTGGTGATTTCAGCCAAATTTGGTATAAATTTGCTGTAATAATTGACCAGACCAAGTAAGCTACGGACCTGTTTCTTGGTCGTAGGCATTGTTAGATTGAGAATCTTGGTCACGATTTTCTCATCAGTTCTTAGTTGGCCTCTGGTGATTGTATGGCCTAAAAAATCAATTTCTTCCATTCCCAACTCCACTTTGGTGGGTTTCACTGTCAGACCAAATAATCGCAATCTATCGAAGACATGTCGCAGTTTCAAGAGGTGTGTTGTCCAGTCTGCTGTATGGATGCAAATGTCATCAATATAAGTAGAAGTATTGGTCACTCCGTGCAGAAGATCCCTAGTGAGTCGGACAAAAGTGGCTGGTGCATTACGAAGACCGAAAGGAAGAAAGCGCCACTCGTACAGGCCTAGAGGTGTTGAGAAAGCTGTCAAAGGAATAGAGGATGATTCCATCGGGACCTGCCGATAGCCTTTTGTGAGATCCAGTTTTGAGAAGATACATGATGTTGACATATCAAGGATTAGGTCGTCACAAGATGGGATAGGCTCTGCATCGACCCTGGTCACGTTGTTTAAGCGCCTATAATTGATGCAGAGGCGGATAGTCGAGTCCTTTTTTCTGACTAGAACTATAGGAAAAGAATACTCTGACTGAGATTTCTGAATTATTCCACTCGACTCTAGATTTAACAATTCCTTGTCGAGATTTTCCCTATAACTTAATGGGATGGAATAAGGTCGACATTTGATGGGTGTGCTATCAGTCAGAATTATAGAGTGTTCTATTCTGTCTGTCTTACCTGGGATGTCAGAGAAAATGTCCTTGTACTCAGTTACTAATCCTATCAGTTGTTGTCGTTGCTCGTCTGTCAGTTTAGGTTCTATACGTATGCTATCGATTGTCCCTGTCGTGTCGACTGTCGAGACAGGTAATTCTATTCCGTCGTCATCCGTCTGATTAAGTACTGTTGTTGTACTAGCTGTGTGTACTGTTTCCTGGCTAGGTGTGTTTGCAATGTCATGATCCGTCGCCCTACCTAGTGTAGTTGTGTTGTGTACGTCTGTCGTCCGGTTAATTGGTGTAGGTGCACTCTGTTCGTCTGTCGTTAGTTCTTGTCGTGAGAAATAAGGCTTCAGCATGTTGATATGAAATATCTTTAATTTTCCTTTTATCGATATTTCATAGTCGACATCTAATATCTTTCGGTCGACGTTGAATGGCCCTTGCCATGATGTTAGTAACAAATTACGTTTATCTGGTAGTAAAAGCAGTACCTTTTGATTGGGTTCAAGGTGGAGGGTTTTGGCACCCTTGTTTGCATATTCGCGGTACATCTGACCTTTTCTCTCCAAAGATGATTTGGCTATTAGACACGCTTTCATAATTTTATCGCGTGTCTCTGTTACCATCTCATATGGTGTTACTGCTGTTGGATTGTCTACTAAGCTGGTAATTAGCTGATGGTAGATTGTTAGGGGTCCACGAGGGTTCGCCCCATAAACTAACTCGAAAGGTGAGAAACCCGTACTTGAGTGCGGAATTTCTCGATGGGCAAATAGCACTGCTGGTAGTAGAGTGTCCCAATCAGATGCGTTCTCTGCTGTTACTTTAGCCAGCATGTGTTTGAGATCCCCGTTAATCTTTTCTATAATCCCATTACTCGCAGGGTGATAAGGGCTACAGAAATGCTGCTCTATTCCTAGCAATTTTGTTAGGGCTTGCATAGCAGCCGAAATAAATTGGGTTCCTCGGTCGCTCAAAATGGTTCGAGGAAAACCAAATCGACAAAATAGATGTAAAAACACATTTGCCACATCTTTGGAGGTAATGTATTTTAGTGGTACTGCTTCGATCCACCTTGTACAGAGATCCACGAGGGTTAGTATAAAACGGTTTCCTTTGTTCAACACCTGATTCAGGGGTCCAACAATATCTACCGCTACACTTTCGAATGGTCTAGAAGCCAAAATGGAACGCTGAACCTCGGCTGTCACATGCTTTCCCTTTCTTACTAAATGTTGACAAATAGTACATGATCGACAGAATAATTTAATGTCGTTACAAAATTTAGGCCAGTAGAAGTGTGCCAAAATTCTGGCTCTTGTTTTGTCGTAGGCTAAATGTCCAGTAAACGGTGACTCATGTGCAATGTTTAGCACATTTTGTCGGTGTTTTACAGGTAACGCCGTTTGCTGAATTTCATGGTTATTTGTTGTGTAATAACGCATGAGAATTCCGTTATGTACTTTAAAATACCAAGATGCATTCTTAGTAACTTTCGCTCGCTCACCTAACAGTTTAAAATAAGGTGCGATAGTTTGATCGTTGCATTGTGCCTCGATAAATTCTTGTCGAGTAGCACTGTTACTAGCACCGGTGGGTGTTAACAACTGTAACATTTCGTTTTGTAGGTCAGTGTAATGTGTTTGAGTATCTGACCTTGTTACAGCATTAGCCATTTTTGCTTGTTTCCAGGCTAATATTTCTTCATCAGTACGCTGTTTTAATGATGGCAAACAACCTAAAATCAAATCAGTACAGGGATTTTGCAGGATTGCGCATGTAAATGTGCCTGAAAGGAACGGGGTGTTTATGCGTACTTTTGCCAGCGGGTATTTCTCTATGTTTCCAGAGAAAGTGCGGCATTTGACAAATTCACCCGTATAATCTTCTGGCTTAACTAGGTCTCTTTTAACGCCAAGTAGAGTGCTGCCGCTATCAAGTAAACATTGGCATGGTTGTTCGTTGACCAGTGCATCGTGGAACTTTAAGTTGCCTCTGGAGGCTAAAGCTGCATTGGCATCTTCGTTGGAACATGGTATAAAATGCCCACATTTCAGTTTGCCGTCTGTATGAAACTGGTGACATGTGTTACACTTATTAAAGTCTAATATATCAGTAGCTGCACTCACACTCTCACACTCACTGGTTGGTAATACATTTTCAAGTTCAGAATCGACTATACTCTCATCGTCAGATGACGTATCGATGAGCACGGCATTGTTTGCCTTCATTCGTTGCCTGCCCAAACACTTAGAACTATAATGGCCATAACTTGAACAAAAGAAGCATTTAACAGCTCGTTTGTAAGAGTTTCGTTTGTTTTCCTGCTTCTTCATCATCATTTCTAGATTAGCAGGATAAGAGGGACTCTTATCACACATGGCATAACTTGGATGGAACAATTTGCAGTAACCACACTGTGGTGGCTTCTGATTTGGTTTATCTTTCTTTTGATACTCTTTTTGCTTGTAAGACCTGCTTGGAATGTTTTTAACAAAGGCAGTAATCTCAGTATCATGTATGGATGTTTTAAATATGTCCCTGTTTGAGAAAAAATAAGCAGAACCTTGTTTTTCGAGTTGTTCTATAGATTCAATGTCTGCTTGTTGAAGGAACTTAGCAAAGGGAGTAGGAACGGTGGATATGACTTTATCCATCACCATTAAGTCCTGTAATTTATCAAAATTCTTCCCTACTTTCGCTGCCTTAAGCCATTTATTGAATATACTCTGGACGTTTGAAACATAATCTAGGAACGTTTCAGTAGGTTTTGGCTTTATCTGTGAGAACTGGATCTGATATCCAGGAGCATCGAGTAAAAAATGCTGCATAATCCTATCATGAATGTACTGATAATTACTTCTTAGTTCTGTTGGTATTGATTCTATGACCTTTAATGGCTCCCCACTGAGATTTCTCATGTAGATCATTGCCCAATCTTGTAATGGTATTTTCTGAGTTATAAGTTGGAATTCTATGTTCTCAGTCCAAGCTGATATTGAATCGCCTTGACAGAAGGGCTTGATTAACCCTTTATATTTGGAGAATTTATTTTGTTCTTCCTGACTTTTCAATTTAGTAAAGGCTATCTGGGTGTTAGAGTCAATCTCCATCTCTTTCATCTTTAACTTCGTTTGTGATTCTACCTCTATTTGTTTTTGCTTGGTGGCATCGTCCATCTTTATTTGTTTCTGTTTAATGGTTTGGTCTAAATCTAACTGTTTTTGTTTGGTGGCATCATCCATTTCTATTTGTTTCTGTTTTATTTCCAATTATTTCTGTTTAGTGGTTTCTTCCAACTGTATCTGTTTTTGTTTGGTGGCATGGTCTAACTCTAATTGCTTTTGCCTGGTGGTTTCTTCTAACTCCTTCATCTCCTTTTGATGTTGCCTTTCCATTGCCCTCTCATCTCTCAGTTTGTCTGTTTCTTCTTTGTATCTTTCATTTGCCCATTTCTCTAGTTTTTCTCCAGTATACTCTAGTTCTTTGCCAGCCTGGATGAAATCATGTAATGATGACATTGTAAGGCTTTATGTTATCTGACAATTGACAGCAATATATTTTTCAATACAATTTCACAGTTGTTATGTATTAAATATTTACACACTTTGCTGAAAAAGAGGATGCGTTGTTAAGGGTGCATATCAAAATTAGAGGAAAATATACTCATCTAATCTTGCAGCAAAATACGGCACTCGGGATGTTCTGCCGCTGTCTTTCGTACACACGCTTGATCGACTTGTTTTTATAACTGATGTTTTTGTTTAATGGAACATCAACATTTTAGCAACAAGCATGTAATGTGCAATACATGGTATTAATTGACATATTACAGTTTCAAAAGATGGTAAACTTCAAATGTGATATAAATGATAATGATTAATGTAGATGATATGAATGTATGATAGTCTAAATCAGTGTTTCCCAACCTTTTTTGTACCATGCCCCACTTAAGCCTTTCTAAAATTCATATTGCCCCCCCCCCCCCCCCCCCCAACATATACATTATTTTTAATATTCAAAAATTGAAATGTTCACTAAAGAAACTTGAATGATAGGTTTTAGGAAGAAATCACTAGGTAATTATTGAGCAAACACAGTAAGTAAATTTTCAAAACATATAATGGAGAACTGAAATTCAAGTACAAAATAATTTTAATGAAAGATTTTTCTATATTATTTTAATTATTAGTAATTATTTATTATTTAAATTTAGTGAGATCCTTGCGCTTGATGCTTGCTGCAAAGAGATCTTATGTCAGGTTCCAATTTAGTTAACTTCAGTCTCAAGTCTCCCCGTTTTGTTATATTCAGCCGATTTCTTCCATTTTCGAATTGCCCCCCTTAACAGTCAAATTGCCCCCCTGTGGGGCGTGGGCCCCACGTTGGGAAACACTGTTCTAAATGAATGTCAATGTTGTCTTTGTCTTCACTTTCTAACTCCCCTGAATGAGCTACGTTGTAAGACTTTAGCTTAGCCTCTAATCTCCTACTGTTGTGCGAAAAAAAATTGTTTTTGCACAAATACTACCGTGATTGTGATGCATGTTGACATTCTGATAGTGACAAACAACATGGTTTACAAATGATGGTTAACTTTACAATTCGTACACAATCACAGTTAATGTTTCATACATTTTCATACAAATAATTTACATAGGTAATATCTTCATAATCTTCTGTCGAATTTCCGAAAATAGTAAATCACATAGTACTTTTCACAATAGTATGCTACTGATACTTGCAATCGAATAGTACTTTGCTATTTTCGTTAACTGGTAAGTTTAATTAATAGCACAAATTTTGAAGTGGTTCAAGCCCCACGAGAAATGATAATGTGGTATCTTGGCTAATGGTAATGAGTGGTGGTTCAAAAACAACTTCACAAAATGGTATCCTATTGATAATTGGTAGTGAGCGGTAGTTCAGGGACTTCTGACACAAATTGTATCCTGGTGTCAGATGGTGTCCAAATGGTAATGAGCGGTGGTTCAGGTACTTCTGACACCAATTGGTATCCTGCCTGTCAGCAACTCACTTGCGACAGGCATACAAGGATTCCCTTCTTTTGCACTACACGAAAGTAACAACTCGTATTGTTTGCAAAAGGATACATGTTTATTCGGAGCTGATCAACAATAGCTCCATGAGCGGAATACCACAACGGTATTGAACATAGAATGTGATGACGATAAGATGGAATGAGGAGATGATATAAACATTATAACTACTGAAGCTAAGCTAGACTATTATAACTATTATACTGTCCTTAATAACCACAAAGTATCCCTAGCGGATACACGTCTAATTCCTACGCCGTCTGATGTCTGTCTGAGCTCGCTGAGCTTGGTGTGTTCAACCACAAGCAATTAGCTCAGCGTGCGTTCGTTGGTTTACGTGCTGGGCACTGGGCTGTGTTGACCAGAGTTACTTGGTCCTTTCTCGTGCACCCGGTTTCCCAGTCTCTTGGGTAACCCCGCTTATCTGCACTGGTTGCCCTCCTTGTTGACACAAGGGTGTCCCGTTATCGCTATTTATAGCGATAGTGTTTCTCCTGTCTGGTCTCCTATCCTGTTACGTCACTTGCCCTCTTCCTAAGCTCTATTTTAGCTCTCCTTAGCTTAGAGCTATCTCCTAAGTCTTTGACAATGGTGTTTGTGTTTCTCTTGCAGATGGTAACAACAATGGTGTTTGTGTTTCTCTTGCAGATAGTAATGACTATGGTGTTTGTGTGTCTCTTGCAGATAGTAATGACTATGGTGTTTGTGTTTCTCTTGCAGATAGTAACAACAATGGTGTTTGTGTTTCTCTTGCAAATAGTAATGACTATGGTGTTTGTGTTTCTCTTGCAGATAGTAACGACTATGGTGTTTCTCTTGCAGATAGTAATGACTATGGTGTTTGTGTGTCTCTTGCAGATAGTAATGAGTATGGTGTTTGTGTTTCTCTTGCAGATAGTAACGACAATGGTGTTTATGTTTCTCTTGCAGATAATAACGACTATGGTGTTTGTGTTTCTCTTGCAGATAGTAATGACAATGGTGTTTATGTTTCTCTTGCAGATAGTAACGACAATGGTGTTTGTGTGTCTCTTGCAGATAATAATGACTATGGTGTTTGTGTGACTCTTGCAGATAGTAATGAGTATGGTGTTTGTGTGTCTCTTGCAGATGGTAATGACTATGGTGTTTGTGTGTCTCTTGCAGATAGTAATGACTATGGTATTTGTGTCTCTCTTGCAGATAGTAATGACTATGGTATTTGTGTGTCTCTTGCAGATAGTAATGACTATGGTATTTGTGTGTCTCTTGCAGATAGTAATGAGTATGGTGTTTGTGTGTCTCTTGCAGATAGTAACGACTATGGTGTGTATATTTCTCTTGCAGATAGTAACGACTATGGTGTGTATGTTTCTCTTGCAGATAGTAACGACTATGGTGTGTATGTTTCTCTTGCAGATAGTAACGACTATGATGTTTGTGTGTCTCTTGCAGATAGTAATGACTATGATGTTTGTGTGTCTCTTGCAGATAGTAATGACTATGGTGTTTGTGTGTCTCTCTTGCAGATAGTAACCACAAAGGTGACCAAACACTGCCGACTGTGTGAGCAGTGCTACCTTCACATGGACCACCACTGCTTGTTTCTGCTGAAGTGTGTGGCCAGCAACAACCACGTCCTCTTCGTGTGGCTGCTGATTGTGGCCAGCATCAACATGTGGCTCTACTGTCTGGGCTTCTATCTCTACACCAATGTTGTGCTCCCACAGATCAGTTACAGTGACTTGTTTTGGCATCTGCTGCACAATCAAGCATGGCCTTTATCTATTTTGTGTTTGAACGTGGCATCCTTCATGTGGACTGGCAGTCTCATGTATCAGCAGTACAGCGTTATCGTCAAGGGCTGCACGTCCTACTTCAGCGAGTGGAAGGCCAGGCAGTACCCGCTGTCCTTGTTCCAGTCTGTCAGCAACTTTCTCCACTTCCTGTTCCACATGCCTCTTCCACACACGAATCCACACTCCCCGCTGTATAAGTGTGAGGCGACACCTTCTGCCAACATCAGAAACATCCCAGCGCTATCCAGCAGTAAGAAATATTTAAGTGAAGTCCAGGTTATATAATAACAATCTTGGGGGTAGATGTAGCAGTCCAGTCTCACAGCCGTATGAACTTAGTCATATTGTGTGCATTTCATAAGTCATAGTGCGTGAATGTCATGTTCACCTGTCCGTGCAGTATACGTGAAGATTTTTAGCACTCTGTGTGTTTAGGTTGTAATTAATTCACATATTTTGCATTTGATTTCTCTTAAACATTCTGATCTTTTTAGCAGCGTTACTGTACATTTTGAATTGAGTAGCCTTATTGTACATTCATACTTCGACAGCCTTACTGTACAGTCTCATTTACAGCAGTAGGGTTGTCATCATTTCACACATTTTTGCTTTTGATATCAGGAGTTTCTTAGGATATTTAAATTTTAAAAATTTTTTAGCAGTTTTACCTTACATTCTGCTATAATTTTACTGTACAGCTAGGTTTTCATAAATTCACATTTGCATTTTGCTATTTATTTGAAGGCATTTCCTTGGACATCAACATTTTTATGATTCATCGACGTTTTGCTGTAGTCAGACTGATAATTCTTTTACTTTCAATATGATTTCAAACAGCTTTATTGTACATTAACTTAGAAAACTTTTAGTGTACATTCAGTTTTAGAAAATGTTTACTGTACATTCTGTCTTAGAAAATGTTAATTGTACATTCTAAATTAGAGAAAGTTTACTGTACATTCTGTCTTAAAGGATTTTTACTGTACATTCTAACTTAGAGAATATTTACTGTATGTTCTAACTTAGACAATGTTTACTGTACATTTTGTTTGTGTTGTGCAGTGTTACTGGACATTTTCATTTCGTTGCATTGTTACATTTGGCACAATCTCAGTTTTGATTTGGTGAATGTAAAAAAATGTCCTGAGAATGGTTTCATGCTGGTAATTAATTTGTATGAACTACCATCAGATCAGGGAAATGACCAGACAGAAACCCAATGGGAGAATAGCACACAGCCTTCGCAGACATGCTTAGGGCAAAATTGTGTCAACAGGAGTTACAGAACCTTGCTGCAGAAGTTTAAAGAGGAAGTGCAGAATGTGGATGGGCCATCAATGTAGAAACAGTTAAATTGTGAAAGTGATCAGGGAGTGCAGAATAACTGATCATTAATGTGCAGGATATATTACATTCATGTTTAGAAATAGCCCATAATTACATACTATTGCATCAGTCTACATGGCCTGAATACAAATTGTTTGACTCAAGTGAAATCATTTGTCAGTTGAAGTGATTTATGATAGCAGACACCTGCAGATAATTCTCATTTGTAATTCAAAGGTAAAAGGTTATTTAAGGAGATTTTCAGATAATTCTCACTGATGGTTCAAAGGTGAAAGGTTATACCAGCAAACAATGTGAATAATTCTCAGTATTTAAGGGCTGTGGATGACAGCAGACTATCAGATAATTTTCTCTGATGGTTCAGAGGTGAAAGGTTAAAGGTTATATATGAAAGCAGACTATCAGATAATTTTCACTGGTGATTCAAAGGTGAAAAGTTAAAGATTATGTGTGACAGCAGACTATCAGATAATTGCCTTATAAACTTGACTTTTCAGCTTCAGTTTTTTGTGTTCTTTTCTTATTTTCCTAATTATAATTTTTTTAAATTTTATTGTTAATTTTGAAGTAGTTTTATATAATAATGCACTGAATGATCAAAAAATGCATTTAATGAGGTCACAATAATTCTGCCTGTGGCAACAGATGTATCTATTCCTTATGACACTAGTGAATTACGATGGGCAATGCCCATCACCAAACAGTGAATTACGATGGGCAATGACCATCACCAAACAGTGAATGTACGATGGGCAGTGACCACCACCAAACAGTGAATGTACGATGGATGGGCAATGACCACCACCAAACAGTGAATGTACGATGGGCAATGACCATCACCAAACAGTGAATGTACGATGGGCAATGACCATCACCAAACAGTGAATGTTCGATGGGCAATGACCATCACCAAACAGTGAATGTACGATGGATGGGCAGTGACCACCACCAAACAGTGAATGTACGATGGGCAGTGACCACCACCAAACAGTGAATGTACGATGGGCAATGACCATCACAAAACAGTGAATGTACGATGGGCAATGACCATCACAAAACAGTGAATGTACGATGGATGGGCAGTGACCACCACCAAACAGTGAATGTACGATGGGCAGTGACCACCACCAAACAGTGAATGTACGATGGGCAATGACCATCACAAAATAGTGAATGTATGATGGGCAATGACCATCACAAAACAGTGAATGTACGATGGGCAATGACCATCACAAAACAGTGAATGTACGATGGATGGGCAGTGACCACCACCAGACAGTGAATGTACGATGGGCAATGACCACCACCAAACAGTGAATGTATGATGGGCAGTGACCATCACAAAACAGTGAATGTACGATGGATGGGCAGTGACCACCACCAAACAGTGAATGTATGATGGGCAATGACCACCACCAAACAGTGAATGTATGATGGGCAGTGACCATCACAAAACAGTGAATGTACGATGGGCAATGACCATCACCAAATGGTGAATGTACGATGGGCAATGACCATCACAAAACAGTGAATGTACGATGGGCAGTGACCACCACCAAACAGTGAATGTACGATGGGCAGTGACCACCACCAAACAGTGAATGTATGATGGGCAATGACCATCACCAAACAGTGAATGTACGATGGGCAATGACCATCACAAAACAGTGAATGTACGATGGACAATGACCATCACCAAATGGTGAATGTACGATGGGCAATGACCATCACCAAACAGTGAATGTACGATGGACAATGACCATCACCAAACAGTGAATGTACGATGGGCAATGACCACCACCAAACAGTGAATGTACGATGGGCAAAGACCACCACCAAACAGTGGTGACAAAGCAAGCAGAGAGCCTGTGTACATGCCTCAAGGTGGATGGGGTATGTGGTGCCAGACCCACTGTTTGATAGACCAACTGGTACTGGCTGGCTGATGGGGTCATGAGATACTGATTGATGTCACTGTGGAGTTGTACAGTTATACCAGGACAACATGGTCTCATGTTCCTACCAGAACATGTGGGCTGCCAGATTGACCTGGTCTCATGTTGGTACCAGAACATGTTGTGGGCTGCCAGGTCGACCTGGTCTCATGTTGGTACCAGAACATGTTGTGGGCTGCCAGGTCGACCTGGTCTCATGTTGGTACCAGAACATGTTGTGGGCTGCCAGGTCGACCTGGTCTCATGTCGGTACCAGAACATGTGAGCTGCCAGATTGACCTGGTCTCATGTTGGTACCAGAACATGTGGGCTGCCAGATTGACCTGGTCTCATGTTGGTACCAGAACATGTGGGCTGCCAGATTGACCTGGTCTCATGTTGGTACCAGAACATGTGGGCTGCCAGATTGACCTGGTCTCATGTTGGTACCAGAACATGTGGGCTGCCAGATTGACCTGGTCTCATGTTGGTACCAGAACATGTGGGCTGCCAGATTGACCTGGTCTCATGTTGGTACCAGAACATGTGGGCTGCCAGATTGACCTGATCTCATGTTGGTACCAGAACATGTGGGCTGCCAGATTGACCTGGTCTCATGTTGGTACCAGAACATGTTGTGGGCTGCCAGGTCGACCTGGTCTCATGTTGGTACCAGAACATGTTGTGAACTGCCAGGTCGACCTGGTCTCATGTTGGTACCAGAACATGTGAGCTGCCAGATTGACCTGGTCTCATGTTGGTACCAGAACATGTGGGCTGACAGATTGACCTGGTCTCGTGTTGGTACCAGAAAATGTTGTGGGAGGTCAAGGCCGGCGGGCTGATGACCCACCCAGTGCTGATTGGCTTACACAAATATGGGAATTGGAAACAAATAGGTATATTTAACTCCTGCGAGAAGAAACATACTAAACACAAACACGCTGCACATACCTTACAAGGAGATCCAGAAGCAATCAATAAATATATAAAATGAATAATAAAATAAAATACACACAAAATCGTACAATACGACACACAGGACGGCCGACGTTTTGATTCTCCGAATCTTAAAATATTTTATTATTCATTTTATATATTGATTGATTGCTTCTGATTTTGGATTTTCACCTGTATTCCGGTATATATATCATGTTTTGTGGATTATTCAAAGGCATTTGACTGTGTACAGCATCAGAAACTTTGGGAAATCATGAGGACTATGGGCTTTCCATCACATGTAGTACAACTCATAAAAATGCTCTATCTAGACCAACAAGCAGCAGTTAGAATAGATGGCGAGGCATCAAATTGGTTTGACATCAAGCAAGGAGTCCGTCAGGGCTGCGTGCTGTCACCCTATTTGTTTAACCTGTACGCCGAAAATATAATGAGAAATGTAAGAGATGATATAAACAGGGAGCTATATGATGCCCTAAATATCGGCGGTCATGACATACCAGAGATTCGATATGCTGATGATACAGTATTACTATCCACAACACAGAATGGCATGGAAAACCTAATAGCCTCAACCCAATTGAATAGTGAAAATCACAACTTATATCTTAACATAGTAAAAACAAAGATAATGCATACAGATAAAACTACCATGGAGAAAGAAATATACATTAATGGGGAAAAATTGGAGGTGGTGGGAAATTTTGAATATCTTGGGTCATTGATTACCAACAACGGGGACATAATGAAAGAAATTAAACGGCGACTATAAATTGCTCTTCAAAGACTAAAACAGCTGAATAAATTATGGAGTGGGACAGACAGAACTACAAAAATTAGATTTTTAAGAGCATGCATCTTTCCCATTGCAACATACGCCTGTGAGACATCGACACTTACTAAACAAGCTGAACAGCACATAAACGCCTTTGAATATAAATGTTATAGACGAGTTCTAAAAATATCTTGGGTAAAGAAAAGAACAAATGCATCCATACTTCAATCAATCAATCATGTGCCATGCCGGAAAGCGTGGGCGGTCATGATTCGCCATTTCACTCGATCACCAGAGTCGTGGATCAGCTCAGTGTTCCTGTCTCGTCCATGCCATGTGGCCAAGCCATCCAGGTATTTTCCTCTCGGTCTTCAAGAGTTGAATATTGAAGAAGGTTGGCTATTAAAGACGATAAAACAAAGAAAATTGAAATATTTTGGTCACTTGAAACGTCACGAAAGTTTGGAGAGAACAATAATGGAAGGGTATATGCCTGGGAAGAGAGGAAAAGGAAGGCCAAAGAGAAGATGGGTGCAGGATGTGGCGGCTGATCTCCAGATGAGTGTATCAGACGCGGGACATCTTGCTTGTGATCGAGAGGTTTTCCTGAAGGTTGTTATGGGAGCGAGGTTCTGCAAAGGACATGCTACTGAATGAATGAATGAATGAATTCTGGTATACGACGGATCTCCTTGTAAGGTATGTGCAACGTGTTTGTGTTTAGTACATTTCTTCTCACAGGAGCTAAATATACCTATTTGTTTCTAATTCATATTGTTATATCCTGCTGCAGTGCTGATTGGCTTACACAAATATAGAACTACCACCGTATTGACCCACCCAGTGCTGATTGGCTTACACAAATATAGAACTACCACCGTATTGACCCACCCAGTGCTGATTGGCTTACACAGATATAGAACTACCACCGTATTGACCCACCCAGTGCTGATTGGCTTACACAGATATAGAACTACCACCATATTGACCCACCCAGTGCAGATTGGCTTACACAAATATAGAACTACCACCGTATTGACCCACCCAGTGCTGATTGGCTTACACAGATATAGAACTACCACCGTATTGACCCACCCAGTGCTGATTGGCTTACACAAATATATAGAACTACCACCACATTGACCCACCCAGTGCTGATTGGCTTACACAAATATAGAACTACCACCGTATTGACCCACCCAGTGCTGATTGGCTTACACAAATATATAGAACTACCACTATATACCTGTCATGATCTTACATTATATGGACATTTGGCTCTCTCTCTCAGAACAGGGGTGAAACAATCATACACTTTCAATGATTGAACTCTCACACACAACCACGTGAAGTAAGTCTTTTATTCACAGGGTAACTATTTACATTAAGTACATTCGTGAATAGTTGCATTATCACAATACGAAGTATATACATTGCACATCTTATATTAATACAACATGACTCTCTCTCTCTGTCACAGGCTCAAACACCATCCACTCCACTAGTCAGCCACGCTATCTCACAACAGTTAGAGAATACACGCATAACCCTCTCTGTCCGTCCTGACTTGCTGTCCCCAACCCGTCTGCCCGATATAGGTATTCTTGGTCAGACCTTTCCGTCTCACGACTCGTGTGTTCCGTGTATCACGAGGACCACTGGGTTTCAATTGCGACGTGGCTAGCCTGTACTCGGTGACACCTTGCTGCCGTTGTGTTTACTGTCGTAAGTTGTCCTTCACCTTCAGGCTATGGAGATCCTGACAATACCCTGGGGGAAAGGTTATTTCCTGTACTTTACTTTGCAATTAGGGTTCGTATAACTTGACATATTTCTGTTGTCTAGTCGCACATGCACTTGTTTCTGTTGTCTAGTCTCTCATACAAGTATTGCCTATTCATATAACTTGACATATTTCTGGTCTCCGGTCTCAAACACATATTGCCCATTCGTATAACTTGATATATTTCTGCAGTCTAGTCTCACATACACGTATTGCCTATTTGTATAGCTTGACATATTTCTGTTGTCTAGTCTCTCATACAAGTATTGCCTATTCATATAACTTGACATATTTCTGGTCTCCGGTCTCAAACACATATTGCCCATTCGTATAACTTGATATATTTCTGCAGTCTAGTCTCACATACACGTATTGCCTATTTGTATAGCTTGACATATTTCTGTTGTCTAGTCTCACAAGCACTTACTTCTTGTTGTTTTCTTGTTCTGTGAGTGCCAATTGATGTTTGTTAATTTATTATATTTTTATAGGTACTATTTCATTATGATATGTATGTGTTTGATGTGTATTGAGCATGTACTGCAGTATGTTTCATGTTCATGTTTGTATGTGTGAGAATGCACTGTAGTGTGTTTAGTGTTATACAGAGACAGCAAGCAGACACACAATCATGTACTGTGTATGTTTCATGATTATGTTTGTCTATGGGAGCATGCACTGTAGCATGTCTGTTGTTAAACATATAGTGGAGACAGCAGCAGACATGTGTGAACATAAACATTTTTGTACTGAAATATTTACAACATGAAATAAAAGCAAAGCCAAGTTCAGTTTTGTGAGTGCTTCTTTGTCGGAGGACTACATGAGAGTGGAGAAGTGTACCTACGAGGGTAAGTTAATGAGTAAGTCACAAGTGGCTGTAGAAAAATAACTAAATATGATAACAACTTGAAACCAGTTTATTTGTATACATACATTGTCTCTTTATTTCTCAACATAATTTCCACCAACATTGATGCACGTATCCCATAGATTTATCAGTTCTCCCAAACCGACTGCATAAATCTGTGTGCCCTGTTCTCATTTGCCTGCCATCCGACAGAACTGTGTGACTTACTTATTGACTCACCCTCATAACTTTTTCTACCCAACTATGCACCGCTTTACTGGAAATAGCTAGGGGCTAAGTCCACTGAAAACCACCTTGGCGGGAGACATTTCGCAAATGACGCCGAAGATGAATGTGAAGTGAACACGTGGTTTAGAAAACAGAGCATGCAATTCTATGCAGCCGGTTTGAGAGAACTGATAAAACTATTTGATAAGTTCATCAATGTTGGTGGAAATTATGTTGAGAAATAAAGGGACAATGTGTGTATACAAATAAACTGGTTTCAAATAGTTATCATATTTAGTTTGTGAGGAGCCTACAGTCACTCTGTGTGAGGAGTCTACACTCACTCTGTGTGAGGAGCCTACACTCACTCTGTGTGAGGAGCCTACAGTCACTCTGTGTGAGGAGCCTACACTCACTCTGTGTGAGGAGCCTACACTCAGCCTGTGTGAGGAGCCTACACTCACTCTGTGTGAGGAGCCTACACTCACTATGTGTGAGGAGCCTACACTCACCCTGTGGGAGGAGCCTACACTCACCCTGTGGGAGGAGCCTACACTCACTATGTGCGAGGAGCCTACACTCACTCTGTGTGAGGAGCCTACACTCACTGTGTGTGAGGAGCCTACACTCACCCTGTGTGAGGAGCCTACACTCACTATGTGTGAGGAGCCTACACTCACTCTGTGTGAGGAGCCTACACTCACTCTGTGTGAGGAGCCTACACTCACTCTGTGTGAGGAGCCTACACTCACTCTGTGTGAGGAGCCTACACTCACTCTGTGTGAGGAGCCTACACTCACTATGTGTGAGGAGCCTACACTCACCCTGTGGGAGGAGCCTACACTCACTCTGTGTGAGGAGCCTACACTCACTATGCGTGAGGAGCCTACACTCACCCTGTGGGAGGAGCCTACACTCACCCTGTGTGAGGAGCCTACACTCACTCTGTGTGAGGAGCCTACACTCACCCTGTGGGAGGAGCCTACACTCACCCTGTGTGAGGAGCCTACACTCACTCTGTGTGAGGAGCCTACACTCACCCTGTGGGAGGAGCCTACACTCTGTGTGAGGAGCCTACACTCACTCTGTGTGAGGAGCCTACACTCACTATGTGCGAGGAGCCTACACTCACCCTGTGTGAGGAGCCTACACTCACTCTGAGTGAGGAGCCTACACTCACTCTGTGTGAGGAGCCTACACTCACTCTGAGTGAGGAGCCTACACTCACTCTGTGTGAGGAGCCTACACTCACTCTGAGTGAGGAGCCTACACTCACTATGTGTGAGGAGCCTACACTCACTGTGTGTGAGGAGCCTACACTCACCCTGTGTGAGGAGCCTACACTCACTATGTGTGAGGAGCCTACACTCACTATGTGTGAGGAGCCTACACTCACTCTGTGTGAGGAGCCTACACTCACTCTGTGTGAGGAGCCTACACTCACTCTGTGTGAGGAGCCTACACGCACTCTGTGTGAGGAGCCTACACTCACTATGTGTGAGGAGCCTACACTCACTCTGAGTGAGGAGCCTACACTCACCCTGTGTGAGGAGCCTACACTCACTCTGTGTGAGGAGCCTACACTCACTCTGTGTGAGGAGCCTACACTCACTCTGTGTGAGGAGCCTACACTCACCCTGTGTGAGGAGCCTACACTCACCCTGTGTGAGGAGCCTACACTCACTCTGTGTGAGGAGCCTACACTCACCCTGTGGGAGGAGCCTACACTCACTCTGTGTGAGGAGCCTACACTCACTCTGTGTGAGGAGCCTACACTCACTATGTGTGAGGAGCCTACACTCACCCTGTGTGAGGAGCCTACACTCACTCTGAGTGAGGAGCCTACACTCACTCTGTGTGAGGAGCCTACACTCACTCTGAGTGAGGAGCCTACACTCACTCTGTGTGAGGAGCCTACACTCACTCTGTGTGAGGAGCCTACACTCACTCTGAGTGAGGAGCCTACACTCACTATGTGTGAGGAGCCTACACTCACCCTGTGGGAGGAGCCTACACTCACTCTGAGTGAGGAGCCTACACTCACTCTGAGTGAGGAGCTTACACTCACTCTGTGTGAGGAGCCTACACTCACTATGTGTGAGGAGCCTACACTCACTCTGAGTGAGGAGCTTACACTCACTCTGTGTGAGGAGCCTACGCTCACTCTGTGTGAGGAGCCTACACTCACTCTGTGTGAGGAGCCTACACTCACTCTGTGTGAGGAGCCTACACTCACTCTGTGTGAGGAGCCTACACTCACTCTGTGTGAGGAGCCTACACTCACTCTGTGTGAGGAGCCTACACTCACTCTGTGTGAGGAGCCTACACTCACCCTGTGTGAGGAGCCTACACTCACCCTGTGTGAGGAGCCTACACTCACCCTGTGGGAGAAGCCTACACTCACCCTGTGGGAGGAGCCTACACTCACTCTGAGTGAGGAGCCTACACTCACCCTGTGTGAGGAGCCTACACTCACCCTGTGTGAGGAGCCTACACTCACCCTGTGTGAGGAGCCTACACTCACTCTGTGTGAGGAGCCTACACTCACCCTGTGTGAGGAGCCTACACTCACTCTGTGTGAGGAGCCTACACTCACCCTGTGTGAGGAGCCTACACTCACTCTATGTGAGGAGCCTACACTCACCCTGTGGGAGGAGCCTACACTCACTCTGTGTGAGGAGCCTACACTCACTCTGAGTGAGGAGCCTACACTCACTATGTACGAGGAGCCTACACTCACCCTGTGGGAGGAGCCTACACTCACCCTGTGGGAGGAGCCTGCAGTCACTCTGTGTGAGGAGCCTACAGTCACTCTGTGTGAGGAGCCTACACTCACTCTGTATGAGGACAAACTCTATGTCAGCCAGCTCAAACTGACTGCTGCTTTATTTTGGTATATTCACGCTGATGTCTGAATGTGTACGAAGAAGCAAGAAGCGGCCTAGACTGCTCCTTATTTTTCTTCTTCGCTCCCCTGGAGAGTTGTGCACCTGAAAAGTATGGGGTATGTGTGACCGATTTCGGCATGCATCTTCGTAAGGTTCGCCTCCTCTGGACCGTGGGTAGGTTTTGTTTCCTATCAATTTTTCCTGTGAAGTTGTGTGTATATTGCAGAAGAATCACGGCCTGGAGAAAATGGTGCTGCAGGAAGTGAGCAGGGGATCTTATCGACACTCAAAAGCCCGAGGAAAGTCCAGATGTATACATAATCAGACTGCTACTGGTTCTATTAGTATTGGGACTCTTTGCTGGCTGTTGCAGATTAGAACAGAGCACATATGGGAATGTCTCGAGCCCTGTCATGTCGGTACTTAACTCTTTCCTAACAATTTACCAGGAGAGCGGCCTTACAGCCTACTCTTTGCGATTTCCAACAGCCTCGGGATTTCTACAGTGCACAAACATGCACATAGTGCCTTCTGTTTAGTTGCCCTTATCCGAGGAGACTAGGAATCCGATTCCACTTTTTAAAAGAACACAAATCGTACAAGAAAGAAATCGAAAACTGTAAACTGATTAGATATGCAGTCAAGATTTTTTTGGGCACGTTATGGGAAGAAATAAATTGAAGTTGGTGACAGCTGGCAAGATTGGGGAGTTGGGGGTGAAGGAAGAGAAAAGGGGAGGGAGAAAAGTAAATATCTGGATGGCTTGGCCACATGGTATTATAGTATCTAGAACGTGTGAGATGGCGAAACATGATCGCCCACGCTTATCGATTTGGTACATGATAATGATGACCCAAGAGATCAGGAACGTGTGACATCATTAGGGTCCTAAGGTTCTTGGGAAAATGCCCGGCCGTCTGCTGGAATCGGCATGGCACATGATAATGATGCCCCAAGAGATCAGGGGACGTGTGACATCATTAGGGTCTAACAGTTCTAGGGAAAATACTCAACCATCTGCTGGAATCGAACCATCTACCCTCTGAGCCTGGGGCAGACACATGTACATGTAATATACCAAAATAACCAGGCCCTATTTGGACAACAATTGTCCGTGGAAGTTGCAGAAGTCAAGATGGCGGCCACCATGAAGCTGCATTCTGCAACGCTCTTCTCCTTCCTTGTCTGTGTGAATTTATTTTCCTCCAGTATATCAACGCCGCCTTATAAATACTTCTCCACAAAAACCCCATACGAGTGGACACACCAGGCATCCAAACCGGTGGAGGACGAGCTGTACTACCTGAAAGACATCAAGGGAATGACTTGTCCGGCTGTGCATGCTAGCGCGGTGATCCGACACGGCGCTCGCTACCCGGGTCTGGACGATGTCAACGAAATATCGGCCGTTCATGATAAACTTGTCGACGCCATGGAACCCAACGTCAATTCAGATTTGTACAACTGGGTTAACCGATTCCCCAGTAACAACAATAAAGCTTTATCAGCTCTCGGAGAAACGGAACAGGAAGCGCTGGGCAAACGGCTCGCCAAGAAACTCTTCACTTTATTCTCAGATGAAGACACCAACAGCTTCAGGTTCCTCGTCTCCAGCCAGGAGAGAACAAAACAGAGTGCTTCTGCTTTTTATGAAGGGTTTAGTAGCACCATCTATGGAGCGGATGATAGTGAAGATGATTTCGACTCCGAGGTCAACGATCAGCTGTTGCGATTCTTTAGCCTGTGTGCCAAGTATGTGTACAGTGTTGATGGCAACAAGACTGCCTTCAAGGAATACTACGACTTTTTATCCAGTGAAAGGGTGGTCAAGATAAAAAATAAAATTGAGAGGAAGTTGGACATAGGCTGTAATGTACTTACTACAGGTTAGTATTGGGCCCTTGGGTGGATGGTAGGAACTGTGTGGCCAGTGTGGGTGTTGGTGGGTGGGGGGTTGTTTAGATTGGTGGGTGGAGAAAGTGGGTGCGGGGAGTGTTGATTGGTGGGGGTGTGTGTGTGGTTGGGGGATGAGTGTTTGGCTGGGTGGTTGGAGGTGTGTGGATGTGTTTGTGGGGAGATGTGGGGGGGGGGGGGGGTTTGTTAGGTAGGGTGTGTGGATGGAGGGTGTGTGTTTGGAGGGTGTGTGTTTGGAGGGGGATGGGTGAGGGATGTGTCTCATAACATTGTAATATGCATGGTTTATGTTTACAACATTCATTCCACGATGTATTTTCCTATGTGAAAGTATCAAGCGCTGTTGATGAATGAAAGATGAGTGATTGGAAGAGCCGAATGTAAGACGGGCCTGCATGCCCAATTTGTAACACTTTTACTTTTAAAATAAAATTGAATTGAATTAGTATTAACATAATAACCAGTATAACAAAAAGTGTGAGACAGATCAGAAAGAAAAAAAAAGGAACTGAATAGGAAAAGCTCAATTGCTTAAGTAACATTCCAAATTTGGAACAGGTTTTCACATCTACAAACATGTAACAAATTTGTTCTCTCTGTTTGTTCACTTTGAACTCAACCCACACAGGCTACTACTACTTGTAGTTGCTATAATGAAAAATAATTTTAAAAGTTAGTTGTTGCAATAACGATGTCTACTCACTCCAGTCCATCATATCTGTTGCTATATCCTGCAACTAGATTCATCATCTCCCATATAGTTCATCTCTATCTCTTGCTATATCCTGCAACTAGCTTCATCATCTCCCCCTATAGTTCATCTCTGTCTGTTATTATATCCTGTAATTAGCTCCATCATATCCCATTTAGTTCATCTCTTTCTGTGGCTATATTCTGTAATTAGCTTCATCATCTCCCCATATAGTTCATCTCTATCTGTTGCTTTATCCTGCAACTAGCTCCATCATCTCCCCATATAGTTCATCTATATCTGTGGCTATATCCTGCAACTAGCTCCATCATCTCCCCATATAGTTCATCTCTATCTGTTGCTTTATCCTGCAACTAGCTCCATCATCTCTCATATAGTTCATCTCTATCTGTTGCTATATCCTGCAACTAGCTTTATTACCTCCCCATTTAGTTCATCTCTGTCTTTAATTCTTTTCTCCCTGTTTTTAGATTTCCCACTATTTCATCCATCTTATGGGTTCCAGACAAGGAGTATCTATAGTCTGTCCGGAAATTAATGCCGTCATTCACGATCAATTATTTTGAAAACTGTCTGTTGCATCGTTATGAAATTTTTCCAGCCGTCTTATATTTACCCCCACCCAAGGAATATGTCTTTGAAAGGTCCAAAAACAATTTAAATCATTGAAAGCGGCGACATTCCTTTGATCTTTTGCTGAACAACTAGTGATTTCTCGCTAACGAAGTTATTTTTACGGTAATGTGAGACATGTCAATTCTGTTGACACACAAAGGCGTATCTGGATTCGTATGAGAGTGGGTGCAATGAAAGAATTAGCTTAAAATCGACAGGGTCGGCTGCATTGCACCAGGTGTTTATCCCATATGGCTCAATTTCTTTTCGCAGCGCGGAAAGCGTCGCACAAAGCACGAACTCCGTAGCTCCAGCGACGACCCTCGGGAGTCTCCGAAAAAATGCACTCGTGAAATGAAGGATGCGGCCCGGAATCGAACATACAACCTTCGGAGCCCGAGTCAGACGGCTTGACCACTTCACCACGGAGAATCCCGAGAGGGGTGCAATGTGTAATATTAGTAAAGACAGAATTTACAGAGGCACGGGGTAAATAATTTGTAAAATAACAGGAAAGTAGAAGGAATATATTTCTTACCTTATTTTTCATTGCCTTCTTGTTTCTTCAGCTGATGCTGTAATGTTTAGGGCCTGCAATTCGTCTGAATAGTTGGAGCAAAATATCCCAGTAAGTGTGTACGTAGATTAAGGTCTGCGATCTGCTCATACCTTAATCTGTGTCGGACGATTCCAGTAGGTTGATGATTGCTCTCGGTTGCATAAAATTCAATCCATCCTTTCTCCAATAGTCCTCTTCCTCTTTCAACACATGGTCCTGACGTTTTTTCCAGTAACTTTTATCAATATTTAATAGCGCGGACAGACAGACAGACAGAAAGGTAGGTAGGTAGGTAGGTAAGAAGGTAGGTGGGTGGATGGCTGGCTGGCTGACTGGGTGGGTGGGTGAGTCGGTCGGCAGGCAGGTAGGTAGGTAGATTAGATAGATAGATAGATAGCCAGCTAGCCAGATAGATAGATAGATAGATAGAAAGATAGATAGATATCGGTAGGTCGGTCGGCCTGCCGGTAGGCAGGCAGCCAGGCAGGTAGATAGATTAGATAGAACGAACGAACGAACAAACTTTATTTTCAAAGGGTTAAGAATTGGGCACGCAGGCCCGTCTAACATTCTGCCCTTCTATCACTCTCTTTCATACATTATTTCATTCACACATAATTCAAGGCTAACAAAGAACAGCAACAATATAAAAGATATGCATTATAAAAGCATGGGCAAAATGAGAACATCAAAACTACACGACACAGTAATATTAGATAATGGTCTGACACTTGTTATTAGCCATGTGGCCATGTATACTGGCCATGTATACTGGCCTGCCAAAAGGGGACTGGCTGTTATACTAGTGTTTTGTTATTATTATTATTATCTCTATTATTAAGGGGGAAGGTAATCTGTACTGAGATAGTGTTCGAATAATTTGCGATTATATGAATAGGGATTGGTGATGTCTTTGATTTCTTGTGGAAGATTGTTCCACAGCTGAGCTGCGGAGTACGTTAAGCTTGTTTTGTATAAGTCAATCCTAGGCTTCTGAGTGTGTAATATATTTAAACGTTTACTGTGTCTAGCATTATATTTAAACAATGGCCAAAGGTAATTTGGAGCATTCCGATGCAGGATTTTATGAATTAGTTTAGCTTTATTGAAAAGCAGGCGTTTGCGGAGTGGTAGTAACTGAAGGCGTTTATACAGGCTAGGATTGTCAGATAAATGTTTGCTATAAATTAGACTCATGGCCCGTTTCTGGAGTGAGTAAAGTCGCTTGGTGTTTGAATTAGAACAACCGTCCCAGATTGTAGAGCAGTAGTCAAAGTGTCTGTATATGAGAAGTATAGAATAGTTTCCTTGTGTCCTCATCAAGGAAGTTTTTAATCTTGGCGAGTTGGTAGACTTTTTTCGCTGTTTGTTTAATGAGCGCTTGAACATGGGAATTAAAGGTTAGGTTTCTATCAATGATTAGGCTTAATGTTTTGTGCTCAATTACACTTTCTAGATAGATAGCCAGCTAGCGAGCTAGCTGGCTAGATAGATAGATAGATGATAGATAGGGAGGGAGAGAGGGAGGGAGACACGGAGAGAGAGATGGACGGGCAGGCAGGCAGATAGATAGATAGATAGATAGAGATAGATAGATAGAGAGATAGATAGATCCCCGCCAGGAGCCGGGCTGAGCCAGCTAGTTTATTTATATAATCACTTTTCATGAAAGAACGCACAGTTTGACGACACCTCTGAACCTACCCCATATAAATTCCCTCAGTCTGCCAAAAGCAAAACCGTGCAGACAAATTTCAAAAATTTGGGGGTGTGTCTTGTTGAAACGGTAATACTCTTAAAATGATGGAATGAGTGCGGGGGCAAAAAATATATGCCGCATATAACCAAACATTGAAATCTGCTGTACAATCTCCAGAACAAATAATTTTTTGTTGGGTGGACATAATTATAAGGTTATATACTAAATCTCATCATTTTCCCTCAATTGGTTACTGAGATATTGAATTTTATATTGAGGCAACAAACAAAAAACACACTATAGTTATACAATCCTCAGGTTTTCTCAGAGTGTGTCCTATCCAATGCCTGTGTCTTTTCCTCTCCTTGATCACTGGAATTTGTTTATGATTTCAGTGTCTTTTATTTTGATTGAGATTAGAGAAAGTATAGAAAAGTGATAAACATACCATATCAGAAAAGCTGCGTCTACTTAAATTGGTCAAGGAATGAGAACGATGTGTGACTATTACTCTTAAATGTGTGAGGGAACAAGCATTATGATCATACAGAGGAGAAAATAGAAAGAAGAAGAAAGCGACCATATGTTAAGTTTTTGTCTTATTGCTGTAACGTGAAACCTTCCGTGATCTCCTTTGCCAGCCAATGTCCAGCTCATCTACCTGATGTGTGGTTATGAGACTGCTGTGTACGACTCGTCCCCCTGGTGCTCCTTGCTGGACGAGAGCGACATGGAGATTCTGGAGTATGTGGGAGACTTGAAGGTCAGTGTCTTAGTGCAGGGATCTACAGGTTTGCTGACAGTCATGTCTGTTGTCTTGTTGAGAGAGTGCTGATTGTTATATTGTTGAGAGAGTGCTGATTGCTATGTTGTTGAGAGAGTGCTGATTGTTATGTTTTTGAGACAGTGCTGATTGTTATGTTGTTGAGAGAGTGCTGATTGTTATATTGTTAAGAGAGTGCTGATTGTTATGTTGTTGAGACAGTGCTCACAGTTCTGTCTGTTGTCATGTTGCTGAGACAGTGCTGATTGTTGGCATATTGTTGAGAGAGTGCTGACAGTCCTGTCTATTGTCATGTTGTTGAGAGTTCTCAGTCCTGCCTGTTGTCATGTTTTTGAGAGTTCTCAGTCCTGTCTATTGTCATGTTGTTGAGAGTTCTCAGTCCTGCCTATTGTCATGTTGTTGAGAGTTCTCAGTCCTGCCTATTGTCATGTTGTTGAGAGTTCTCAGTCCTGCCTATTGTCATGTTGTTGAGAGTTCTCAGTCCTGTCTGTTGTCATGTTGTTGAGAGTTCTCAGTCCTGTCTATTGTCATGTTATTGAGAGAGTTCTCAGTCCTGTCTGTTGTCATGTTGTTGAGAAAGTGCTGACAGACCTGCCTGTTGTCTTGTTGTTGAGAGAGTTCTAAGTCCTGTCTATTGTCATGTTGTTGAGAGAGTTCTCAGTCCTGTCTATTGTCTTGTTGTTGAGAGAGTTCTCAGTCCTGTCTGTTGTCATGTTGTTGAGAGAGTTCTCAGTCCTGTCTGTTGTCATGTTGTTGAGAGAGTTCTCAGTCCTGTCTGTTGTCATGTTGTTGAGAGAGTTCTCAGTCCTGTCTGTTGTCATGTTGTTGAGAGAGTGCTGACAGACCTGTCTGTTGTCTTGTTGAGAGAGTGCTGTTTGTTATATTGTTGAGAGAGTGCTGATTGTTATATTGTTGAGAAAGTGCTGTTTGTTATATTGTTGAGAGAGTGCTGTTTGTTATATTGTTGAGAGAGTGCTGATTTTTATGTTGTTGAGACAGTGCTCACAGTCCTATTTGTTGTCATGTTGTTGAGAGAGTGCTGATTGTTATATTGTTGAGAGAGTGCTGTTTGTTATATTGTTGAGAGAGTGCTGTTTGTTATATTGTTGAGAGAGTACTGATTGTTATGTTGTTGAGACAGTGCTCACAATCCTATTTGTTGCCATGTTGTTGAGAGAGTGCTGATTGTTATATTGTTGAGACAGTGCTGATTGTTATATTGTTTAGAGAATGCTGATTGTTATAATGTTGAAACAGTGCTGATTGTTATGTTGTTGAGAGAGTGCTGATTGTTATGTTGTTGGGAGAGTGCTGATTGTTATGTTGTTGAGAGAGTGCTGATTGTTATGTTGTTGAGACAGTGCTGATTGCTATGTTATTGAGAGTGTGCTGGTTTTTATGTTGTTGAGACAATCAGCAGAAGTGGCTCGTTGAAGATAGAATATATCTATATAGTTTTGGCTGTACTTGGTATCACCAGAAGTGAGAAAGGAGGAGTTAAGACATGCAACGTAATCTGGTTACTTATGACTGCATAGGCAAGATACCTCCCGGACATAGATTCCCACTTCTGGATAATATGTGCGAACCCCCACTAAATGATACAATAATGTGTGTACTTGATTAAGCTACACAAACATTTATAAACATTTAGAATTATACGGACAAATTGAGTTTTAAAATACAACAACTGTGTTTATTATTGCTATTGATGATCATATGATGATGATGATTATATTATGGTATACGTAACTCATCTGGCTGAAAAGCTCAGAAGCACATAGGTCCTGCTTCCCCCAGTGAGACGCAGTTCACTGTCAGATTGAAGGAGTCCAAATTGGTCCCTCACAAGGCTAAGTCACTTCCTGATATGGGTTGTTGACTGTCCATTGCTCCTACGAGATCTGGAATGAAACGAACGGAGATGGGTAGTATCTACGTCTACACATCTCAAACACATATGTCTATACAGTCATATAAACATACATTCAAGTCATAATATATGATGGTATGATGATAGATGATGGCATGTTACATAAACATATATCAGTTCTAAATAAATAAATATATATGTATATATTAATAAAACTATTTAAAACATCTATAGCTCAAAACATACATATTCATATACATTTGTGTAATGGAGTGTTTCCCATATAAGTTCACCTCACTTACTCTTTCCCTTTCTGATTCATTCATACTGTCTTGTCGGAAGGGCTGGTCGCACAGTCCTGTCGAACATTAAATGCCTTCCCTGAATCTGTCTGGGATATTGAATGTCCTAAGTCATGTCTGTCCTCATGCAGACATCATGCAGACAAGGTGAACTGGTGCCATTCCTCAAACCAAGTGGTTTCACCACAATCTTGGTAGGCACTCAAAGTGTTGGTCCAAATAATCAACGTTAATTTGGACGCTATCAAGAGACTGGGAGCTCTCAGGAATTTCTCCTAAGTAGTCAGTCTCCCCAATGTTTAACATCATACAGGATGAATCTAAATGTATCTCCTGTACATGCATAAGCCACACGCTCATGTAGCTTGGATAATGGATTTCTCCAAATTATCACATACAACAAATCAGACAACCAAGTGGTGAATGAAAGAAGAAAATAGTTCTCAGTGAAATCGTAAAGCTAGAACTGGAACATTAAGTACAAAGAAAATCCACCAGTGTAAAGTTTGGGAGAATATGCAGAACACGAAACTACACAAGCCTTCAGACTAGCAGACAACTAATCAGAGTAATGGTCTTACCTGGGTTATAGCTAGGAAATCCTGTCATACGACTTCGTACCGAAGTCCAACAGAACGAAATGTTAATATTTCTCCAGTAGGTATCCTAAGAATGCTATTGTGAATTTGCGTCTGAAGTCTTGCTGGCCATGCATGTAGTTTTATTCTAGTCAATTCCTGGCTAGTTTCCAGGTTGGTTAATTAATATGTCCAAGTTCCTGTTAGCTCCACCTATTTTCCCATGTAAGATGATTTACCTAGATGGATTAAGTGCCAAATTCTTTTCACCCCTCCTCCTTTCCTGTGAAGGGTAGTTTCATCTGTCAATCAAATTGACCGATGCCCCCCACGCCTGAAACAATGAAACCTGCTTTGGCGGCAATGCAGTTGCGTCATTACATTCCAATAGGCTGGTAACACCAGCCTTCCCGGTTGCTGGCATGAATGTGTCAGCTATGTGTTTCTACTTTGCCCCGTAGTATTGGGGAGAGGTGTTAAGCATCTGGTCCTAATTGCTCCTTTGTGGTGGCAATTACAGACGTCCCGGCTCCACAAAGTCTGGACTTTTAGATAGGTGTTAGGCCTGCATTAAATTGCCGTTTTTGGATCACACGGGGTTCTGTTGAACTAAGGTGTTAGGTGTCTATTCCAACCGCAGGCTTGTAAACTAACACGTCAATCTCAACTGACTGGCTCCGCGATGTATCAACGCCGTCGGCCCCAGCCTAGATTTCACACTTTGTCTTTCTCGTCCCTTGTACTGAAAACAATGAGTTTTCAACCTTTGATAGCGCCCGCCCCGACTGGTGCCGTGGTGTCTGGGTTTTAACTTTGATCTGGACATCAAAGCTTTTCCCAGACCTAGCATTACAGAAATGATGGGGCGTGCGTGGTCAAAATGTATTTTCCTCTTGTTTTCAAGTTTATTGCCTTTCTATCATTTTCTGGTGGACGTTTATGCTTTTAGAGAATGATAGAAAAATAATGTGGGCTCTTTAATTCCTTTTTAACTTGTGTAATTATGATGCTGCCGGGGCTGTCCCGCCACATAGCTCTCCAATTTAAGTAGGTTCATTAATGAAGCCTATAACAGAGCCTCGGCAGCATTCAAGAATGTATCTAAGTTCTCTCCGTTCTCCAACTGCCTCCAAGTCTGGATTCCCAATATTCTTTGTGGCAGTGGGATGTTCTATGAGTCAAAAGAAATATCCCATGTCCATTCTCCCAGGATAAATCTTGCAAATCTTTGCTCCTGGTGTTGTGTCGGATTTCCAGGCTATTGATCGGTAATGTCCTGTCCTCTGGAGGTTTTACTTTTTCCCAGCCGGGAAATTGCAAAATGTATAACAAGATTCTCCGGCGCCGCAGAGAGACTGTTATTTTCCACTCAATTTCTGGCCCTTGTCCTATAAGCAGAGGAAGTGCCATCAGTGTTTTCTTAAAAGAATTGGTCGCAGTACTGTTGCTCCATTTTCTTTTCCTCCGTCGGCCAAAGATCATAATAAAATCCTTTAGTCTCCTCCTTTTGGCAGGAAATTTGCTAAACATCATAATTTTATGATGTGCATTCAACTCGTACTTGCCTCTTTCTTGGTAGGATGTCATTTTACTACCTCTTGATTTAAGAGTTTTCTTCCTTCGATAATTATTTATCCAGGTGCGTTCCTCTTCAACAGAGTTCCATTTTGAATCTGTGTTTGAAAGTATAAGGCTAGTAGAAGTTGTCCAGCTTTGAGAAATCATGTTGTTCCCCAAGAACTGTGAATTTGTATCACTCCTTGTAGAAGTATACATAAACAGCTGTTCTCCCCATCCAACATTGGTTGAAGTGAAAGGTAAACAAGGTCCTGAGTGTTGAGTATACCAACCGCTCCGGTTTTGTTCCGCTGCAGAGTCCATCATTTGTGATCCCCTGTTAGCTTCAGCTGTGTTGATGATAGGCATTACCTTCATCCTGTCCAAAGAAGTATTTTCTTCTTTGTTGTTAGCAGACATGTTTATCGTCCCTGAATCAGAGTCCGTGGTATAACCTACATGAATGCTTTGTGTATCTTGAGTTTCCTTTTCGAAAGACTCCAAGATACTGACATCGTAAGAATTCTCCTCCGTGTCTTGTTTGTCCTCCATGGCTGGGCTCTCTTGTGCCAAGTCCAATTGAGGTATTCTCTCCCTGGTCTGGTTTTCTTGTTCCAAATCCAATAGAAGTGAATGTTGTGGGATGTCATTTTCAATGCCATATCTCACCTGAGATAAGTAATTCAAACTGATAATTATTTCATCTTGTGTGGCCACACCGTGAGAAACAATGGAATCCTGTTTTACATCCATTCCGGTCTCAGTTGAATTCATTTCCACTCCTAGTTTCTCTGAACTGAAGGGAATAAAAGAGTCGGGTAAGGTCTCGCCTTCAATCTCTTTAATAGTTTTCCTCAGGTCCTCCTCTTCCTGGATTTTTCTCCTTTGGGAAGTCTTAGGAAGCTCCTGAGATTGCTGGGTTGCCAAGCCAGCTAATCCGCTTTCATTGCGGTGTAAACATTTATCACGTTTGTGACTGTTTACTGTACGCTTGGTACATTTCCTCCGATTCCGTTTATTTTTCGGAATTGAGGTGGGAAGCATCTGCCTTTCTGTGCGCAAGTTTTTGTTTTTCTGAGCCATGGGGATTTGCGAAGGAATGCGTGCCTCTTCTTTGTGACGGTCAGCTTCCCCGCTTTCTATCAGAGTTTCGGCTTGAGTGATTGGCTTTTCCTCAGTCGAGCTGGTAGATTCCTCCACGTTCAGAATTTCAATTTGCTTCTTCTTAATCTCATCTTCTTCAGCTTTGTGACGCATATCTGCTTCTAATTCTGCAACTCTTTTCATCATCTGCTCATCTTCTTTGTCCCACCAATCAATTTCTTCTCTAATAAATAGTTCTAGCTTCTCTCCTACTAAGCCGAGCCTTATGCCCCATCCTCTAGCGGACTCTAAGAAATCTGTGCGTGCATCCATGATCTCTTCTCAGCTTAAACTCAGGTAAGTAATTATATTATTACCCTACAGAGAGCTAGTCAGATTTATGCTAGAGCAGGATAGTGACAAGAGGAACAGACACTGCTATGAGAATGATAGTAGTGAATTAGAGTGAGCAAGTTGATGCAAAGCAGTCCGTCATACACTGAATTAACTAAGAATTATCAAATTATTCATGATTAAATCAAATGATAAAGCATGTAATCAAAAAATCATCAAGTAAATCATCAATAAACTAATTAATATCACTAATTAATGTGATTATTAATTCTACAGTGGTGAATGATGTAAGTTAACTCATATGATATTATCCATTATTAACTTTTTAACAAGTTATTTAAATTCTACAGACTTCCCTAGAAACAAATTCCTAAGTTAATACTTAGCAAATGTAATGGGTGAAGAATGAAAGAATGGTTTATGAAAATCAATAGTCTAGAATTTATTCTCTGATTCTATCATGGATGAGAAGTCCTGATGTGTCAAAATCTTGCCTACAATCAAGCAAGCTATTACATTAGAAATAAATTATAACTAACTAATGCTGCTAAGAATGTAAGTGAGAATTACCTAGGTTCTATCCATGGGCAAGACCAGAATAATACCAGACTAACAGATTTGAAATAGGTTCGTTCCTTGCGAGCGAACCAAGTTTTCTAGGGTTTACTCCCGTATTCTATAGCGGGCGAGCAGACCAATAGGCTCTAGGGTTTACTCCCGGATTCTATAGCGGACGAGCCGTCCCAATATGTCACCAACTGGCTGGGGTTAGATCCCAGAGGGGCAACCACTCAGCCAAAATCATTTTCTTCTACTGGTGTTTAGTTCTGGATGCAGTTTAAGATTCCCTAATTCTGTCAGAAGGGACTTATTACCACCCAGGTCCCAGAGAGAAAACGTGGAACAAATGTCTTTTATGCTGATTAAGACACTGTCCCTGATACTCAAGAAAACAGCCAAGAAGTGGCTCGTTGAAGATAGAATATATCTATATAGTTTTGGCTGTACTTGGTATCACCAGAAGTGAGAAAGGAGGAGTTAAGACATGCAACGTAATCTGGTTACTTATGACTGCATAGGCAAGATACCTCCCGGACATAGATTCCCACTTCTGGATAATATGTGCGAACCCCCACTAAATGATACAATAATGTGTGTACTTGATTAAGCTACACAAACATTTATAAACATTTAGAATTATACGGACAAATTGAGTTTTAAAATACAACAACTGTGTTTATTATTGCTATTGATGATCATATGATGATGATGATTATATTATGGTATACGTAACTCATCTGGCTGAAAAGCTCAGAAGCACATAGGTCCTGCTTCCCCCAGTGAGACGCAGTTCACTGTCAGATTGAAGGAGTCCAAATTGGTCCCTCACAAGGCTAAGTCACTTCCTGATATGGGTTGTTGACTGTCCATTGCTCCTACGAGATCTGGAATGAAACGAACGGAGATGGGTAGTATCTACGTCTACACATCTCAAACACATATGTCTATACAGTCATATAAACATACATTCAAGTCATAATATATGATGGTATGATGATAGATGATGGCATGTTACATAAACATATATCAGTTCTAAATAAATAAATATATATGTATATATTAATAAAACTATTTAGAACATCTATAGCTCAAAACATACATATTCATATACATTTGTGTAATGGAGTGTTTCCCATATAAGTTCACCTCACTTACTCTTTCCCTTTCTGATTCATTCATACTGTCTTGTCGGAAGGGCTGGTCGCACAGTCCTGTCGAACATTAAATGCCTTCCCTGAATCTGTCTGGGATATTGAATGTCCTAAGTCATGTCTGTCCTCATGCAGACATCATGCAGACAAGGTGAACTGGTGCCATTCCTCAAACCAAGTGGTTTCACCACAATCTTGGTAGGCACTCAAAGTGTTGGTCCAAATAATCAACGTTAATTTGGACGCTATCAAGAGACTGGGAGCTCTCAGGAATTTCTCCTAAGTAGTCAGTCTCCCCAATGTTTAACATCATACAGGATGAATCTAAATGTATCTCCTGTACATGCATAAGCCACACGCTCATGTAGCTTGGATAATGGATTTCTCCAAATTATCACATACAACAAATCAGACAACCAAGTGGTGAATGAAAGAAGAAAATAGTTCTCAGTGAAATCGTAAAGCTAGAACTGGAACATTAAGTACAAAGAAAATCCACCAGTGTAAAGTTTGGGAGAATATGCAGAACACGAAACTACACAAGCCTTCAGACTAGCAGACAACTAATCAGAGTAATGGTCTTACCTGGGTTATAGCTAGGAAATCCTGTCATACGACTTCGTACCGAAGTCCAACAGAACGAAATGTTAATATTTCTCCAGTAGGTATCCTAAGAATGCTATTGTGAATTTGCGTCTGAAGTCTTGCTGGCCATGCATGTAGTTTTATTCTAGTCAATTCCTGGCTAGTTTCCAGGTTGGTTAATTAATATGTCCAAGTTCCTGTTAGCTCCACCTATTTTCCCATGTAAGATGATTTACCTAGATGGATTAAGTGCCAAATTCTTTTCACCCCTCCTCCTTTCCTGTGAAGGGTAGTTTCATCTGTCAATCAAATTGACCGATGCCCCCCACGCCTGAAACAATGAAACCTGCTTTGGCGGCAATGCAGTTGCGTCATTACATTCCAATAGGCTGGTAACACCAGCCTTCCCGGTTGCTGGCATGAATGTGTCAGCTATGTGTTTCTACTTTGCCCCGTAGTATTGGGGAGAGGTGTTAAGCATCTGGTCCTAATTGCTCCTTTGTGGTGGCAATTACAGACGTCCCGGCTCCACAAAGTCTGGACTTTTAGATAGGTGTTAGGCCTGCATTAAATTGCCGTTTTTGGATCACACGGGGTTCTGTTGAACTAAGGTGTTAGGTGTCTATTCCAACCGCAGGCTTGTAAACTAACACGTCAATCTCAACTGACTGGCTCCGCGATGTATCAACGCCGTCGGCCCCAGCCTAGATTTCACACTTTGTCTTTCTCGTCCCTTGTACTGAAAACAATGAGTTTTCAACCTTTGATAGCGCCCGCCCCGACTGGTGCCGTGGTGTCTGGGTTTTAACTTTGATCTGGACATCAAAGCTTTTCCCAGACCTAGCATTACAGAAATGATGGGGCGTGCGTGGTCAAAATGTATTTTCCTCTTGTTTTCAAGTTTATTGCCTTTCTATCATTTTCTGGTGGACGTTTATGCTTTTAGAGAATGATAGAAAAATAATGTGGGCTCTTTAATTCCTTTTTAACTTGTGTAATTATGATGCTGCCGGGGCTGTCCCGCCACATGCTGGTTGTTATGTTGTTGAGACAGTGCTGGTTATGTTGTTGAGACAGTGCTGATTGTTATGTTGTTGAGACAGTGCTGATTGTTATGTTGTTGAGACAGTGCTGATTGTTATGTTGTTGAGACAGTGCTGATTATGTTGTTGAGACAGTGCTCACAGTACTGTCTGTTGTCATGTTGTTGAGAGAGAGTGCTGACAGACCTGTCTGTTGTCTTGTTGAGACAGTGCTGATTGTCATGTTGTTGAGACTATGCTGATTGCTGTTGTGTTATTGAGACATTGCTGATTGTTATGTTGTTGAGAGAGTGCTGATTATGTTGTTGAGACAGTGCTGACAGTCCTATCTGTTGTCTTGTTGAGAGAGTGCTGATTGTTATATTGTTGAGAAAGTACTGATTGTTATTCTGTTGTTGAGAGAGTACTGATTGTTGTCTTGTTGTTGAGAGAGTGCTGATTGTTATATTGTTGAGAAAGTACTGATTGTTATTCTGTTATTGCGAGAGTGCTGACTGTTGTTGTCACAATTCGTTGACAACCTGTTGTTGTTGTCATATTATTTTGCTGACTGTCTTGTTTGATGTTGTCCTCTTGTTTTGCCACCACTCTTCAGACAGTTCAACAGACCATCTTTAATTTGTTACACATGAACCAACCTCCATAATATGCTAGAAACTGTCACCTGAGAACTCAGCTGTACCAGCACATCCTTCAGATCTGAATCATTTATAACAAGCCACAAAGTGCCACACTGGAAACTCAACTCTGGGGCCAACACTAGAAACGCAACTCTGGGGGTTACACTGGAAACTCAACTCTGGGGGTTACACTGGAAACTCAACTCTGTGGGAACACTAGAAAACCCAACTCTGGGGCTACACTGGAAACTCAACTCTGTGGGAACACTAGAAAACCCAACTCTGGGGCTACACTGGAAACTCAACTCTGTGGGAACACTAGAGGCTCAACTCTGTGGGAACACTAGAGGCTCAACTCTGTGGGAACACTAGAAACTCAACTCTGTGGGAACACCAGAAACTCAACTCTGTGGGAACACTAGAAACTCAACTCTGTGGGAACACTAGAAACTCAACTCTGTGGGAACACTAGAAACTCAACTCTGTGGGAACACTAGAAACTCAACTCTGTGGGAACACTAGAAACTCAACTCTGTGGGAACACTAGAAACTCAACTCTGTGGGAACACTGGAAACTCAACTCTGTGGGAACACTGGAAACTCAACTCTGTGGGAACACTGGAAACTCAACTCTGTGGGAACACTGGAAACTCAACTCTGTGGGAACACTAGAAACTCAACTCTGTGGGAACACTAGAAACTCAACTCTGTGGGAACACTAGAAACTCAACTCTGTGGGAACACTAGAAACTCAACTCTGTGGGAACACTGGAAACTCAACTCTGTGGGAACACTAGAAACTCAACTCTGTGGGAACACTGGAAACTCATCTCTGGGGTATAAGCAGGATCTGCAACTGATGGCAGATTTTATCCAGAAAGTCTGAAGTCTGAGGCTGAACTTTGTGTGATGCAGCAGAAGAAGAAGATACGTGCATGAAGATTTGTTGTTGTTTCTGGTTGCACTCTTGTTTGTTGATCTTTAGTTTAATTCCTTCTGGTAATGTCACTTGAAGGCTGGTATCACATTGAGATCCATCAGTTTGTGATATTACAATAGGCTGGTAACACATTGAGATCCATCAGTTTGTGATATTACAAAAGGCTGGTATCACATTGAGATCCATCAGTTCTTGATATTACAGAAGGCTGGTATCACATTGAGATCCATCAGTTCTTGATATTACAATAGGCTGGTATCATATTGAGATCCATCAGTTCATGATATTACAATAGACTGGTATCGCATTGAGATCCATCAGTTCGTGATATTACAGAAGGCTGGTATCACATTGAGATCCATCAGTTTGTGATATTACAATAGACTGGTATCACATTGAGATCCATCAGTTTGTGATATTACAAAAGGCTGGTATCACATTGAGATCCATCAGTTTGTGATATTACAATAGGCTGGTATCACATTGAGATCCATCAGTTCTTGATATTACAATAGGCTGGTATCACATTGAGATCCATCAGTTCTTGATATTACAATAGGCATTTCTGCTCTTTAAACACAGTGGGTGGGGGTGGGTTTGTGCAGACAGGAAGTGACAACACAGGCCCAGAGTTGTTTAGACATGGAAAGAGACAGGATGTGAATGAAAGATGGCACAGCCTGAGAATAATTGGAGGAGAAAGTGAGGCAGGGTATGAATGAAAGATGATACATCATTAGAATAATTGGAGGAAAGAGGAAGAATATAGAGGCATAAACATAGTTTACATAGGGGTTAAGTTGTAGGGGAGGACAATAAATGGAGAGAATGTTGAAATCAATAGTATCAATAGTATGGGCGTGGGGGAATGTTTCCAATAGATGTTGGAAGGGGAAAGCAGAAAGATGGAAATTATACTAATAAATAAATGAAAATGTTCTTTTACATAGTAACCATTCATTAACATAGACTTTCTATTGTGGCTGTTGTAATGAATTGTTACCATTGTAAACACCATCATCATTAGATATTGATGAGAGATTTCCAGTGTACTTACTCACTTTCGGATATTTTCCCAGCATTATTACAAAAATGGATACGGATATAATATTACATGGCAGCAAAGCTGTCCATTGGTGTCTGAGATTTTTGCCACTATGGATGAAACAATCATGGACATCGAGAATGCAGATGATGGTGAGGAACCAGGCGGGTAAGTTAATGGTTTCTTTATTATAGCTTGTCTTTGTTACATAGAACTAGTTTTAACATATGGCTACAAATCCTGGACAGTTAGAACACATGTGAGAAAATCACGAGAAGTCTTGGAGATGTGGTTTTAGAGAAGAAAGCTAAACATTCCTTGGACTGCCAAAATGTAATCAGGACATTTTGAGGAAGGTTAAGTCACAACCACAATTTATCACAAACATCAGAAAGAAGCAGTCATTATTTTTGGGCCATATTTTGAGAAGATAACTGGAACATGTTGTGACAACCGGAAAGATTTTTGGAATGAGAGATAGAGGAATACAGAATCAGAATATTCTTGACAATCTTGAGTCATAGCATGGAAGGGAGTCAATACGTTCATTGATCTATGACTGACCAATAAACGCTTGGCTAGCGAATCCATTACATGGCAGTACGAAGTGAAAGCTTGTTGAGTGGATGTCGCTTGCATCCTGACCTCTCCTGGTTTGCGCAGGGAGTGGCCTGCGGCAAACGAAATAGCCAATATACGGAAGTGAGGAATTAAAGCAGCCATGTGCAGGCCGTAGCGATTCCTTGGATGAGCCCAGTACCAGAGCACTATGTGTCAGTTCTGCAATCACGGAAGCCTCCTTGGATGGTGGAAAATGCCCATGGACTGTTGGTGCCTTCCCTTGAGAGCTGACCGTGAAGTCTTTGACCATTCCAACTTGACCAGCTGGGATGTGGACGACACCACAAGAGTAAGAGTCGAATGTTCCAATGCAATTACGTCGTGAAAAAACACTCTGAATGAACGCAGAAGAAGAAGAAAAAGAGACTGACTAATAAAATGCTGCTAATTGCATTGAGAGTAAAGAGTGCTGTAAAGAATCTATATTGTTATATGTAAGTGAAACATGGACTAATAAGCATACAAGGTGGAAACATTTAATGACAGTGGAAATGTGCTTTCTGAGGAAAGTACAAAGAAAACAATGGATGGGCATAAACATAATTGAGACAGTTCCTTGAGTATCAAATTAAAACCGTTAATTGCTAGAATGCTGTATTCTCCTTCAGGAGACTCGGGTTCGAATCCTTGGTAAGGTGTGGGACTTGTTTCTGTCGGGGGCAAAAAGAAAATCGTAACCTGCAGAGTTTGCGGCAGCTGCACTAGCCAGGCGGCCTAATTCCTCAGGCTAACAACCCCCCCTCCCCCCACGCCATACACCACAAGGTACTATATTGGCAGTAAATGACAGTTTACAGGAATGAGATTTTGTGGGTTCATTATGAGGAGAAATAAATGAGAAAACTTAATGGCAAGATGGATATGACAAGAGCCAGGAGAAGGCAGAGAGAGAAACCCCTGGATGGCCACACATTGGGACAAGAACACAGACTTGATCAAAGACTGGTGGCCAGGTGAGCTAGTGAACCATGACTGGCTGTGCTGATCAGCCTGGCACAATATGAATGAATGTACCGAATGTTCGTAAAGTCTCACTACACTTTGTATATAGAACACTTTTGAAAAATGAAATACATGATGTCATCAAACCTCCACAGTCCTTCGTGACACAATATGCAGCGAATGGATGTCGTAATTCTTTGCACTCTAAACAGAATAGTGTTATCAACGGAAGAAAGAATTTATTTGGTTGAACAAGTGTTTCGAAATGGCGGTTGATACACACAGATAGTTGTTTAAAGATTTATAGCCAGATTTCCTGATAAACAACCTCCTGATTGCATTGTGGTAAGAAATTATTATCTATTATCTATTATCTATGGTATTTCTTGAAAGGAAGTGTTTACGAAAATAATGTACTTACAGTTGAGAACCTGAAAGAAGCAATTCAAGTCAATTCAACTTTATTTTAAAAGGGTTACAAATTGGGCACGCAGGCCCGTCTTACATTCGGCCCTTCCAATCATTCATCAATAGTGCATGATTAGTTAGTTAGTCGACAGATCATCCTCATTGCACATCGAACCATTCAGTCCATAAGTGCTCGGATCCCCTCAGCAAATCCCACAGCGTGTAGCGGCTAATGACACCAGTTCTGTGTTGATTTATCAATCTTCTTTGGCTTCCTGCGTAGTGTTCTTTTTTGGCCACCCCTCTTTTAATTTGCTGTTTTCGCAGTCTGGCCATGGTTGTAGATTCACAGTCATCACTTGGTTCACGCAAGAGTCTTACTTCTCGTAGAGCATTCAGAATGTCAGCCTGGTCCATGGCGTGTCCGCCCTCCACAGTAGCCTCACCTGCGAGCTTGTCAGCCCGCTCATTTCCTTGGACTCCCGCATGCCCTGGCATGAAGATGAAACTAATCTTTGTCAGCCGAGACCGCTCCAGAGGCAGCAACCATTCTCTTCAGATCGACCCCTCCTCTATCCTCTTGATCATGTTCATTGAGTCGCTGAGGAAACATGCCCTAGTGAATGTCTGTGTCTTGAGCCATGTTATTGCTTTACTTACTGCCATGACTTCCATAGTCAGGCTACTTGTGGTTTCAGTGAAAGCACCAGAGTCCTCCTTCACAATTCTCCCTCCGGCCCGAGCTGTAAAGGCCCATGAGCTTCTCACATGTCGGACGACTGACCCATCTGTGTAGATGACCGCATCACCGTCTAGCGAATTCTCGAAAATCAACGCTTGTACTTCAGCCTCCACAGCAGCCGGATTTTCTTGTCTGCATTTTCTATCTAGTTGGATGCAAACTGAAAAGGATGTGCAGAAATCTGTTGGCACTTGCACCCACTCCTCGCCAGGTTCTAAGTCCTCAAGTGAACACACCTGTTGAAGAATGTCTTCGGCTTGACCCATCCACGACCGTCCTCTTTTTAACCTGCTGCCCTTCACCTTCATAATTTCACTATGCAGTGGATGTTGTGTGTTTGCGTTAATTCTGAGGTAGGCGCGTGCCCTGCAAACTTGTATTCTCTCTTCAATGGTTGGAAAATCAAGAAGGTAGCGCATCGCCCTGCATGCTGTATCTCTTGTACATCCAAGAATAATGCGCATAGCTTCATTCTGTATCCTTTCCATCCTTTCTATCTTTTCTATCTGCTTATGGCTGAGAGTCAGGATTGCCATTGCATACTCCAAAACAGACATGACCAGCCCCTCGTACAGAAGGCATAGATGGCGCTGCTCACAGTTTGCTGCCGCCATCACCCGCATCGCAGCCAAACCCCGCTTGGCCTTTGTTATCACCTGGTCTATGTGCTCATTATAAGCAAGGCTTTGATCAAACCGTATCCCCAGGTAATTCATTGCCTGCGTTCTTTCCACCGTCTCTGAACACAGCATTACAGTTGGTGTTGGAGTGTTGACAATATGATTATTCAACGAGAACCAAGTCACTGTTGCCTTTGTTGGGTTGACCATTGCCCCAGCTTCATCACACCAAGTACTTATGCGTTTGAGTTCGGTTTGTAGTTCCACAGCAACCTGCTCTCTATCCTTACCCTGACGATACACTAAAACATCATCGGCATATGACAATGTCCTGCCAGGTCCAGTGATCTGCTCACTGGTGATTCTCACTGTGTAGACATTGAACAGTACCGGAGATAATGGTGATCCCTGTGGTAGGCCAGGATATATTGTTGTTGGTTCCGAAGTCCAACTGCCACATCTAAAAACTACTTTCCGTTGGAAGAGGGCTGCAGCGATCCAACTAAGGAAGAATGGACTTACTTTTAGTTCAAGAAACTGAAGCATTAAAAAATCCAATGGTACTCTGTTGTATGCGTCCTCAAGATCAATCACTGCAACAAAGGTTTCAATGCCTGAGTGGAAACCTTCATAGACATCATGGGCAAAGACGGCTGCATTGGTCCAGGTTTCTCTTTTTGGACGGTACCCACCCAGGGTAGGTGGGAAAACACCTTGCCTCTCTAGCTGGCTTGATATTTTCCTGGCAATTACCTTCTCCAGCAGCTTGCCTATTGTATTCTGCATGGTTATAATTCGATATCCCTGAATTTTTTTGTGGTCTTTGTCAGGCCTCCTTGATGCTAGCACTCTCTATACTGTTGTTGTACATGTCTGCTAGTTTCTCTAGCTCATTGTCGGTACACCTATTGATGTCATCGTCTCTTATGCCATCAGGCCCTGGAGCGCTGTTTTTTGATCGTCGAAGTACAGCCTTGATTTCTTTCACTGTCACTGTGTCTTCAGCCGAAGTGTTCTGGGCCTTGCACCTGTCTGAGGTGACCTCCTTGGCCAGATTTCGGCCTCCCATGTCTGTCTGGTTGCTCTGCTCTAGAATGCGTTCAAAGAGGGCTTTGCCCTTGTCCTCGTCAGTCCTCTGCCAGATGAGGTCAGCACCTTGGAAGTCAGAAATGCTCTTTTTCCTGACTACCCCACTCATGCTTTTATGTAGTCGCCAGAACAATTTCAGTGACTTGTCTGTGCTTACTCTTTGACATACCTCTGCCCATTTTTCGCTTTTAACCACCTTGACCAGTTTTTTTAAATGGCTTACTTTTGTGTGCATCTCTCTTTCTAAGTGCATGCAGGGACTACGATGACCAGTTCTGTTCTTCTTGGCATTTTGCCATCTCCTTACAGCACTACGCTTATCCACCCAAGCCTTCTCCACCTCGAAATTCCACCACGGTGGCTACTCCCAGCTTTTTTTCCTGCCCTGAAGCTTTCTGCGCTTGTCACGTCTTATTTTACTCACCACATCTTGCCCTGTACTGTCATACTGGAAAGTCTTTACCTTTAGCGTGTGCTGCCTGGTTCTGCCTTTCTCCACCAATATGCTGCAAGGGTGGTGGTCGTTGCCGTGGTGTCCTAGGATACCCCATCTACACACTGTAATGAGTGAAGGTGAAACCAGCGCCAGATCAATAGCACTGTCCTCATCGCCTGGACGGCTTGCTGTCCTGGTGACACAGCCACTATTGATACAAACCAGGTCAATGGTTTCAAGTGCAGTCTCGAGCTCCTCTACCTGTGTATTGGAGGAAATGTTTCCCCATGATCTGCCTTTAGCGTTGAAGTCGCCACAGAAAATAACATTTCTCTCATGACCTAATATGCCACTTAAGCACTGCCACTTCTGGGCGTCCATACTCGCATTGCGGGCATAAACATTAACCAACACGAATGGTATAGTGGAATGAACTCTCAACGCCTGTATTTGTATATCGTCACTGTCCCAACTGGACATGTCTAGCTCTGACGCCACCATGCTGTCACGAACGAGAATCGCCATTCCCAGATGTCGTCTGTTGTAGAAACATTTGAAGCCGGCAATTCGGAGTAGCTGATCGCCCAGTCTCGTCTCCTGGAGTGCTACAATATCGTTCCTGTAAACTAGGGTTTCTAAAATAGAGCCCCGTTGTTTTACACTGGCACAGTTCCAATATAGAATACAGAATAGGCAAGCTGCTGGAGAAGGTAATTGCCAGGAAAATATCAAGCCAACTAGAGAGGCAAGGTGTTTTCCCACCTACCCTGGTTGGGTACCGTCCAAAAAGAGAAACCTGGACCAATGCAGCAGTCTTTGCCCATGATGTCTATGAAGGTTTCCACTCAGGCACTGAAACTGTTGCTGCAGCGATTGATCTTGAGGACGCATACAACAGAGTACCACTGGATTTTTTAATGTTTCAGCTTCTTGAACTAAACGTAAGTCCATTCCTCCTTAGTTGGATCGCTGCAGCCCTCTTCCAACGGAAAGTAGTTTTTAGATGTGGCAGTTGGACTTCGGAACCAACAACAATATATCCTGGCCTACCACAGGGATCACCATTATCTCCGGTACTGTTCAACGCCTACACAGTGAGAATTACCAGTGAGCAGATCACTGGACCTGGCAGGACATTGTCATATGCTGATGATGTTTTAGTGTATCGTCAGGGTAAGGATAGAGAGGAGGTTGCTGGGGAACTACAAACTGAACTCAATCGCATAAGTACTTGGTGTGATGAAGCTGGGGCAATGGTCAACCCAACAAAGGCAACAGTGACTTGGTTCTCGTTGAATAATCATATTGTCACCAATCCAACACCAACTGTAATGCTGTGTTCAGAGACGGTGGAAAGAACGCAGGCAATGAATTACCTGGGGATACGGTTTGATCGAAGCCTTGCTTATAATGTGCACATAGACCAGGTGATAACAAAGGCCAAGCGGGGTTTGGCAGTGATGCGGGTGATGGCGGCAGCAAACTGTGAGCAGCGCCATCTATGTCTTCTGTACGAGGGGCTGGTCATGTCTGTTTTGGAGTATGCAATGGCAATCTTGACTCTCAGCCATAAGCAGATAGAAAGGATGGAAAGGATACAGAATGAAGCTATGCGCATTATTCTTGGATGTACAAGAGATACAGCATGCAGGGCGATGCGCTACCTTCTTGGGTTTCCAACCATTGAAGAGAGAATACAAGTTTGCAGGGCACGCGCCTACCTCAGAATTAACGCAAACACACAACATCCACTGCATAGTGAAATTAGGAAGGTGAAGGGCAGCAGGTTAAAAAGAGGACGGTCGTGGATGGGTCAAGCCGAAGACATTCTTCAACAGGTGTGTTCACTTGAGGACTTAGAACCTGGCGAGGAGTCGGTGCAAGTGCCAACAGACTTCTGCACATCCTTTTCAGTTTGCATCCAACTAGATAGAAAATGCAGACAAGAAAATCCGGCTGCTGTTGAGGCTGAAGTACAAGCGTTGATTTTCGAGAATTCGCTAGACGGTGACGCGGTCATCTACACAGATGGGTCGGTCGTCCGACATGTGAGAAGCTCATGGGCCTTTACAGCTCGGGCCGGAGGGAGAATTGTGAAGGAGGACTTTGGTGCTTTCACTGAAACCACAAGTAGCCTGACCATGGAAGTCATGGCAGTAAGTAAAGCAATAACATGGCTCGAGACACAGACATTCACCAGGGCTTGTTTCCTTAGCGACTCAATGAACATGATCAAGAGGATAGAGGAGGGGTCGATCCGAAGAGAATGTTTGCTGCCTCTGAAGCGGTCTCGGCTGGCAAAGATTAGTTTCATCTTCGTGCCAGGGCATGCGGGAGTACAAGGAAATGAGCGGGCTGACAAGCTCGCAGGTGAGGCTACTGTGGAGGGCGGACGCGCCATGGACTAGGCTGACATTCTGAATGCTCTACGTGATGTGAGACTTTTGCGAGAACCAAGTGATGACTGTGAATCTACAACAATGGCCAGACTGCTAGAGCAGCAAATTAAAAGAGGGGTGGCCAAACAAGAACACTACGCAGGAAGCCAAAGAAGATTGATAAACCAACACAGAACTGGCGTCGTTAGCCGCTACACGCTGCGGGATTTGCTGAGGAGGGGATCCGAGCACTTATGGACTGAATGGTTCGATGTGCAACGAGGATGATCTGTCGACTAACTAACTAACTAACATTTGGTGGACACTTCAAAGAAGTGAATATTGTTTTTAAAAGTGGTACTTTATTTTAACCGAGTGTCTAGAATGCTGGATTCTCTTTCGGGAGACCTGGGTTCGAATCCTTGCTAACTCGTGGATTTTTTTTCTGTTGGGGGAAAAAAGAAAACTCTAACCTGCACAGTTCACGGCGACTGCACTAGCCAGGCAGCCTTAATTCCGCAGGCTCAAGACCACCCCCCACTCCCAAGGTACTTTATTGCTATATTGGCAGGTAAATGACAGTTTGACAGACTATTTTAAAAGACAATGGGGTTTATTTCTCTGATCACTGTGTTCAGCAGGCATGTACTTGGTAAGTAATCATTTTATTGTTTTTTTTTAAATTAAGTCTTTAAAAATGCTGTGTGAATGGATATGTAATATATGATTACCTGTTGAATATGTTGACAGGTTGCTGGTGGGCCAGTTTGCCTTTGGTCATGCGGAAACTCTGGGCCCCCTGTATGCAGCACTGGGCCTGTTTAACGACTCCCAACCTCTGCGGGCAGACAACTACCACCAGCAAAGCGAACGCTTGTTTCGAACCAGCAACATCATGCCGTTCTCTGCCAACATTTTGTTTGTGTTGTATGAGTGCGTGCTGGATGAGTTTGGCGAGGACGAGGAGATTGAGGAGGAGGCTGATTACTATATTAAAATGTTTGTGAATGAAGAGCCAAGAGTGATCCCAGGTTGTGAAGAGCTCCACTGTCCCTACAACGTGGTCAGGGATCACTACCATGACCTGATTGAACACTGTGACTTCAAGAAAATCTGCCAGAAGGCAGACATCAAAGATGAGCTGTGAGCGAGGCTGGTGGGGTAGAACATCTTTTGGTTCATTCATTCCTGGAATTACTCTAACAAAACTGTTAATAGCAGGCGGTTTGTTTTTCTGTAATTTAACTTCAAAGACAGTGAAGTTTTGGAAATTAGCGTATTATGTTTAGAGGTAAATTTATGTCAAGAACGATTCAACATATTTATGGTGTGGGTGTTCACAGATGGGTTCCCATTGAAATATCTCGGTGTACTTACTTCAACATATTAAAGTAGTGTATGTGTTCACATGCGTGTGTGGGGGACACACAGCGACACTATAAGGCGCCTCTACAGCCAAGGCAAGACTGAAATATTGCCTGTTCATGTTCACATGTGAAAGGTTTTCGCAACATATATAACAAGTTACAGCCTCACTCAGTACATATGGCTTGAATCAGATAGTTGTTGCGTACAACTTGTATGTGTACAGATTAGAGTATTTCATTGTGCAGCTTATCTTGGGGAAAGATAGGCAGTGTATGAATAAAAGATGACACAGCATTACAATAAATAGGTATAGATGTGTGGGGGGGGGGGGGGGGGGATGCAGTAGGCAAGATCACCCATCTACTGCCAGTTTGGTCTGTACAAATACGGGTCTGCCAACATATACCAGATCCGAATAACCCGTGTACAAGGATCAGGTAGTGTTTTACTTGTATAAATGTGTTATTTTGTATAAATGCTGGTGTTATTTTGTATAAATGTGTTATTTTGTATAAATGCGGGTGTTATTTTGTATAAATGTGTGTAATCACTGGTATCATGAAGGCTAATAGACTACAATGGCTGGGGCATATAGAAAGAATGGAAGATAATAGGGAAACAAAACTCGCTTACACTCAGGAAATAAATGACCGTAGACTCCGAGGTAGACCAAGAAGACGGTGGAGAGATAATATATATACAGACCTACAAGCAGTCAACCAGAGAGACGAATGGAAACGGATTGTATCTGCAGCAAAGAACCTCAATGGCTCGGAACGCTGAAGAAGAAGAAGAGGTGTGTGTTATTTCATGTGTAATGTTGTTTGTAGTGAAGAATGCTACAAATATTGTTGAATCATGCACTTCTGTTTGCCATTGTGTTGTTTGATGTAGGAGATCATGTCTGTATTTACTGACTTGCCCTGGGGTTGGCTTTTGTGATTCATTAACATTGCAGTATTGTTCTGTGCTGGGAGTTGTCAGACTGGATTGCAGTAACGTTCTGTGCTCAGAGTTGTCAAACTGGATTGCTGTATCGATTTGTGCTCGGAGTTGTCAGACAGTTGTCTGATTTTGTTTGGGGGGGGGGGGGGGGGGGGGAGACGGCTGAATAGAACTGATCACCTCAACTTGATACAGCTGTAGAATCCTGAGAGTTATGCACACATGACCTTGATCTGTATATCTTTGTGCACACATGATCTTGGTCTGTATATCTTTGTGCACACATGACCTTGATCTGTATATCTTTGTGCACACATGACCTTGATCTGTATATCTTTGTGCACACATGACCTTGATCTGTATATCTTTGTGCACACATGATCTTGGTCTGTGTATCATTGTGTGCACATGATCTTGGTCTGTGTATCATTGTGTGCACATGATCTTGGTCTGTGTATAATTGAAAACCTGAAAATTGTGCACACATGATCTTGATCTGTATATATTTGAAAACCAAGTACAGCTGTTGACTTTCCAGAATACCACACCCCTTGACCTGCCATAGTTAGGCATTGAGGTCAGCACAGACTGGACAAGTGCACTGATGTTATACAGGTGGACTGGCCATGTTGCCCGCTTGCCACGTGAGTGATTTTGATAGAAAATCTTTTATGGACAACTTATTTGAGGCAAGCGAGCTTGTGGTGGACTGAACAAGCTGGGAAAATATTTTAAAAGTCTCTTGAAGAAGTGGCATTAGCTCTCAAAATTGGAAGAACACTGTTGCTGGTCGATCTGCCTGGCATAGTGTCAACACTACTCATGGTGGCCTGAACAAGCTGGAAACAGAACCACCAACCTACTTTACTCTGGGACTGATTGACAGACAACAAATTGGTCACACTACTAACAAGGTCACAGGACAGCAGAGAGTGGTGGACTCGAGATATCTGGACATGAAGAATCATCTCATTACATGTGGCAGTTTCCACATCTCAGGATTTTCTGATGCTAAGTTGAATGAGTGACATGTGTAAGTGCATATGTGATACACTTGAATAAACATAGCAAGTTTTATGTATATTATACCAGAAATATTAATGATTTGTATGTCATCAAACTTCTGTCACAAATGTCCACTTTCTTAGAACATTTTTCCATATCAGAACACTCATTGATGAGAGAATGATAATATACATTTAAATTGGCTTCCAGATATGAACATTTATAGTTGGGCTATGAGACGTCATTTGGAACATACTATGGTGTCATTTGAGTCATGGTACAGCTGCGGAACAGCATCCTTATTCACCTACCAACATCCTCATGTTGGCTTGATCTGATCCCCCTCAAAGGCATGTGACTGGCCCTGACCTAAAAAATATGTGCTTGTTGTAGTCCTGGCTAGAGAACACAGACTGAACCAGGTTCTGGGAATGCTGTACACTGCTTGTTATAGTCCAGGCTAGATGACACAGACTGAACCAGGTTCTGGGAATGTTGTACACTGTTATAGTCCAGGCTAGAGAACACAGACTGAACCAGGTTCTGGGAATGTTGTACACTGTTGTAGTCCTGGCTAGAGAACACAGACTGAACCAGGTTCTGGGAATGTTGTACACTGTTGTAGTCCTGGCTAGAGAACACAGACTGAACCAGGTTCTGGGAATGTTGTACACTGTTGTAGTCCTGGCTAGAGAACACAGACTGAACCAGGTTCTGGGAATGCTGTACACTGTTGTAGTCCAGGCTAGAGAACACAGACTGAACCAGGTTCTGGGAATGCTGTACACTGCTTGTTGTAGTCCTGGCTAGAGAACACAGACTGAACCAGGTTCTGGGAATGTTGTACACTGCTTGTTGTAGTCCTGGCTAGAGAACACAGACTGAACCAGGTTCTGGGAATGTTGTACACTGCTTGTTGTAGTCCTGGCTAGATGACACAGACTGAACCAGGTTCTGGGAATGCTGTACACTGTTATAGTCCAGGCTAGATGACACAGACTGAACCAGGTTCTGGGAATGTTGTACACTGTTGTAGTCCTGGCTAGAGAACACAGACTGAACCAGGTTCTGGGAATGTTGTACACTGCTTGTTGTAGTCCTGGCTAGATGACACAGACTGAACCAGGTTCTGGGAATGTTGTACACTGTTGTAGTCCAGGCTAGAGAACACAGACTGAACCAGGTTCTGGGAATGTTGTACACTGTTGTAGTCCTGGCTAGAGAACACAGACTGAACCAGGTTCTGGGAATGTTGTACACTGTTGTAGTCCTGGCTAGAGAACACAGACTGAACCAGGTTCTGGGAATGTTGTACACTGTTGTAGTCCTGGCTAGAGAACACAGACTGAACCAGGTTCTGGGAATGTTGTACACTGTTATAGTCCTGGCTAGAGAACACAGACTGAACCAGGTTCTGGGAATGTTGTACACTGTTGTAGTCCTGGCTAGAGAACACAGACTGAACCAGGTTCTGGGAATGTTGTACACTGTTATAGTCCTGGCTAGAGAACACAGACTGAACCAGGTTCTGGGAATGCTGTACACTGTTATAGTCCTGGCTAGAGGACACAGACTGAACCAGGTTCTGGGAATGCTGTACACTGTTGTAGTCCAGGCTAGATGACACAGACTGAACCAAGTTCTGGGAATGCTGTACACTGTTGTAGTCCTGGCTAGAGAACACAGACTGAACCAGGTTCTGGGAATGCTGTACACTGTTGTAGTCCAGGCTAGAGAACACAGACTGAACCAGGTTCTGGGAATGCTGTACACTGCTTGTTGTAGTCCTGGCTAGAGAACACAGACTGAACCAGGTTCTGGGAATGTTGTACACTGCTTGTTGTAGTCCTGGCTAGAGAACACAGACTGAACCAGGTTCTGGGAATGTTGTACACTGTTATAGTCCTGGCTAGAGAACACAGACTGAACCAGGTTCTGGGAATGCTGTACACTGTTGTAGTCCTGGCTAGAGAACACAGACTGAACCAGGTTCTGGGAATGTTGTACACTGTTATAGTCCTGGCTAGAGAACACAGACTGAACCAGGTTCTGGGAATGTTGTACACTGTTGTAGTCCTGGCTAGAGAACACAGACTGAACCAGGTTCTGGGAATGTTGTACACTGTTATAGTCCTGGCTAGAGAACACAGACTGAACCAGGTTCTGGGAATGCTGTACACTGTTATAGTCCAGGCTAGATGACACAGACTGAACCAGGTTCTGGGAATGCTGTACACTGTTATAGTCCAGGCTAGATGACACAGACTGAACCAGGTTCTGGGAATGTTGTACACTGTTGTAGTCCTGGCTAGAGAACACAGACTGAACCAGGTTCTGGGAATGTTGTACACTGCTTGTTGTAGTCCAGGCTAGATGACACAGACTGAACCAAGTTCTGGGAATGCTGTACACTGTTATAGTCCAGGCTAGATGACACAGACTGAACCAGGTTCTGGGAATGTTGTACACTGTTGTAGTCCTGGCTAGAGAACACAGACTGAACCAGGTTCTGGGAATGTTGTACACTGCTTGTTGTAGTCCTGGCTAGATGACACAGACTGAACCAGGTTCTGGGAATGTTGTACACTGTTGTAGTCCTGGCTAGAGAACACAGACTGAACCAGGTTCTGGGAATGTTGTACACTGTTGTAGTCCTGGCTAGAGAACACAGACTGAACCAGGTTCTGGGAATGTTGTACACTGCTTGTTGTAGTCCTGGCTAGATGACACAGACTGAACCAGGTTCTGGGAATGTTGTACACTGTTGTAGTCCTGGCTAGAGAACACAGACTGAACCAGGTTCTGGGAATGTTGTACACTGTTGTAGTCCTGGCTAGAGAACACAGACTGAACCAGGCTCTGGGATTGTTGTACACTGTTGTAGTCCAGGCTAGATGACACAGACTGAACCAGGTTCTGGGAATGCTGTACACTGTTATAGTCCTGGCTAGAGAACACAGACTGAACCAGGTTCTGGGAATGTTGTACACTGTTATAGTCCAGGCTAGAGAACACAGACTGAACCAGGCTCTGGGAATGTTGTACACTGTTGTAGTCCTGGCTAGAGAACACAGACTGAACCAGGTTCTGGGAATGTTGTACACTGTTGTAGTCCAGGCTAGAGAACACAGACTGAACCAGGTTCTGGGAATGTTGTAGTCCAGGCTAGAGAACACAGACTGAACCAGGTTCTGGGAATGTTGTACACTGTTGTAGTCCAGGGTCGAGGACACAGACTGAACCAGGTTCTGGGAATGTTGTACACTGTTGTAGTCCAGGGTCGAGGACACAGACTGAACCAGGTTCTGGGAATGCTGCACACTGCTTGTTGTAGTCCAGGGTCAAGGACACAGACTGAACCAGGCTCTGGGAATGCTGTACACTGCTTGTTGTAGTCCAGGGTCGAGAACACAGACTGAACCAGGTTCTGGGAATGCTGCACACTGCCTGATTCTGGCAAATCATTGCTGTTGCTACTTGTTTCTGCTGGTGGTTGGCAGTTGATGGGTTGTCATATATTGTGTGTGTCCAATATGGCTTGTGGGCTGTCTGTAAGATATTTATATTTGTAATATTTTATGTTCAATTATCAGCATTTGATTGCTGGCCAAGGTGAGTGCGGCACAGAAAGCGAAGCCAGGATGTATAGCATCAAGTATAACAACTGCAGAGACACAGTGAGAACTAGCTAGACAAGATGTATAGCATGAAGTATAACAACTGCAGAGACACAGTGAGAACTAGCTAGACAGGATGTATAGCATGAAGTATAACAACTGCAGAGACACAGTGAGAACTAGCTAGACAGGATGTATAGCATGAAGTATAACAACTGCAGAGACACAGTGAGAACTAGCTAGACAGGATGTATAGCATGAAGTATAACAACTGCAGAGACACAGTGAGAACTAGCTAGACAGGATGTATAGCATCAAGTATAACAACTGCAGAGACACAGTGAGAACTAGCTAGACAGGATGTATAGCATGAAGTATAACAACTGCAGAGACACAGTGAGAACTAGCTAGACAGGATGTATAGCATGAAGTATAACAACTGCAGAGACACAGTGAGAACTAGCTAGACAGGATGTATAGCATCAAGTATAACAACTGCAGAGACACAGTGAGAACTAGCTAGACAGGATGTATAGCATCAAGTATAACAACTGCAGAGACACAGTGAGAACTAGCTAGACAGGTTGTATAGCATGAAGTATAACAACTGCAGAGACACAGTGAGAACTAGCTAGACAGGTTGTACCTAACAGACGATAATATGTTGGACAACTACAGTGTGGTGTTTTCAAGTACATCGTATTCTGGGATTGAATGACAAAATCTGACTTATTTGATACAATTCCTTCTGTCTCAGACAGCTGTTACATTCATATAGCAACTGTTTGTGTCTTTAAAAATGTGATGTATGTAAGTGCACATGTGATACACTTGAATAAACATAGCAAGTTTTATATGTATATTATACAAGGAATATTAATGATGTTTATGTTTAACTGCATCATTTGCAATCATGTGTAATCCCCTTTGTGACTTAAAGATAATTTTATGTTCAGTAGTTTGCCATTGCTTTCTGAACGAGATGTCAACATAAGTACCAGTGACTGGCATGTCGGACAAACCCCTCCACTATGTTTCCATAATTGTACAGATTTTTTGGATACTCATTTTATTCCATGCCTTAATATTTTGTCTGACATTGAATTATTTGATTTTCCACATTTTAAATACACAGCCATTATATCATGCTGAAATGTCACACATTTGTTTTTATCAAAGTATGTTGTGAACTTCGGACTCATACATATACATCCATGGACACATGAGGGTTAATGTGCTGGTCTGCCTACCTTCTTTTATTCATCATATACTTCTGACCTGTTCATTTATTTATCATCATCATATATTTCTGACCTGTTCATTTATTTATCACATCGTATTTTTCTGACCTATTCATATATTCATCATCATAATATACTTCCGACCTGTTCATCTACTCATCATGATCTGATACAACTTCTGACCTGTTATTTTATTCATTAAAATAATATTATCAGTTATTTTATTCTTAGTAAATATCAGTTATTTATTCTTAGAAAATAAATCTGTAGCAAAAGTGAGCTAGCAGACATTTGCAGTGACATTATTTATTGAGACTGGAGGACCAAAACTCACTAACATTCTGTTGTGTGTGTGTGCTGTGACAGTATTTTGTTGAAACCCGAGAACCAATACTCACTAACTTGTATGTGTGTGGTGGCAGTATTTGTTCAAACTGGAAATATGTTCATACATACAGGGAGATCACATGTTTAACAATGCACAAGTGCACAGACAGACAGATCATAGAATATCACATTATGTTCATACAAGTGAAGAATCCAAGAGGCGTACCAATAGAAAATGTCTTTATTGTAGCTTAGACACTATTATCAATAATACAATATGAAATAATTACAGTCTGGCCGTTTTATACGTCAGTAACAAATAACCCATTATTTTCGTTAATCTTGTCAATAAAACCAAATGGAAGTACAGATCAACACCAGGTTTGAAAACACAGATATTTTAAAAAAAATCTTCCCTTCTGTATCTATGGCACACTACCCCCTAATGTACTTTATGCTGGCTGGTATAATGTGTTGTAGTTACAACACTCACAGCAGGAAACGCTGGAGATGTGTTCCTTCATTCATGTGTCGTACCTGTCGGAGTCAAACAGTTATGTCTACCTTCGTTCATGTGTTGTACCCGAGTCAAACACACCAGTTATATGTACCTTTATTCATTTGTCGTAACTGTCCGAGTCAAACACACCAGTTATGTGTACCTTCATTCATGTGTTGTACCCGTCTGAGTCCAGCATCACATATGAGGTATCTCTAAACTGACAGCAGTATGACTAGATGGTTTCCCCCAGGGACAGGCCAGGTGAGCAGCAAAGACCACCTACACAAACATGGATACAGACAGACACTTATCACAGACAAGGGAAGCGAGTCAACAACAGCTCAGTGCAGAGACTTGCAGATCATCTAGGACAGGACATGACGGCTAAACATGAATTCTGTATGTATCCACCGACATTGGTGGCCTGTGTTTGTGAATGGGCATGCAACACAGATGGCCATTATACACAGGGCGTGTGTAAAGTCTCACCACTTTGTAGAACAAATCTGAAAAATGTTCAAGATGTCATAAAAAATGCGCTCGCCCACCATAGGGTAATATACAGTGAATGGCTGTCGTTTGCTGGAGTAATTCTTTGCACTCCAAATAGAAAGTGTTATCATCAGAAGAAAGAATTTGTCAAATATGTGTTCTCCATATAAAGTGTAGTGAGACTACAAAAACCCTGTATAAAATGTGCAACTGCCTACAGTAGATGCGAGCACACAGGATTGTTGCACGTGCATACAGCTCACCGACCAACAGCTTTTGTAAGTATATACAGGACCCCAACACAGGTTCTCACAAGTATATACTAGAACTCATTATAGCTGAGCCAAACACCAAGGGTTCTCACACATGGATTCCCCCATCACAAGAACGGCATATTCTCATTTCATTTAAGTCCACAAATCTACATGGATGGACACCAGAGACGACAAACGAACAATTTAAATATTCCAAACAGCCGGTCTCCACGGTGAAGGGCTCATTGACGCGGTTTGTAATACTGTACACCCGCTTTCGAAACAGCTGCGCATGATTTGGCAGTAGACCGCGTTGTGCTGGTATTGTGTTGGTATCGGTGCCATTCATTCAGAAAGCAATGGCAAACTATTGAACGTAAATTTGCTAAGAGATCACAGCAACAGGTGTTGACTGCGATGTTCTGTAAAAAAAAAAAACTGGAATAAGTATGTCAAGTGACCAACATGGTATGTCCACCAATGAACAGGCAGATGTGGGTCAGTACTGTCCAGAAACTGCCTTGCACTATGTGGACAGTAGAGGTATCCCCCCCAAACCCTTGATTGTCTGAGGACTTGTACTTGAGGAGCACAACAGCAGCCACTACCATTTAGTATCACACAGAAACAACAGGCCTAGACAAGCAACTGACTAGAGCACTCACACCAACGACTCATGTGTGTTGAACATACTCCCCATACATACATTGATCACTGTCTACCCCTCTCCCCCCCCCCCCCCCAAGTATTAGTGACAGATCTACTGGTATAACCAATGTCTTGCAGTAGTATATAGTGGAGACACTACACTATAGAATATATCAATGATTCTCAATGCTGTAAGTCAAAGTATTTACACTGTACAAAATGATGATTCCCTTGTCCCAAGCAAAAGCCATGCCATCAATACACTTAAAGTACAAAACATAAAAACATGATCTTAATCCAGAAACAAAGATATTTTTAAAAAGCTGTCAATATAGTTTTGTATATGCAGTTTTGACACAGATTAGTCTCAACAGATCCTTATAAAATGAGTAATATCAATGGTTTTGTCGAAGAATCAGTGATATTGGAATTCATTAAAAAAATTACATTTTTAATGTTTAAAAATTATGACAACTAATGCAGCATGCAATCATGTTGTCCATGCAATAAGTCATAAACGAACTTTAAAAAAAAAACAGTGCACTGCTAGTTAATGGGCAAATATGTGCTGTCTCACACAAATGTTGCATGCTGATGATACTGTTGCAGAGATCACACAAACACGTGCTGTCTCACACAAATGTTGCATGCTGATGGTAATGTTGTAGAGATCACACAAACGTGCTGTCTCACACAAATGTTGCATGCTGATGATACTGTTGCAGAGATCACACAAACACGTGCTGTCTCACACAAATGTTGCATGCTGATGATACTGTTGCAGAGATCACACAAATGTTGCATGCTGATGATACTGTTGCTGAGATCACACAAATGTTGCATGCTGATGGTAATGATGTTGCAGAGATCTTCACACAACCATGTGCTGTCTCACACAAATGTTGCATGCTGATGATACTGTTGCAGAGATCACACAAATGTTGCATGCTGATGGTACTGTTGCAGAGATCTTCACACAACCATGTGCTGTCTCACACAAATGTTGCATGCTGATGATACTGTTGCAGAGATCACACAAATGTTGCATGCTGATGATACTGTTGCAGAGATCACACAAATGTTGCATGCTGATGATACTGTTGCAGAGATCACACAAATGTTGCATGCTGATGATACTGTTGCAGAGATCACACAAATGTTGCATGCTGATGATACTGTTGCAGAGATCACACAAATGTTGCATGCTGATGATACTGTTGCAGAGATCACACAAATGTTGCATGCTGATGGTACTGTTGCAGAGATCACACAAATGTTGCATGCTGATGGTACTGTTGCAGAGATCACACAAATGTTGCATGCTGATGATACTGTTGCAGAGATCACACAAATGTTGCATGCTGATGGTACTGTTGCAGAGATCACACAAATGTTGCATGCTGATGGTACTGTTGCAGAGATCACACAACCATGTGCTGTCTCACACAAATGTTGCATGCTGATGATACTGTTGCAGAGATCACACAAATGTTGCATGCTGATGATACTGTTGCAGAGATCACACAAATGTTGCATGCTGATGGTAATGATGTTGCAGAGATCTTCACACAACCAGTTAAGAAGCAGGGTATGGGTGGTTATGAAACTGGTATAAAACTGAAAGCTCTCTAAATGAAATACTGCTGAGGAAATGGGATCTAAAGCCAAGAGAAAACATGCTGCTGTCTCATCAACACAGGATGAATGTACTTTGATAAACACTGGCAAATTATGTACAAAGGTGCAGAAAATATACAAGTTATACAGTTTATTTTATAGACAAGAGAAAACCAAGACAAGTTCAGCATGAAGTATTAAAACATAAACAACATTTAGCAATAAATAAACTGAGGTTAAAACGCATCCATACAATGTGCTTATGTGTGTATGTGATCTGGGTCAAGCAAGCTTCAGACTGTTTAGAGACATAACATTACAGTTCATAAAACCAAGACCACTGGTTAGAGGGAGGACAAAAACCATAGCATGTACACACAAGACCTGACCGAAAACACAAACCCTGCAGCAGATGCCAGTTGCCAGGAGATAACGTGTGAGGTTATGGAAATGAAAATACAAGTTTTCAAAAGCTAGTGCAAATCGTACAAAGTCAATGTCATCAAATAAGCCAGTGGAGGCACACTAGACAATGTTCCATGATTCCACAAAAGTTGCATTTTTCAACAACAACATCCCAGAAGGAAAGTGAAAATGGTCCAGTGAGGGATATATTGGTAGAGCTTCAACAAGTATGAATATTCAGCAATGAACGCATGTTTAAGAATTCAGCCCACAATAACTTAAGAACCTGACAAATTCAAGGCCCCCCCCCCCCCCCCCCCCCAATTAATGATGACTGTAAATCATGTTGCCTTTGACACAAGCGATGTCATTGAGAAAGGAACCTGTGGAGAACAATGGACACTTAACTAGGTGAGCCCACACTGACTGGATAATTACACACACAATGGCTGTGACACCAATACAATGCAGATTATAAGATGAGGCATTTAGGTTTCTTCTTTGGTTTGGGTTTTGGACACAGCACGGCACGGATGGCTTCATCAAATACATTCTTCAGGCCTTTCTGGGTCAGAGCCGAGCACTCCAGGTATTTGACGGCACCAATCTCTTTAGCCATGGCCAGTCCCTGTGGGTATGTGATGGGGGAGAGCTTCTTCTCACGCAGCTTCTCAATGGTCTCCTTGTCTTCTCTCAAGTCCAGCTTGGTTCCCACAAGGATGATGGGTGTGTTTGGGCAGTGGTGACTCACTTCTGGGAACCACTGCCAACAGACATATTTCATGATAAACAAATCATATATAGCATTTCACACCAGATAACTGGTTAACAAACCAAAACAAAAAATAGAAATACCAGCAGAATCATGAACAGCTACAGTGGATGTTTGGTGTTCAGCTATCTGAACGGCAATTATGTTTACAACTTTCATTTGATAATGTTTTTGTTTTGTTTTCTCATGTGAATGTATCATGCGTAATATACATTCGAGCGTAGTCCTTACACACTGTTTAAAGTAGTAAAGGACTGAGTTTTGCGTGTGGGCTTGCTTTCCCTTTTAAGGTGTCCCTCGCCATTCAAGCGAGCCCACTCCGACTTCAGAGGTGTTCTTCTTCTTCTTCAGCGTTCCGAGCCATTGAGGTTCTTTGCTGCAAATACAATCCGTCTCCATTCGTCTCTCTGGTGGACCTTCTCTTGCCAGTCGTTGATTCCAAGTGCTTGTAGGTCTGTACATGTATTATCTCTCCACCGCCTTCTTGGTCTACCTCGGGGTCTACGGTCATTTATTTCCTGAGTGTAAGCGAGTTTTGTTTCCCTATTATCTTCCATTCTTTCTATATGCCCCAGCCATTGTAGTCTATTAGCCTTCATGATACCAGTGATTAGCGGGGACTTAAACAGATCATAAATGTCTTTGTTACTTCTTCTTTTCCACTCTCCACTTTGTGTATCCCTAATGGGTTCAAAGATGCATCTTAAAATTTTGTTCTCAAAGGTTTGTAACAAGGCTTCGTCTCCTTTCGTTGTACTCCAGGTTTCAGAGCCATACAGCACAACTGGTCTGATCAGTGTTTTGTATATTGTGATTTTGGTGTTACGAGATAGCGCCTTTGATTTTAGTAGATGTTACCCTTTTAAAATAAAGTTTGTTTGTTCATTCGTTCGTTTTGACTATAAATGATACGGCAGAGTGCGGTGTTAAACAGACAGGACTGTGAGGAGGCTACCCTGGATTACTATGAGAGCCACCCTGAAAAGAGTCACTTGTAAGCTCATTCCTGCTGATTTTTACAGAACAACCCTCAAGAGTTCTGCCATACTTTCCTGCACTGTCGTGGATACATGATCCCCCAAGAACCTAAACTGCCAGAGGATCTAGGACTAAACAGAATCCCAGAGACGTGGTGCGTAGAACCTTGTGGTGATAACCTTGGATATCTGGTGGTGTCAGGCATACAGACTCCCTAAGCCTCTTACCTAGAGTGGTGGTTCTAAGAGGTGGACCTTCTTGCCCAGCATTAATTTACCACCAACCATGAGGTACAGTGTACACATTAGCATTCCCCTTTCCTAGAGTGGTGGTTCTAAGAGGTGGATTTCTTGCCCAGAATTAATTTACAACCAACCATGAGGTAACATTCCCCACAGTGTAAACATTAGTATTCCCCATGTCCTGGAGGCCTGACTGTTGCTATCAAGAGCTCAGAGACAACAGGAAGTCACATTCAATGATTCTCAGCCATCAGTAGAGCTGTCACAGACTCTCTTCACCAAATGTAATACTGATTTTTCAAGCTTGGCTTTATGAATAAGAACATTTCAACTGGATATATTCACTCATGTGTCAGACCTGTGCTATATCCCACAATTATGAAATGTGCCGTACCAAACCCCCCCCCCCCCCCCCACACACACACACACACATGAACCAAGCAACCACTTCTTACCTTAGCTCGAACATTCTCAAAGCTGGTGGGACTGATCAGTGAAAAGCATATAAGAAACACGTCCTGTGGAGTAACAAACAGACAAGTTACAATGCTGAATGAATAGGAAAGAGCATGCCATTGTTTTGTTTTCTAAAACCTGCACAATATACTTTGTTCACTTCCTCAAATACTTGACATAAAATTTAAAGGAAGCTTCTAGTGCTAAATATTTAACATTTTCCATTGTTTAATTTACAGAAGTAATAAAAAAGAAGAAAATTAACATAACTCAGTTTTAAACATGACAAATAACTTTTTTTTATCCGATATAAATCATAATACCAGCCACATTGTTTCATCACCCCCAGTGTAATGCTGAATAGTAACACTAACCTACCATGTATAATATAAGAGGCAGCCAAGGAGAAGTGGCGTGAGACCAACTCCATCACATAAATCAAATCAAATCAAATCAACTTTATTAGGGTCACAAATTGGGCGCGCAGGCCCGTCTTACATTCGGCCCTTCCAATCACTCGTCTTTCGTTCATCAAGAGCATTATACATTTACATAGGAAGAAAAATAAACATTGTGAAATGAATGTTGTAAACATAAACAAGGCTAAACATGGAGAAAAATGTGTACATAAAAGTATGTGACGTAAAAGTAGTGATGCCAGCGCGTCCCACACACACTCTCTCTCTCTCTCATTCACTCTCACTCATTCACTCTCACACACACACTCTCTCATTCACTCTCCCGCTCACTCATTCACTCTCCCGTTCACTCATTCACTCTCCCGCTCACTCATTCACTCACTCACTCTCCCGCTCACTCATTCACTCTCATGCTCACTCATTCACTCTCACGCTCACTCATTCACTCTCACGCCCACTCATTCACTCACACGCCCACTCATTCACTCTCCCGCTCACTGATTCACTCTCACTAATTCACTCTCCCGCTCACTCATTCACTCTTCCGCTCACTCATTCACTCTTCCGCTCACTCATTCCTTCTCACGCTCACTCAATCACTCTCACGCTCAATCATTCACTCTCCCACTCACTCATTCACTCTCCCGCTCACTCATTCACTCTCCAGCTCACTCATTAGCTCTCCAGCTCACTCATTCACCCTCACTCATTCACTCTCCCGCTCACTCATTCACTCTCCCGCTCACTCATTCACTCTCCCGCTCACTCATTCACTCTCACTCATTCACTCTCACTCATTCTGTCTCTCATTCACACTCACTCACTCTCTCACTCAAACTACAGTAATGAACATAAGTTTAGATTATACATGATAAAATCAAATGGTATTTAACTTATAATATGACAGATGAGAATACACAAACATATGGATTCACGTGTTACATAACATGCGTGTTACATGACATGCATCTGCTCAGCTCTCTCTCTTTCACTCTCTGTATTCTTTCATATACACACACTCACGCATGCGTACGCTCACACACACTCTCTCTTTCTCTCTCATTCACTCTTTCTCTCTCATTCACTCTCACTCATTCACTCTCCCGCTCACTCATTCACTCTCCCGCTCACTCATTCACTCTCCCGCTCAATCATTCACTCTCCCGCTCACTCATTCACTCTCCTGCTCACTCATTCACTCTCCCGCTCACTCATTCACTCTCCCACTCACTCATTCTGTCTCTCCCACTCACTCATTCTGTCTCTCCCGCTCACTCATTCACTCTCCCGTTCAATCATTCACTCTCCCGTTCAATCATTCACTGTCCCGCTAAATCATTCACTCTCCCGCTCACTCATTCACTCTCCCGCTCTCATTCACTCACACACACAGACACTCTCACTCATTCACTCTCATGCTCACTCATTCGCTCTCACTCATTCTCTCCCGCTCACTCATTTACTCTCACTCATTCACTTTCACGCTCACTCATTCACTCTCACTCATTCTGTCTCTCATTCACACTCACTCACTCTCTCACTCAAACTACAGTAATGAACATAAGATTAGATTATACATGATAAAATCAAATGGTATTTAACTTATAATATGACAGATGAGAATACACAAACATATGGATTCGCGTGTTACATAACATGCGTGTTACATGACATGCATCTGCTCAGCTCTCTCTCTCTCTCTCTGTATTCTTTCATATACACACACTCACACGCATGCGCGCGCTCACACACACACACTAACACATCAACTCTCCCACACACAATCCTACACACACACACACTCTCTCAATCACACTCTCTCACACATACACGTACACATGAACGCACGCACACACTCCCTCACTCACTCTCACACATACACGTACGAATGCATGCACTGACACATTCCCCCACCATTTCTCGCTCAATCACTCTCTCCACACACACGCATGCACACACGCATTCACTCTCTCCCTCTCTCTGACACCCACTCTCTCTCTTTCTCTCTCTCTCTCTCGCTCCCACACGCACACACATATATAGTGAACAATTATAATAAACAATTATACTGAACAACATAGACACCTGTAGCTGCAAACCCAACCAATGATGAACACGCCTACCAAGTGCCTGGTGTGAGCTGATGGAGGATCTGTGCTGCGTTGGGAGATGACAGGCAGAAGAACGAAAAGAGAGAAAAGAAGAATGGTCTGACAGTCGAGAGGAATGACGAGCTGTGACCACTTCAGATGGAGCACAAACAGATGAAGCAACAAAGAACAGAAACACTGAATAAACTTTCATTTGTCCGATTTCTTGTTTTGAACCTAATAGTGTTGTAAAACAAGCTTAGCATACTCTGCCACTCAGTTGTGGAATAATCTTCCAGAAGAAATCAAAGAGACACCACCACTCATTATACATACAGTCGCAACCTGTTTGAAGACTACCTCAGAACAGACTACATACCCCCATAAAAAAAAACAGCAACAAAGACAATAATAATGGTAAATTATCTCGAACGACAACTAGCCAAAAAAAACATTCCCATATGTGTGGCATTTTACACCCACCCTGGGTATTAATGATGCCGATGTTAAACATTGCCTCAACGAGTCATGTATTATTGATAATTTTCATGCGTTTTAATGCTTATTGTTCTTTTGTTGTTAAAGAATTGCTTCATAAAAGATGTTGAATGAAAGAATGTATGAGAGGAAATAGAGAAGAAGGGCAGAATGTCAGATGGGCCTGCGTGCCCAATTCTTAACCCTTTGAAAATAAAGATTTTCGTTCGTTCGTGCCTGTTTTACAGAAGGGTTCTGATATTTGTGCCTTTTGGCAGACACATTGAAACTCTTCCTGGAATTTGGTAACCGGGTTAGCCTTTGTGGGGGCACAAATATAAGACTTCCAAAAGTATTGGGCCAAAAGAAGCCAACTCATTTGTTGAAGACATTTTTATCCAGTCATTTTTTTTAGAAAAAGCACTGAAACACAAAACATGTTAATGAAAATTTAACATCACAGCCAGGTTATTTCACAAACGGATTTAATAATAAACAGAAACTCAGTTACAATAAAGCAAATTAAATAATGCAAACATAATCACGCCGGTCTTCCTGGTCTAGAGGTTACACGACTTTCTCCGTAATCCTGTATACTCTCGTGAGTAACATGACGTTGCGCGAGAATCGGCAGTGGTTCTCTCCGCATCTGTAACTTACAGGGTATGTGAGCCAGTCGCTCAGAAAGCAATGGCAAACTACTTAGCGTAATCTTGCTAAGAAATCAACAATCAGCTGAAAGATGCTGATGTTGACAGCGATGTCCTGTAAAGGATACATGAACAAACAACATCAACAAAATTAACAAACACAGCGAAGAACGTGTGTGGGAGGCTTACAGTTTGTGGGTATGAGAGTGGTCGCAGTCTGTCATAGTCCTCTTGTCCTGCCGTGTCCCACAGTCCCAGGTTGATGGGTTTACCATCCACCATGACATTGGCTGAGTAATTGTCGAATCTGAAACAGTGGTCAGTGACCTTCAAACAACTGCTGATATCTATCACATAATGATACTTCTGAAATGATATAAAAGCTACACACAAAGTGTCAAAGCTAGTCCTTACAGGCCCAAAGGGAAGAGTTCCGGCTGAGCTGGTTCGAACACGAATGAGTAGGTGGAAATGCCAGCCGCCACAAGCACAGGAAACCACATGACCAGATAAGAAGTTGCCACAGCAACAACATGAAACTATGGAATGTAAGGCAAGACAAGAACCTAAGCAAATAAACAGGACAACAAATTAGCAATTACAATTACATATTACTGCCTGTTCCATGACAGTTGTAATAACTATAATTGTCATCATCAAGTACCTTGCAATATGGCATCAGCAATAATGCTTCTCCACATTTTAAATTCCCAACATAATGCATCAATTCATTTACTGTATTTCTCATTCTACAACGAAAGCCTTCTCTTGACTTCTTCTTTCTGTGGCGAAGTGGTCAAGCCGTTTGACTCGTGCTCCGAAGGTTGTGGGTTCGATTCCGGGCCGCCTCCTTCGGTTTACGAGTTAAATGTTTCGGAGACTCCTGTGGGTCATTGTTAAAAGCTACGGAGTTCGTGCTTTGTGCGACGCTTTCCGTGCTGCGGAAAGAGCCATATGGGATAAAACCCGGTGTAATGAAGTCGATCCTGTCGACTTTTAAGCGACTTTTTTTCTTCATTTTTTTCTCTATAAATATGTCCTGTTGCTGCAAACATTGCAGTTTTACTCTGTTCTGGCAAAAAATTTCTCTTTCTGTTTGTGAGAAGTTTTTAGTGTTTTAGGCTATCTCAAAACAATAACAACAACACAGCTGTTCGCCAACAATGTTATACTCACACAGTGGGGATGTACTCTCCTGGGAAGGCATTGGTTGTGTAGCTAATCAGCAGGCAGGTTTTACCAACAGCACTGTGAATCACAACAGACATATGTTAAGACAAAGTTAATTCATTATATTTATAACAACTACATAATATTTAAATATTGAGCACAACCCACTACTGGCAACGCCGATCGCATTCTGGTATGAACCTAAGGCCTATCCACGTCAATATGGAAGTACTATACTCGAGTTTCGCCCTCATTTGAGCTCGTCAGTAGTGCATATCCCTGACCGGATCCGGAACTACATAATAGATTCCCAAGCTTGGTTTTACTACTATGTGTCTCTAATTGGTTGAAACAGGCATACAATACACACTACATTTCCTTTGTGTTTCCTACAGAGCACAAGACAATAGTAGTTGCTCAAACATTGTCTCAGATTTAATATTTCTTCACGAGTGCTCACACAATTTCTACACCATCTTTTTGTTGGCTACTGTCTTGTAATATTCTGTAAATTATAATCTGTCTCCTACTGGGGCAAGTTAGTACTGACAACCATCTTATCCCTGCTGACCCAGTAAAGTAACTCATAGTTCTGGTCCGGGACATCTTAGACCCAGCCCGTTGCATCTCAGTAGAATGTGACTACAAGTTGTCTCCACTTACTCTCAATTGTTATTGCCTGTATTAGTTATAGCCCCTTTTTTCACAGGCGTTTCAAAGTGTTCTCAAGGGAATGTTTATCTTTTCATGGCTGTGACAAAGGTGTGCAAATGCACTCACTCACAGACATGTGTGTTTTCTGTATACAGACACACACAAAAGATTAATACATTCTTTTCTCCACACAGTATAGGTATCCCTCTATGGCATGTGTGTAAACAGACACACAGCACTGGGAATCCATGGCAAAGGGTTTACTATGCAGTTCACAATACCGCATTCGAAACATAGCTGTGGGTATTTGGCAGCAGATTACCATGCGCTGGATTTTGGTATGAGTGCTGAACATTCAGAAGGCAATGGCAAACCACTGCAGCCACCCCACAAATCCTCACTAATGTGCTGGCTGTCCTAGATGCTAGAGTATTACTATTACTGACCCCCCAAAAAAACAAGACAGAACTGTAGCAGTGTCTTCTACAGTTAGGCTGTCAAGTGTGAAACCTTCACATATTCCACAGTTGGGCTGTCAAGTGTGAGACCTTCACAAATTCTAACCCACAAAATAATATGAGGTGGTGTGGCCAATTCTCTTCATCATATTTTCCCCCTAGACAATTCTGAGAGTTGTCTGGTACTCACTGATGATATGAGACTGGGCCAACCCCAACAGAGCTGCACTGATTAGACAGACTAATCCGGCCTCTTCTGGAAACTAAACCGGGACCACTGTTCTGGCAGGCTGCCACACTATTACTATGCCATGCCACAATAGCCCCAGACTGTTCATTATACCATGGAGAATTCCAGCTTACATCATATCTGGATGTTTCCCACAATCCACATGTAGACACACCTGGTCAGAGTTGATTGCTCTCCTACAATCCACATGTGGACACACCTGGTCAGAGTTGATTGCTCTCCCACAATCCACTTATAGACACACCTGGTCAGAGTTGATTGCTCTCCCACAATCCACATGTAGACACACCAGGTCAGAGTTGATTGCTCTCTAGTCAAGTCTATTTTATATTAACAGATGTGGTCTCAATTTTTTCTTCATCCTTTAACGGAAAAATGCAGTACTTTGCCATAACTTTTTTTCTCATACAAAATGTAATAATAAAGTGGTGTCCAGCTTCAACAATGATAACTTGTTTTAAACTGAGCTATAGACATAAACAGATAAGGAAGTGTCTATACGGACTCAAGTCCGTATAAACTACTCTGTCTATTCGGACTCCACTTCGTTTTTTCCGGTCCGTTTTTTTCCGGAAACCCCGGCTGGTCACGTGAACTGCGTCATCGGGACATGTGTTTGACTATATTACACATTTTTGTAAAGTTTTCATTGTGTTTTCAGTAGCTTAGTGGTAAGCATTTCCACCTGTCACGCGGGAGACTGAGGTTCGATTCCTCACCAGCGAGAGAATATTTTTTTTAATGACATTGATAGAAAATCGCTTTGGAAATAGATGTCATTACGGGAATCCATCGATCGTTAATTTATAAAGGCATCACATATAAAAAAATGAAATGAGTTCTCCGTGAGGGAAAACATTTGTTTTAAATAACAGGGGTGGGGCAGACATGCCTTGTCATCTTTATTGAAGTCATTGCAGTAAGTAAAGCAATAACATGGCGCGAGACACAGACATTCACTAGGTCATGTTCCCTTAGGGATTTGATGAGGAGGGGATCCGAGCACTTATGGACTGAATGGTTCGATGTGCAATGAGGATGATCTGTCGACTAACTAACTAACATGCCCTGCGTCCGATACACCCATCTGGAGATCATCCGCCACATCCTGCACCCATCTTCTCTTTGGCCTTCCTCTTCCTCTCTTCCCAGGCATATACCCCTCCATTATTGTTCTATCCAGACTTTCGTGACGTTTCAAGTGACCACAATATTTCAATTTTCTTTGTTTTATCATCTTTAATACCCAAGCTTCTTCAATATTCAACTCTTGAAGTATGGATGCATTTGTTCTCATCTCATCTCATCTCATCTCATCATGTTCCTCTTGTACCTTGCGGTGTCGAGGTGAAGTATAAACTTCGTGAGAGTGCCCGGTTATGGGCTTCGTATATCGACATTCCCATGGATTCTGTTATTCCCTCCGTCCAACGTTTACGGGATCGGCCTCTTCCTCTGTTTCCATCTGGTCTGTACATCATTGCTTGTTGTGGCATGCTGTTGACTGGTAGCCTACTTGCATGGCCAAACCATTTGACTTGCTGCTTTCTAATAAAATCTAGAGCAGCTTTAACCCCCACTTTAGTCCTGATTTCTTCATTTCTGATCTTATCTCTTCTTGATACGTTGAGTATTCTTCTCAGGAACCTCATTTCTGTTGTTGTGATTTTTCTTTTCTCTTTTTCTGTCATTGTCCAGGTTTGGCATTGGTAGCACAGAGTTGGTAGGAAGATTGTGTTGTAAAGTGCTTTCTTAGTAGTTATTGATACATGTTTGTTCTTTAGTATTGGTGCCATTTGTCCAATGAGTTGATTTGCCTTATTGCACCTATTTTCGATCTCGTCTCCTGATCTGCCATTTGATGATATTATACTTCCTAGGTACTTGAAGCTCTTTACTTGTTTCAAGGGATGTTCGTTTAGGTGAATTGTTGCTATTTGTTCTTCTTTAGTTATAGTCATTACCTCTGTTTTGCTTGTGCTAATTTTCATGTTATGTTCCCTACACATTTCGTTTAGACTATTCATGTGGTCTTGTAATTCAGCTTCTGATTTTGCTATTAGTGCTTGGTCGTCCGCAAACAGGATTTCTCTAATGGTTAGATTTGCAGATGGTTATTCTTCTGTGTTCTCGTCATGCGGTATTCTTGCTGTCTCTGCTTGGCTGGTTTCTTTACATATGTTGTCTATATATGTTATGAACAAGAGAGGGGACAGGACACAACCTTGTCGTACTCCAGATCTTATGGTGAAGGGTTCTGAGTGTCCTTCAGTTGCTCTCACTATGCATTCACTGTTGTTGTATAAACTTCTACATAGGTTTGTTACATGTGTACTCACTCCATATTGTTTAAGGATTTCCTACAGCTTGTTTCTATCTACCCTATCAAATGCCTTTTCTTGGTCGACAAAGGCTAAGTAGAGTGTTTCATTGAATTCGATTGATTTTTCTATAAGTTGTCTAAGAGCAAAAATGGCGTCTGTGCATCCTTTGTTTTTCCTAAATCCAAGCTGCGTTTCGCTTAGCTGTGGTTCTAAAGTAGTTCGTAATCTTTTTTCAAGAATTTTGCAAAATATTTTCCCAGTATGACTCAACAGTGAAATGCCTCTGTATTGTGTGCAATCTCTTTTGCTGCCTTTGTTTTTCCAAATTGGGATAATTATGGCGTTTCCCCAGTCTCGTGGTGTCTGTTATTCTACCCAAACGTGGTTGAATAGTCTATGTAGCCAAGCTGTTCCTACTTCTCTTGCTGCTTTAATTAGTTCATTTGGTATTTCATCCTGTCTTGGTGATTTGTTCAATGGGGCTAATCTGATGGCTTCTATAATTTCTTCTTTTAGTATGTCTGGCTCTAGTTCTTCGGTGACATCTGTGTAGGTCTCTTGAATTCCTGTGACATCTGATGGGATGTTGAGAAGTTGTTCGAAGTACTGCTTCCATCTTATTAGGATCTGTTTTTGTTCACTTATTGGTTCTCCATTTTCGCTGTTAATTATTTCAGTTGGGTCAAAGGGTTCTCCTCTGGTTCGCATTGCACTTATCTTTTTGTAGAAGTTTCTGGTTGCCTCCTTGTAGTTTTTATTTAGGGTTTCTCCATACTCTTCCCAGTCTTTTTGTTTTTCCCTCTTTACTATTCTACTCACATGTCTTCTCGCTATTCTGTATTCTCTATAATCACATTCCTGTTTGCTCTTCAACCACTTTTTATATTTTTCCTTTTTTTCTTTTGTTCTTTTCTTTACAAATGCATCCACAAATAGTAAATACCGCCATTCATCGTTGATGGACTCGGCAGTCACCAGAAAGACCTCCTTGACCCGGGTTTTCTCACATGGCCCTGACTGTACTGGGCTTAGGTACCAGTACAGAGCGGGGCAGGTGGTCGCTTCTACAATCCCCAAGGACACTCCATTTTGTGGATGCCGCCTCTTGAGATACAAGCGCCAGGTCGATGGCGGTGTCAGGGTCCCCCAGTCTCATTGCCTGCCTAGTTGGTGTCCCATCATTTAGACAGACAACATCCGTATCAAGCGAGGTCTCAGCAAGAGCAGTGCCCGGTATGTTCTCTCCCGACCTGTCCCACTCTGTCCTACTCGCTAATTGAAGTAACCACATAACAGATACCTGGTAAATGAAGAACAAATAAGTTGGTATCAACCAGTGCTGGTCTGATGATCTCGCTTTTGGCAGCAAACAATGTTTCCTAGGGTTTTTGTGTTTTGTGTTGGTTACATGTGTCTTTCTTTATCTTGCTGCACAAGAACCTGCACACTTGTCTTTCCGTTCTTATCTATCCTCTACTTTTGTTGTCTTGGGAAAGGCGCTTAGCCAACCGAACACGAGTTCTCTCTCTCTCTCTCTCTCTCTATATATATATATATATATATATATATATATATATATCCCTCCCTCTTTCTCTCACTTGTCTTTATCACTTTATGTCTTTCAACACATCTTTCTCGTATCTCTGTCTCTCACACTATCTTCGTTATCTATCTCCCCCCTCTCTCTTTTCAACCTGCTTCACATATACCAGGTTTTCCTGCACTTTATGTGCGTAGCATTTCCTTGTTTATTTGTGAATTCATCAGGCCAGTAAGTCGGAAGCCTGGTGTTTGAATTGCCTAATCATGTCTTTCTGAGGCGACGCATATTACTGTCAGCTTGGACTGGAATTATGAGGACATCAATAGCAGGAAATAGTAGGTCGGTAATGTCAACAAAGATGGAAGCCTGTAGTAAACAGTAAGTGTACAGAAACGCAAGTTAACAATTCTGTAACTCGCATGGGGACACATTGAGGATACCAATCTGGAAAATTATTCTCGATATTTAAACAGCTTCATACTTCAGTTATACCCAGCTCCGTATAAACTACTCTACGGACTCAAGTCCGTATAAACTACTCTGTCTATACGGACTCAAGTCCGTATAAACTACTCTGTCTATACGGACTCAAGTCCGTATAAACTACTCTGTCTATTCGGACTCGAGTCCGTATAAACTCTCCCAACAGATAAACACACCACCCCTTGCACCACATATGATTACTGAATATAATTTGTTACTGCATGCCCTGATAGCTGAATTAAATAGTTATACAGTTGACACACATTTAACCCCTCAGAGAATATGCTGCTACATAGATCAATGTTTACATTTAATTTAGTAAGTAAGTAAAGTGGCAAACTTTTTGTTTCTATTTTCTCTATTAATTAGCACGCCAATTTTACGATTCGGATTTCTATTTCGAAATCAGACGAAAAATATATATTCCAATTCTAGAATTAGAATGTTTAAAAAAATATATAATTAGTAATTAGTGTCGTACATTGTTTGCGGAAAGAGAAAGATTAAATGTATTATTCTCAACGTAAATGTTCAACAAATCTCTAGTTTATAAAACATAACACGGTATTTCTGCCGTTACCATTAATTAACAACTGAGTGTTGTTCTTCCAGCGAGCAGGAAATAGGAAGTAAAATACTAAATAGGAATCGGCCAGCTCCGTGGTGATGGCAGAATTGACGGCGAACACGAAAACAACTGTAAAGCAATCATACACAAATTTTTCCTGGTTAATGAACAAGACACCAGAATAACTTACCCATCTCCAACCACCACGCACTTAATGGCCTGCATGTTTGTGGGTAGAGAAGACGAAAGGGCCGGAGTCTGGGGGAGCTCGAAGCTAGAACTACACGGAGGCGGTCACAAAAATGGCTTCCGTTGATACGTCTGCTCGGGCTGGGCTATAAATAACTCATGTCTGCCCGCCACTTACAGCCGCTCAAACAATACACCTAAAAGTTCATTAAAACACAATATTTGCTGAATTATATAACAAATACGTGTATTTTATTGCTAAAATTGTATTTAAAGTAAATAATATTTGTTCGTTGAGAGTTGTGGTGCTTAGTTGAGGATATTTGCTGAGGTGTAAGCGACACATAAGCCCAGAGATGGCCGTCTGGCAACAGGTCCTCGCCCTGGACGCCAAATTTAACGCTTACAGATCGCCCAACAACCCCCAGTTCCGTGAGTCCGTCCCGCACGGTTATATTAATATGTCTTATAAATAGGGACCAATATAGAATAGGAAGGATATTACGCTAGGATATTTCTTTGCCGAAAAAAGGATTTTTTATGGTTTATAAATTATATTCAGACGCAAACACTAACAGAAGAGAGAATTTCATTTGTTTACATGACATTTGTTGATTAATATTTATATTTTATTATAATTTATTCCTCAAATCTAAGTAAAGAATCCGAGTATTAAATACTGTGCAATATTAATAAATCATTTAGTAATGAAAGTTGCTACAAGTAAACTACACCTATGATGCAGCTGATGCTTTGCATAAAAATATATATTATTTATACTAGCTGACCCGGCCTGGCTTCGCCCAGTCCCTGGCGGGGATCTATCTACCTATCTATCTATCTGTCTGTCTACACGTCCGTCCATCCGTCTCTCCCTCCCTCTCTATCTATCTATCTGCCTGCCCGTCCATCCGTCTCTCCCTCCGTCTATCCCTCCCTCCCTGTCTGTCTGTCTGCCGGTCTGTCTGTCTAATAATTTATTGGTTGCAGTTGAAAATTTCGCTTAATGCTAGGAGACGGAGGGGAGGAGGATTATAACGCATATGCCTGTAGATAACTGTAGCAAAAAGGTCCACCTATTTGAGAAATATGCAACAATTTTACATATATAGCAATGCTATTAAAAGCTATATATAAATTATAATGTAAATTAAAAATATAAAATTTTATTAAGTAAATAACTGTTTGTACACTAACAAAATATGACAGTTGGCAGCACTGGAATGAGAAGAAGACGTGTAGAAAATTTCATCTCAATTGGATGGACCAATCGCGAACGCATAAACAACATACATACATACATACATTGTCTTTTATATATATAGATAGAATACAGGTAGGGGTATCCCCAATCAAAGAAGAAGTAAGGTGCCTCCTTCCCACCGCTAACCTAGGGGACACCCTTGGGCAAGGTGGAGTACCCGTTTAGCCTCCCGATCAGGGTGACGTGAAGCCATGTGTGCAGGTGGTGGATGAGGTTGAAGAGCAGCCGACAGATAGTTGTAAGTTATGGTCTCCAGCTTCATAATGGTAGGCAGAGGATCTCATTTTTGGGGATACAGTGGCTATGGACATTGACCAGTATGGTTACTGCTAAGAAGGAAAGCAATAGCAAACTACCGTCTTTACGGATGCCAAGAAAATTATGTTTTGCGATATCGAAAATCAGAGAAGCGGCATAAATGGGTGCTCCATAGGAGCAGCCTTGCCCGGTAGTGATATTCATGTGTACCAGGTGACTCCAGACCGTCAGCAGGCTACTGGGTGTAAACAATCACTATCATTGAAAGTAGGAACTTGGAATGTTAGAACAATGAATGCAGATGGAAAATTGGATAACATCAAACAATAAATGGGAAGAGAGAATATTAACATATTATGATTGTGTGAGACAAGATGTGTAACGGTGTGAAGTATAGAGGACTAACAAGTCTTGGGCGAATACAAATTATCTTTATTGCACATCGATGACAGCTTGATCAATCTTCTTACAACATGGCGACTTCTCCGTTTCAGGCCCAGATGTTGACTGATTCCTAACAACAAACTACGTCACGACTTGAGCATCTTTCTTCCCATTCCATCCCGATGCTCAAGCGTGCTGTAGCCTTTTCCCACCTAATACCCACATTCTGCTACAGATGGAAAGGGACAGGGATTAAGACAGGGGAGGATTGTAAGATTATATATTCTGGAGGAGAGTAAAGGCAAAGAGGGGTAGCAATTATCTTGGATCTGAAAACATCAAAATTTGTTAAAGGCTATTGGGCAGTGTCAGACAGGGTTCTATTGGTAAAACTAATCAGCAGACCTTTTAACATAAATGTCATTCAAATATATACCCCAACAGGAGAAAGCAGTGAAGATAGTATAGAGGAATTTTATAATGACATGGAGAATGCTTTTAAGAAATGTAAAAATTCAGAAATAAACATCATAATGGGCGACTTCAGTGCGAAAGTAGGGAATCAAGGTGATGGATGCACATTAAGTAAACATGGTTTAGGAAAAATGAGGGAGGATACAGACTTGTAGAGTGGGCAAAAGAACAGGAACTGATTGTCGGTAACACCTGGTTTAAGCAACATCATAGAAGATTATGCACATGGAGACTCTGAATAATAAAGAATATTTAGTGGAATCAAGTAGCAGCAATTAAAATGGAAAGTAAAGAGAGCAGTTATGAACAAATAAAGCTGGGAGTAAGACAAGTATGTGTTTTGTTGTAAAATCTCTTATCTATAGCAAAATAATGATGAGGGAAGAATACTAATCGGAGGTTATAATATAAACGATCTACGCCTGCAGATGACACAGTATTGATGGTGGAATGTGCAAAAGATCCAAAAATTTGGACATTGTAGTAACAGAGAGCGCAAGAAAGGACTCTCCTTGAATATCAAGAAAACAGATATTGATTATATCAATGAAAAAAGTGACACCAAATGTGAGATAACATTAGAAGGCAAATGCTTAACGAAGTTGATAAATGTAAATACCTTGGGGCGTTTATAACATCAGATGGAAGTTGCACAACAGAGATTAACAGCAGAATAGGGCAAGCAAAATTGCATTTCAAAAAATTAAAAGTGTCTTATGCAATAAGTCGCTATCATTGAATGTAAGAAAGAGAGTGCTGAAATGCTATATAGAACCAGTTTTGCTGTAAGACAGTGAATCTTGGAATGTAAATGAATAAATTAAGAAGAACTTAGAAGCAACAGAAGCAGTCTAGTGCACTATTGTGCAGATATATTATTATAATATTTGTGATGAACTTACTGTCCACTGAGAACATAACACTTGTGTTGTTTCATGTGTCTGCTAGGTACGCTATATATCCGGAGACGCAGTCAGCTGTTGAGGGAACATGCCAAGAATGAGGTACTCACTCTGATTATGAAACAAATCATTCAAAGTCATTAGGCCACATTTACTAGAAGATCTGAAGATCATCAATCAATCAGGTGCCATCTCCCCAATGAAGGTTGGCTGCAATGGATCTCCAATACTGTCTATCTCTCGCCCTGACTGTACATTCTGTCAGACTTGATGTTCGTCCATCTCTTGATTTTTCCTTCCCACTTGTATCGTTGTCTGCCTCTTGCTCGCTTGCCCTCAACCTTGTCCTCCAGTATGGTTTTTATAAGAGTGTTATGTCTCTTAATGTGGCCGAAATATTTCACTTGCGTTTTTTTTTATTTCTTTCATCACCTCACTTTTCATTCCCAGTTTTTCTAGATCCTCTGTATTTCATTGTTTTTGTTTCCATGAAATATGACATAATCCTGTATATCCACATCTCCGAGGCCTCTATTCAACTTTTTAGTATATGAAGACTTTGGCTGCCGAACTGTCCTTCAACTTTGTAGCAAGAGAACGCCTTTCAAATCCAGACTGACCCCATTTTTGTGCCTTCTTGACAACAGAGGGGCTGTGTTTATTTTATTATTTTGTGTGTGTTTTTAGAAAAAATCTGTGTTGTCCTGTCCTTGAAAATGATCCTTACAATCAAAATGTCGGTTGTCTTCTCTGACCTGCAATACTTATTTATTTTATTTCTTCATTATTATACATTTGTTGATTTTTTCTGATTTTGGATAATCTCTAATCGTCACTCTTTTTCACCATTATGGAGTCCATTGTAAGGTATGTACATTTTGTCTGTGTTTAGACAATTGTAGCTGAACAACCCAGCCCACCATCAGCACTTCTACGGACCAGACAAGAAAACAAATAACTCAGCCGGCCCAGATGACAGGAGGCTGTTCGCTAGACAGATGTCTGATGTGATGAGGAGAAAGTCATGAGCTGTCTGGATCGCAAACTTAACCTCTGTTCACTAATTAAAATCTTCAGAATTGGCATCTGGAATGTTTGAACTGTGTATAAACTGGAAGAGAAACCACAAGTAGTAGGGAACATTATATATAAGATGAACATTTTGGGATTATGTGAAACAAGGTGGAAGGGAGGAGGCAAAAAGCTTCAGGTGAAATCTTGCTGTTCTCTGACCATACATAGATTCAATGTGATTCAATGAGCATGATTCAGAAGGTCGAAGCTGGATCTGTACGTAGACAGTGGACTGAGTCGCTGCGGAAGTCTGTTGTCCGCAATGTCACCTTCATCTTCGTCCCGGGACATGCGGGAGTCGAGGGAAATGAACGAGCTGATAAATTGGCTGGCTCTGCACCCCCTGTAGATGGCCAGCCCATGGATCGTGCTGATGTTATTAACGCCCTTAAAGATATGGCGAGAACAGAGGATTTTGACGCCAGTGATTCCACATCGCTTTCCAGGATGAAAGACCTGGGAGTAAGAATCGGCACAGCCAGACGCGAGAGGTACATCGGGAAAACAAAGCGCCTCGTCAACCAACACAGAACTGGCACTATTAGCCACCGGACGCTGATGCATATGCTGGGGGGAGGATCTGAGCACCTATGGACATGTCCGGAGTGCAACGAAGATACCCCAACTGATAACTAACTAACTAACTAACTAACATAGAATAGCCTTAATTCTTTTTATAGAGACAAGGAAGCATTATTGAAGTGGAAAACAGGGAGGTCTGGAACAATAACAACATTTAGGACATCAATAAACAAAAACAACAGTAAGTAAACATGAATGTGATTCAGTGTATGTTCCAACAAATCATCAGATGAATCAGTTGCCAGGGAATTTTCCTGGAAACTTCAAAGTATTATATGTAATCCCTGGGAAGGTTAACCCGGTCAACAAATGCCCACAGAAGTCGGATGTGTCGGCCTAACAGCGCAAAAATGCAGCTCCGCTGTAAACAGGCACAACGCAAAAAACTCTCCGAATTAACCCAGAAGAAGAAGATATGTAATCAAGGAAATGGCAGTATCAACATTTTCATGGGTGACTTGAATGCCAGGATTAGATCGAATAACACAGGTTGTGAAGAGATCACGGCGAAACATAGTCTTGGAATAATGAACTTCTTCTTCTTCTTCAGCGTTCCGAGCCATTGAGGTTCTTTGCTGCAAATACAATCCGTCTCCATTCGTCTCTCTGGTGGACCTTCTCTTGCCAGTCGTTGATTCCAAGTGCATGTAGGTCTGTATATATATTATCTCTCCACCGCCTTCTTTGGTCTACCTCGGGGTCTGCGGTCATTTATTTCCTGAGTGTAAGCGAGTTTTGTTTCCCTATTATCTTCCATTCTTTCTATATGCCCCAGCCATTGTAGTCTATTAGCCTTCATGATACCAGTGATTAGCGGGGACTTAAACAGATCATAAATGTCTTTGTTACTTCTTCTTTTCCACTCTCCACTATGTGTATCCCAAATGGGTCCAAAGATGCGTCTTAAAATTTTGTTCTCAAAGGTTTGTAACAAGGCTTCGTCTCTTTTCGTTGTACTCCAGGTTTCAGAGCCATACAGCACAACTGGTCTGATCAGTGTTTTGTATATTGTGATTTTGGTGTTACGAGATAGCGCCTTTGATTTTAGTAGATGTTGTAGTGCATAGTATATCTTATTTCCAGAGTTGATTCTAGTTTGTATTTCTTCCCTTATGATGTTGGAGCAGTTGAAGATTGTACCCAGGTATTTGTATGTTTCCGTTCTTTTAATGGTCATATTATCTATTTGTATGTGGCCAGAGTTTTTAGCCATTCCGTCTCTTGAAATTACCATATATTCTGTCTTATCTTGGTTGATAACCAGCCCCATCTGTTGGGCTTTTTCCTTTAAGTGAGTCAATATTTCCAATGTCTTTTGTTCACTTTGCCCTATAATATCTATATCATCTGCATAACCAAGCAGCTTGGATGTTCCTCCAATATCACATTCCTCCTTTACCTTCCTTACAACTTTCTCTAGAGCCAGATTGAAGAGTAGCGGCGATAGTGCATCACCCTGTTTCAAGCCAGATGTTATTTGGAAGGGGTCTGATTTCCTGCCTTTATATGTTACTATATTATAAGTATCTTCCATGCATAGTCTGGTCATGTTGATTAGCTTCCTTGGTATTCCAAATTCCTGCATAGCATTCCATAGACTATTCCTATGGACACTATCATAAGCCTTTTTAAAATCCACAAAAATGTTATGGAGATCTCTTTTATATTCCCAATGTTTCTCGGCTATTTGTCGTAAGATAAATATCTGATCTATTGTTGATCTGTTTTGTCTAAAACCTGCCTGGTAGTCACCTAATATGTCTTCTGAATATGGTTTTAGTCTATTTAGTAATACTGCGGATAGTATCTTATAGCTTGTGGACAGTAGTGATATTCCTCTATAATTTCCACATTGGAACTTGTCTCCTTTCTTAAAGATAGGTATCAATAATGACTCTTTCCAGTCATGGGGTAATTCTTCTGTCCTCCAGATCTTTATTATTAGTTCGTATAGCTTTAGATGTAATGCATGGCCACCTGCCTTTATAAATTCAGCAGCAATTCCATCAGTCCCAGTTGCCTTATTGTTTTTAAGTCGTGTGATTACATATAGGATTTCTTCAAATGTAGGTTCTTCAATTTGTGGTTCGCATGTTAGAACCTCTTCCTGTGGGAAAATGTTACTTGGAGCTTCACAATTTAGTAATTCAATAAAATATTCTTTCCATGTGTTGCACATTTCCTCATTGGTATTTATCATATTCCCATTTTTGTCTTTTAAACCATATGTGTTTTGTTGGTGCCCTCGTTTCATTGACTTCAGTTCTTTAAAAAAATTTCTGGATTCATTTTTCTGGTGATTAGTTTCCATATCTTTGATTATATTACTCATATATTCTCGCTTCTGCTGTCTGCCTATTTTTGTAGCCTCTTTACATTCATTTCTATAATGCTCTTCCTTTTGGATGTTATTGATGTCATTTAACCATACATGTCTGGCATTCTTCTTCCTAATGACTGCTTCTTCACATTTGTGATTGAACCATCTGTTCTTTCTATGCGTGGTTAACACACCGAGACATTCTTCTGCGGTAGATTGAATTGTATTCTTGATGTTCAACCAAGTTTGGTCAACGCTTTCCTCCAAAGGGTTTTGCAGAGTTTCAAGTTTACATTTTATTTCATCTGTAAATTTCTCTTTGACTGTAATGTCTTGTAGTTTTTCTCTGTTATATGTTGGGTGTAATCTTTGTAATTTAGTATAGAAAGCTCTCTTAAGTTTTATTTTAAATTTTGCTCCAACGAGGAAGTGGTCACTGTGGCACTCAGCTCCTCTATAACTTCTGACTTGCTGTATGTTTGATGCATTTCTGTTGTTAATTAAAATGTGATCTATTTGATTATAGGTTCTCTTGTCACATGATTTCCAAGTTTGTTTGTGTATATCCTTTCTTTGTAGTCTGGTACTGCTAATCTGCAGTCCTTTGGCTTCTGCCAGGTTGATGACTCTCCATCCATTATCATTTGAAGTTGTATGTAGGCTTTCCATACCGGCCACTTTTTTATTAGTTTGCTCTCTACCTATTTTTGCATTGAAGTCTCCCAGCACAATCAGGATGTCCTGTTTGGGGGTTTCTTCTATGACATCTTCCAGATCATTATAAAAGTCTTCTTTAATATCATCTTCTTTCTCTTCAGTAGGTGCATGTACATTAATCATCGTTATATTTTTCCATTTACCTTTTATTCGTAATTTACTAATCCTGTCATTAAAAGCTTTAAAGTTTAAAACGTTCCCCCATAACTCTTTTTTGATGACAAATCCTGTTCCTAATTCATGTTTATTTTGGGTGTTTCCTCCATATATTATAATCATTCCATTTTGCTCTAAAGTACCCTCTCCTGGCCACCTTATTTCTTGAATTGCTGTTATATCCATTTGATATTCAACCAGCTCACGGGTTAGTTCTTCGGCCGCTCCAGCTCGGAATAATGAACGGAAATAGAAAATTGTTCATCAATTTTTGCTCTCACACCTACAAAATGTGATTGCTCTATCACATCAATAGAGAATTGTTCATCAATTTTTGCTCTCACACCTACAAAATGTGATTGCTCTATCACATCAATAGAGAATTGTTCATCAATCTTTGCTCTCACACCTACAAAATGTGATAGCTCTATCACATCAATAGAGAATTGTTCATCAATTTTTGCTGTCACACCTACAAAATGTGATAACTCTATCACATCAATAGAGAATTGTTCATCAATTTTTGCTGTCACACCTACAAAATGTGATAGCTCTATCACATCAATAGAGAATTGTTCATCAATATTTGCTCTCACACCTACAAAATGTGATAGCTCTATCACATCAATAGAGAATCGTTCATCAATTTTTGCTCACACACCTACAAAATGTGATAGCTCTATCACATCAACAGAGAATTGTTCATCAATTTTTGCTCTCACATCAGACCCATCGCAGGCAACTGCTTCAGGACTCACACAAAATAACAGATATTGTCATCAACTTTTTGTCCCAGCTAGATATTGTCATCGACCCTCTATCCCAGTTAGATATTATCATCAACTTTCTATCCCAGCTAGATATTGTCATCGACCCTCTATCCCAGCTAGATATTGTCATCAATTTTCTGTCCCAGCTAGATATTGTCATCAACTTTCTGTCCCAGCTAGATATTATCATCAACTTTCTGTCCCATCTAGATATTATCATCAATGGGATGCAGAGGTGTTTCCAAGGCACCACAGCCAGGTTCTATACTGGCCAAGACCTACTGACACATCCTCGCCGTGCGTCCTGGGCAACAGGTCCCTTCGGGGTACTGGCTAAAGTCAGTAGGATCGTTGATTCTTCCGAAGTCAGAGAGTGTCTGCCTGCACGGCGAGGAACCACCAGTCTGAACACCAATAAGCCAGGCATGGGACAACGGATACTCACGCAAACCTCAGGTCTGGTATGACATTACACTGATGTTGAACAACAGGATGCTTTCATCCAACATACAGGACTTCGCGTTGGAGTTCATAGCCAGCGAACACAAGCAAGCAGCATTATCATCAACTTTCTGTCCCAGCTAGATATTATCATCACTTCTGTCCCAGCTAGATATTATCATCCACTTTCTGTCCCAGCTAGATATTATCATCCACTTTCTGTCCCAGCTAGATATTATCCACTTTCTGTCCCAGCTAGATATTATCATCAACTTTCTGTCCCAGCTAGATATTGTCATCAACTTTCTGTCCCAGCTAGATATTGTCATCAACTTTCTGTCCCAGCTAGATATTATCATCCACTTTCTGTCCCAGCTAGATATTATCATCAACTTTCTGTCCCAGCTAGATATTGTCATCAACTTTCTGTCCCAGCTAGATATTGTCATCAACTTTCTGTCCCAGCTAGATATTATCATCAACTTTCTGTCCCAGCTAGATATTGTCATCCACTTTCTGTCCCAGCTAGATATTGTCATCAACTTTCTGTCCCAGCTAGATATTATCATCAACTTTCTGTCCCAGCTAGATATTGTCATCGACCCTCTATCCCAGCTAGATATTGTCATCCACTTTCTATCCCAGCTAGATATTCTCATTAACTTTCTTTCCCAGCTAGATATTATCCCCAACTTTATGTAGCATTTCATGGAAAAGTGAATAATATGTAAATAGTAGTCACTGCAGTAGAGAAACTAGAGACAGCGGGTATTGTCTTTGTTTTTCAGGTTCATTTTCTGTTTGAATAACTGTTTTAAAAAGCCTATTACAGTTGTGTGTTTTGGTGTCTGTGTCGTAAGATTGTTTGTCTATTTAAACAGAAAGATGGCACCTCCAGGAAAGAATATCTACGTGTGCGAGCTCAGCTTCTGAATGCACGCTATGGAAGCCCAGCATTTTCTGATCAAGGGTTAGTACTTACGGCGGTTAATATTCACTAGTACATTGTATAAAAGTTAGTTGCATATCCTATACAGGACATCGCAGTCAACACCAGCATGTTTTGCTGTTGTGATCTGTTGACAAGTTTACGCTCAGTAGTTTGCCATCGCAGTAGATTGTATATGTGAACAAATGTGTCTCCAAGTAGTTTCTTGCTATGGGTCTGTGATGTGAAAGATAAATGCAAGTGAGACATGGACATGCTGGACACAGACGGAACAGCCTGGGAGGACAGGGCTTCTTACTGTAACACATGGGGAATCACATTGTGGTGAGGGGAGAGTCCTTCAGCAGACAGCAGAGAACAGGATAGCCAGGCTGTGCAGCTGGAGGTATCTAGGCCACAGGGAGTGTCATAACCTAGTCAGATACGTCTGAAGGAGGCAATTGTAAATACCGTTGTGTTCATGAACATGTTATTCAGTGATTGTTTGATGCCATTTTGTGTGTGTGCGTTTGCTCGCTTTGTGAACTCAGTCAGTGCCCTTACACACACTACCACCTCTAGTAGTTGCCACTGCTGGGGAGTGCACTGGACTGATGTTTGCGTGTGATTAGTTTTCCTTATTACCAGTGTCCCACTCTAACTTCTGAGGTACTTGTAATGTATGTCCCCACATTAAGGACGAGAAGTCAATATGTTAGTCCATTTGACTAGTGTAAGGGTTGAACCCGCTACCTTGGCATCAGCACACTGGAAATATCATATCAGTTCGATCATGTGGACCTCTGTTTGTTAGTATTTTGAGTGTTCTGTTTTGTTGTTGTTAATGCACATTTATTGCTTTCAAATCTCATTCGCCCTCTGTTTCTCTCTTCTTCCCCCCCCCCCCACCCCCCACCTCCGCAGGAGCATTAAGAGTAGATCATTTAGTTTAAGGAGCATCGGGAGAAACACTGAGGTAAATACAGTTGTTGTCCGTTTCTTGTTGTTTGTTTGTTAGTTGTGATTGTCAAATATTTGTTTGTTGTGATTGTCAAATGTTTGTTTATAATGATTGTCAAATGTTTGTTTGTTGTGTTTGTTAAAAGTTTGTGTGTTTTGATTGTCAAATGTTTGGTTGTCATGATTGTCAAATGTTTGTCATGATTATCAAATGTTTGTTTGTTGTGATTGTCAAATTTTTGTTTGTTGTGTTTGTTAAATGTTTGCTTGTAATGATTGTCAAATGTTTGTTGTGATTGTTAAATGTTTGTTTTTTGTGATTGTCAAATGTTTGTTTGTCAGGATTGTCAAATGTTTGTTTGTCGTGATTGTGAAATGTCTGTTTGTCATGATTGTCAAATGTTTGTAATGATTGTCAATTGCTTGTTTGTAATGATTGTCAAATGTTTGGTTGTCATGATTGTCAAATGTTTGTCATGATTGTTAAATGTGTGTTTGTCATGATTGTCAAATGTTTGTTCATCGTGATTGTCAAATTTCCAGCTATAACTTACCAGGAACCATAATGGAAGCAAAGTATAGTACCACACGGCAGCCTGCCACAAATGTGTAAATGGTGATAAAGGAGGCTTGGGCATGTCTCCACCACCTAGAATGTTAGAACTCAGAAAGTCGGAGCCCAGGAAAAACATGCAGAAGCCAGTACAGAAGTGGATCAGGATGGCGAATAATAGGAAAACAATTTGGGCGGAGCTGCCTGGGATAGCTTAGGATAAGACAGCTTGAAGTCAGTTTGGTAGAGGGTCTGAGTCCCGATGGGAGATAAAGGGGGGGGACAAAGAATAGATATAAATACATGTACAGGTAGTTGTACTGTGCTGAATATACAAGAAGTACAGATATAAAGACAATCACACACTCACTAATATGCACAGACAGTTGTATTGTGCTGAATATGAAAGCAACATTCTGTTCTCAACATTGTGAGCATGTGTTTCCCTCAGAGCCTAGAGTCCATGATGGTCGGTGCTAGTGACAGCAGGAAGTTCTACCACCACAGGCGCCACATGAGCACCAGCTCCCTCAAGTATCTCTACGAGGGTCCCATGAAGTACGTCTATGACAGCATCGAGGTGGTGCCTACAAGTGTGGCAGAGGCCAGTAGGTGAGGGTTCCGTCACTCTTCCACATACACATGCAGACAGTGCACATTAGCACCACCACACTCTGGGTTTGAGTGAAATATCCCCCCCCCCCCCACACACACACACACACAGAGTTCTGACTGTTTCCGGTGATATACACACACACTAACTGATTTGATGACCATAACTGGTGCACTTTGATGTGTGCACTTGAGAGTTGTACTAGTATAGTCTAGTGCAGTGGTTCTCAACCAGTAGGGAATTCCTCCTATGGGGGAATTTTAGGGTTTCCAGGGGGAATTAAGATTATTTCAAGATCACGTTAATACAAGAACCGATTACTTAATATTGTTTTTCCCTCCATACTTTACGGTTCTGTACTTCTCTCCCTTCTGAAATTCATTTTATAACATAAGTAGACCCGCAAATCACGTTTTATGTAGACGTCTAGACTTGTTCTAGTAAGTGTTATTAAATTTCGCTTCCATTTTTACGTATACTGTTTTGGGGGGGGGGGGGGATTTATAGGGAGGAAATGCAAAAGAGGGGGAATGATGTTCTGAACATATGGTGAAGGGGTGCATGAGCCAAAAAAAAGGTTGAGAACCACTGGTCTAGTGGATAGGGCACTGCCTAACCAACACATTGGTTCAGGCTCAGTTCGCTGATGAAGGGTATGTTCCAGGCACATTCAACACAGTCCAGTGGCTAGCACACTTGCCTGCCAGTCTGTGTGTCATGTGTTTGAATCCCTCTCGAGGCGGGGATTGTTTTTATTGACGTGGGCTCCCAAGTTGACCCAGCCAAAAATAGATACCAAGACATTTCTCTCTCTCTATCTACTTGATGTATACACAAGACAAAGTCTTGTCAAAAGAATATAAGATCTCTCTCTCTCTCTCTCATGGGGTTGGGGGAAGATAGCTACAAAGGGAGTTTGTGTGCCTGACAGTTGGCACCCACACAGAAGCCATCATCAAGTGCCATGCCTACAATCATGAGCAATCATGTTTCTCATCTTGTGATCTCCAACAGAAGATTTGAAAGGCTGTCAACAATCTTCTCTCATTGTCCACCTTTATCACTTATTCCATAAATCTTTCCAGTTGTTACATTCTGTTCCAGTGTTTTTCTCTTCATGTGGCTAAACAGTGTTAAAGTATTTGAGACAGAATATTGGAGATAAGGTATTTGAGACAGAATATTAGAAATAGGGTATTTGAGACAGAATATTGGAGATAAGGTATTTGAGGCAGAATATTAGAAATAGGGTATTTGAGACAGAATATTAGATATAGGGTATTTGAGATAGAATATTAGAGATAGGGTATTTGAGCCAGAATTTCGGAGATAGATTATTTGAGACAGAATATTAGAGGCAGAGGCTGCAGAGACAAAATGAAGGATGTGCTGGTAGAGTTTAGTTTATTTAGTTTAGTTTAGTCGTTGGATCAACATCACGGCACACGGTTTAACCCATAAGTGCTCCGTTTTCCTCCTAACTCAAACCTGAGTCTGGAGAAACTCAACTCAGTGCACAAGCTCCATTGCATCGGCGAGGATCCTGAAATACTTTGGGTAGATTTTTAACTCGAAATTTTGCCCGGGCAGTGCCGTTAGGCTACTCTTTTTCGATTTCCAACTGCCAAGGGATTTTTTACGTGCTCAACAATACACACGGGCGTCCGATCTCACTACCCAGAGACAACAATACACACGGGCGTCTGATCTCACTACCCAGAGACAACAATACACACGGGCATCCGATCTCACTACCCAGAGACAACAATACACACGGGTGTTCGATCTCACTACCCAGAGACAACAATACACACGGGCATCCGATCTCACTACCCAGAGACAACAATACACACGGGCGTCCGATCTCACTACCCAGAGACAACAATACACACGGGCGTCTGATCTCACTACCCAGAGACAACAATACACACGGGCATCCGATCTCACTACCCAGAGACAACAATACACACGGGCGTCCCATCTCACTACCCAGAGACAACAATACACACGGGTGTTCGATCTCACTACCCAGAGACCAGGGGAAATTTTATTACTGGAAGTCCAGGTGGATTTTTTAAATAAATCCTGGTCCTCACCGGGGCCTGAACCCAGGACCTCCAGCACTCGAGGTGGACACCATACCTCGAGACCACTCAGCCCCCCAGCTGGTAGAGTGACATCAAAATGTATCAGCTGTTGAACTTGTCATTAATACAAGAAACACATGGTTGTTGAAGAACATAATTGGTCAAGCTGACTGGCATGGCACTCAGTGATGTGTGCTGAAATTCTAGTTTGATTTGCTAGCCATATTTCTTAATAATTGTTAGTCAGATTGATAATAGTCGCTTGCAGTCCACATTTTTGCATAAACATGAGTTCGATGACCTAAGAAATGACTATTCCACAGAGCTATGGCTGGAGGGAAAAGCTTGTCAGAGAACTATGCTTTCACAGGCATGCACCACATCTTTGACCAGCACTCGGCCGAAGGTATGTTATATGTGATCTTAGTCAATCCGTGCTGTCCTTCTGCTTCCATTGACAGTCCCAGTGTCTCAGTCTTTTGGATTATAATAATTGTGGAATTAATGCTGGCTATATTACCATCAGTGACCTATGATGTCAATAGCATGTCAATAGTCAGTCAGTCAGTCAGTTAGTTAGTTAGTTAGTTAGTCGCAATTCCAACTTCATGACAAAGGGTCAATCCCATAATGCTCCATTCCTGTGCCAGTAAATATCACAAAATGCTCCTCACTGTCCTGTGTGAAAAGTGGAACAGACAGCAGTCCAGACAAACCAACAGCATGCACAGACAAGTACATGCATAAGGCCGTTGCCAGAATTCCAACACAACAGTCAGCCACGAAAACTAGTTCATCGTCGATGGAAGCGGCAGTCGCTAGAAAAGCAGCAGCTTCACACATATTACTGCATAATGCAAAACTGACTAGCTCAACAACCGGCATTCTCCGAACACGCAATTCACAATAAAAACAACTATGGACAGATATAAAAGCACTCCACAGGAAATGCACAGTTCACAGTGTCACTCCAAGCACTTAACTCTGTAGTTAGGCGACGGAACCATGTACTACCAGTCCAACATGAGGAAAATCCATAAGCAAGCTGTAACCAGAAGCAAAAACACTCCAGAGGCCGTAACACCTTGCAATCAAAATGCCAAATGGAAGCAACAGTGGAACAGACCAAGACCAATGTACATGAGTAAACCAGTCCAGTCAAGGAGCCTTGAACATGCCTGTGGGTGCACTGAGCATATGGGTGCCAAACCTGTATGTGTATAGACCAGTGGGCATTCAGTGGGCGGTGTGGTTAGTAACATGCTGGCAGACTTGACTTCCCCAGACCGGTATGTGTATACACCAGTAACATGCCGGCAGTCTTGACTTACCCAGACCTGTATGTGTATAGACCAGTAACATGCTGGCAGTCTTGACTTACCCAGACCTGTATAACAACGGGGCTCTATTTTAGAAACCCTAGTTTACAGGAACGACATTGTAGCACTCCAGGAGACGAGACTGGGCGATCAGCTACTCCAGATTGCCGGCTTCAAATGTTTCTACAACAGACGACATCTGGGAATGGCGATTCTCGTTCGCGACAGCATGGTGGCGTCAGAGCTAGACATGTCCAGTTGGGACAGTGACGATATACAAATACAGGCGTTGAGAGTTCATTCCAGTTTACCATTCGTGGTGGTTAATGTTTATGCCCGCAATGCCAGTGTGGACGCCCAGAAGTGGCAGTGCTTAAGTGGCATATTAGGCCACGAGAGAAATGTTATTTTCTGTGGTGATTTCAACGCTAAAGGCAGATCATGGGGAAACACTTCATCCAATACACAGGGGGAGGAGCTCGAGACTGCACTGGAAACCATCGACCTGGTTTGTATCAACAGTGGCTGTGTCACCAGAACAGCAAGCCGTCCGGGCGATGAGGACAGTGCTATTGATCTGGCGCTAGTTTCACCTTCACTCACTACAGTGTGTAGATGGGGTGTCCTAGGACACCATGGCAGCGACCACCACCCGTGCAGCATACTGGTGGAGAAAGGCAGAACCAGGCAGCACAAGCTAAAGGTAAAGACGTTCCAGTATGACAGTACAGGGCAAGATGTGGTGAGTAAAATAAGACGTGACAAGCGCAGAACGTTTCAGGGCAGGAAAAAAAGCTGGGAGCAGCCACCGTGGTGGAGTTTCGAGGTGGAGAAGGCTTGGGTGGATAAGCGTAGTGCTGTAAGGAGATGGCAAAATGCCAAGAAGAACAGAGCTGGTCATCCTAGTCCCTGCTTGCACTTAGAAAGAGAGATGCACACAAAAGTAAGCTACTTCAAAAAACTGGTCAAGGTTGTTAAAAGCGAAAAATGGGCAGAGGTGTGTCAAAGAGTAAGCACAGACAAGTCACTGAAATTGTTCTGGCGACTACATAAAAGCATGAGTGGTGTAGTCAAGAATAAGAGCATTTCTGACTTCCAAGGTGCTGACCTCATCTGGCAGAGGACTGACGAGGACAAGGGCAAAGCCCTCTTTGAACGCTACCTTGAGCAAAGCAACCAGACAGACATGGGAGGCCGAAATCTGGCCAAGGAGGTCACCTCAGACAGATGCAAGGCCCAGGACACTTCGGATGAAGACACAGTGACAGTGAAAGAAATCAAGGCTGTGCTTCGACGATCAAAAAACAGTGCTCCAGGTCCTGATGGCATAAGATACGATGACATTAATAGGTGTACCGACAATGAGCTAGAGAAACTAGCAGACATGTACAACAACAGTATAGGGGGTGCTAGCATCAAGGAGGAATGGTTACACAGCTATCTGATTCCCTTGCCGAAGCCTGACAAAGACCACAAAAAAATTCAGGGATATCGAATTATAACCATGCAGAATACAATAGGCAAGCTGCTGGAGAAGGTAATTGCCAAGAAAATATCAAGCCAACTAGAGAGGCAAGGTGTTTTCCCACCCACCCTGGGTGGGTACCGTCCAAAAAGGGAAACCTGGACCAATGCAGCAGTCTTTGCCCAGGATGTCTATGAAGGTTTCCACTCAGGCACTGAAACCGTTGCTGCAGCGATTGATCTTGAGGACGCATACAACAGAGTACCACTGGATTTTTTAATGTTTCAGCTTCTCGAACTAAACATAAGTCCATTCCTCCTTAGTTGGATCGCTGCAGCCCTCTTCCAACGGAAAGTAGTTTTTAGATGTGGCAGTTGGACTTCGGAACCAACAACAATATATCCTGGCCTACCACAGGGATCACCATTATCTCCGGTACTGTTCAACGCCTACACAGTGAGAATCACCAGTGAGCAGATCACTGGACCTGGCAGGACATTGTCATATGCCGATGATGTTTTAGTGTATCGTCAGGGGAAGGATAGAGAGGAGGTTGCTGTGGAACTACAAACCGAACTCAATCGCATAAGTACTTGGTGTGATGAAGCTGGGGCAATGGTCAACCCAACAAAGGCAACAGTGACTTGGTTCTCGTTGAATAATCATATTGTCAACACTCCAACACCAACTGTAATGCTGTGTTCAGAGATGGTGGAAAGAACGCAGGCAATGAATTACCTGGGGATACGGTTTGATCGAAGCCTTGCTTATAATGTGCACATAGACCAGGTGATAACAAAGGCCAAGCGGGGTTTGGCAGCGATGCGGGTGATGGCGGCAGCAAACTGTGAGCAGCGCCATCTATGTCTTCTGTACGAGGGGTTGGTCATGTCTGTTTTGGAGTATGCAATGGCAATCCTGACTCTCAGCCATAAGCAGATAGAAAGGATGGAAAGGATACAGAATGAAGCTATGCGCATTATTCTTGGATGTACAAGAGATACAGCATGCAGGGCGATGCGCTACCTTCTTGGGTTTCCAACCATTGAAGAGAGAATACAAGATTGCAGGGCACGCGCCTACCTCAGAATTAACGCAAACACACAACATCCACTGCATAGTGAAATTAGGAAGGTGAAGGGCAGCAGGTTAAAAAGAGGACGGTCGTGGATGGGTCAAGCCGAAGACATTCTTCAACAGGTGTGTTCACTTGAGGACTTAGAACCTGGCGAGGAGTGGGTGCAAGTGCCAACAGACTTCTGCACATCCTTTTCAGTTTGCATCCAACTTGACAGAAAATGCAGACAAGAAAATTCGGCTGCTGTTGAGGCTGAAGTACAAGCGTTGATTTTCGAGAATTCGCTAGACGGTGACGCGGTCATCTACACAGATGGGTCGGTCGTCCGACATGTGAGAAGCTCATGGGCCTTTACAGCTCGGGCCGGAGGGAGAATTGTGAAGGAGGACTCTGGTGCTTTTACTGAAACCACAAGTAGCCTGACCATGGAAGTCATGGCAGTAAGTAAATCAATAACATGGCTCGAGACACAGACATTCACTAGGGCTTGTTTCCTTAGCGACTCAATGAACATGATCAAGAGGATAGAGGAGGGGTCGATCCGAAGAGAATGGTTGCTGCCTCGGGAGCGGTCTCGACTGGCAAAGATTAGTTTCATCTTCGTGCCAGGGCATGCGGGAGTACAAGGAAATGAGCGGGCTGACAAGCTCGCAGGTGAGGCTACTGTGGAGGGCGGACGCGCCATGGACCAGGCCGACATTCTGAATGCTCTACGAGAAGTAAGACTTTTGCGAGAACCAAGTGATGACTGTGAATCTACAACAATGGCCAGACTGCGAGAGCAGCAAATTAAAAGAGGTGTGGCCAAACAAGAACACTACGCAGGAAGCCAAAGAAGATTGATAAACCAACACAGAACTGGCGTCGTTAGCCGCTACACGCTGCGGGATTTGCTGAGGAGGGGATCCGAGCACTTATGGACTGAATGGTTCGATGTGCAATGAGGATGATCTGTCGACTAACTAACTAACTAACTAGACCTGTATGTGTATACACCAGTAACATGCTGGCAGACTTGACTTACCCAGACCTGTATGTGTATACACCAGTAACATGCTGGCAGACTTGACTTACCCAGACCTGTATGTGTATACACCAGTAACATGCTGGCAGACTTGACTTACCCAGACCTGTATGTGTATACACCAGTAACATGCTGGCAGACTTGACTTACCCAGACCTGTATGTGTATACACCAGTAACATGCTGGCAGTCTTGACTTACCCAGACCTGTATGTGTATAGACCAGTAACATGCTGGCAGTCTTGACTTACCCAGACCTGTATGTGTATAGACCAGTAACATGCTGGCAGTCTTGACTTACCCAGACCTGTATGTGTATACACCAGTAACATGCTGGCAGTCTTGACTTCCCCAGACCTGTATGTGTATACACCAGTAACATGCTGGCAGTCTTGACTTACCCAGACCTGTATGTGTATAGACCAGTAACATGCTGGCAGACTTGACTTACCCAGACCTGTATGTGTATAGACCAGTAACATGCTGGCAGACTTGACTTACCCAGACCTGTATGTGTATACACCAGTAACATGCTGGCAGACTTGACTTACCCAGACCTGTATGTGTATAGACCAGTAACATGCTGGCAGTCTTGACTTACCCAGACCTGTATGTGTATAGACCAGTAACATGCTGGCAGTCTTGACTTCCCCAGACCTGTATGTGTATAGACCAGTAACATGCTGGCAGTCTTGACTTACCCAGACCTGTATGTGTATAGACCAGTAACATGCTGGCAGACTTGACTTACCCAGACCTGTATGTGTATAGACCAGTAACATGCTGGCAGACTTGACTTACCCAGACCTGTATGTGTATAGACCAGTAACATGCTGGCAGACTTGACTTACCCAGACCTGTATGTGTATAGACCAGTAACATGCTGGCAGACTTGACTTACCCAGACATGACCTGGTACCCATATCAGGTATTGTCTACCCGGAGGCTGAGGTCCAAGTGACATATGTGCGTTTGGGTCCACACTGATGACCAGCAGGCTGGCAGGCAGACACCCAGCCCCTGTTCTGCCACGGCTAACATCCTTGAGACACTTCTGTCCACCAAAGTCTGTACAGAGATGTTGTGAACTCAGAGACAGCTACTATTTGTACTGGGGCCATTCTTGTGGAAGTCTAAGGGGAACAAACACCAGTTACAAGGGCAGAGGGTTGACTTCATTGCACTGGGTGTGATCCCATCTGACTCGGTCTGAGATCGGCTAACCGCCTGCTGAAAGTATCATGCAGCACATGAACTCGCTACCTTCAGTGACAACACCCAGAGAACTGCACTCCAGAACCTAATGGCCGAGTCTGAAAACAAACCTAGGAATTTCTGAGCTCAAGGCAGATGGCTGAATCATTTCTCCCTGGAGAGAGGGGAAAGTTAAATAATACACAAACACACACAATGTACACACACAATGTATACACACAATGTATACACACACACACATGGAGCCGTGTAGTTGATTCTGTCACAAGATCATCATTTGCGTGTTTAATGAACCCTATCTATCCCCATGTGGCTGCCTCCAGTGACTCGTGTCAAGTTTGCCAATGACGACAAATCTAGAGTTGCCTGCTCGTCGCTAGATGGCACTCTGTCCATCTGTCAGGTCATACCTCCACCTGCCACAGTCATCTGTATGTTGAGAGGTCATAGTGCAGGGGTCACAGGTAATATGTACTACCAACACATTGTCTGTGTGTCTCTAATGAAACAGTTGTAATTTATGTACATTTTAATTACCTTTTTCATGTGTTTTGTATCTTTTATTTTCTTGTAAATTAGTTGTTAAGTTTAAATTATTAGTGTAATTGTTGTCTCGTCATTCCAGAAATCATCTTCTTGTTGGTTTTGGTTGTAATTTTGTTCAGCCTGTTTCTGCTGGCACATCATCTGTATGTTAGTGTGTTAATGGGATATTTAAGGGAAAGCAAAGAATATCAACACTACAACCTACTTCGCATGTGGGGGAGACTAAGAAGGATTCAACCAATTTGATACTGTAACCCTTAAGGAAAGCAAAGAATAGCATCACACTGTAACCTGCCATACAGGTCATCAGGGGCAACCAAGGAAAGTTTGACGTGGTGCAGGCTTTCCCACTGTGTAGAAAAACTAGCTACAAAAGTCAGCCAGTCATGAGCAAGTCACATCGAACTATGTCCCAGCATTAATTAACTGTGTTAGTGTTCCCAGGTTGTGTGGTAGGAATCCACTGCCTCAGAGTAGCGATGTCAACTCCTCCATTCCATCCATAGTTGGTGCGTCCAACAGGCCCATCCAGAACAATTGCTTGTTGACCATTCTGCTCTCAAGGGAAGACGGGAGCAGCGTTTGAAATACTCCCACCATTCAAGGGGGTTTCCATACATGCAGTCAGCACATGATGCTCTGGTTCACCCAAGGAATCGGCATGTCCTGCATCTGACTGCTTATTTTCATGTGCGTACACTGAGTTGTCTCTCTCTCTCATCATTGGCTGCTCCTGTAGGCAACCAGCATGATGCAGTCCAGCAGACCTAGGACTGTGATGACCTCTACACAAACGGTGACCCCTTGCCCCAGCATGGTGCCGACGGCTCTGTGGTGTAATGCACAGTTTGTTTCCAGGATTACAATCTTGGCTAGTGACTTCTGCATTGGGCTTTCTTTTTAAAATAACAGTATATTCAAAACTTTTCCCTCTGTTCCTGCAAAGTGGGCCAATTTTGTACATGCACCACACGAACCAGTGCGGGGAGATTGGGTTCGACTTTCCACCTCAAGTATTTACGAAAGCAGCAGTTGTCCTGTCAGAGACCAGTGAGATATCTATTGCCATACACATGCCTTCAGGACATTGAATGGAACAGGTTTGGGGCAGTCAGGACTGCCCTTTGGTGGGGAGATACTTGCACTTACAATAGGCTTGAAATCATAGCACTGATTCTCTGCTGAGTAGTGGACTTACAGTGGGCATGATATCATAGCACTGATTCTCTGCTGAGTAGCGGACTTATAGTGGGCATTTACATTGATCTATCACTGAATAGTACTCTCAATTAGTGGACATTTACATTGATCTATCACTGAATAGTACTCTCAATTAGTGGACTTACAGTGGACATTTACATTGATCTATCACTGAATAGTACTCTCAATTAGTGGACATTTACATTGATCTATCACTGAATAGTACTCTCAATTAGTGGACTTACAGTGGACATTTACATTGATCTATCACTGAATAGTACTCTCAATTAGTGGACATTTACATTGATCTATCACTGAATAGTACTCTGAATTAGTGGACATTTACATTGATCTATCACTGAATAGTACTCTCAATTAGTGGACATTTACATTGATCTATCACTGAATAGTACTCTCAATTAGTGGACTTACAGTGGACATTTACATTAATCTATCACTGAATAGGACTCTCAATTAGTGGCCTTACAGTGGACATTTACATTGATCTATCACTGAATAGGACTCTCAATTAGTGGACTTACAGTGGGCATTTACATTGATCTATCACTGAATAGGACTCTCAATTAGTGGACTTACAGTGGACATTTACATTGATCTATCACTGAATAGTACTCTCAATTAGTGGACATTTACATTGATCTATCACTGAATAGTACTCTCAATTAGTGGACTTACAGTGGACATTTACATTGATCTATCACTGAATAGTACTCTCAATTAGTGGACATTTACATTGATCTATCACTGAATAGTACTCTCAATTAGTGGACTTACAGTGGACATTTACATTGATCTATCACTGAATAGTACTCTCAATTAGTGGACATTTACATTGATCTATCACTGAATAGTACTCTGAATTAGTGGACATTTACATTGATCTATCACTGAATAGTACTCTCAATTAGTGGACATTTACATTGATCTATCACTGAATAGTACTCTCAATTAGTGGACTTACAGTGGACATTTACATTAATCTATCACTGAATAGGACTCTCAATTAGTGGCCTTACAGTGGACATTTACATTGATCTATCACTGAATAGGACTCTCAATTAGTGGACTTACAGTGGGCATTTACATTGATCTATCACTGAATAGGACTCTCAATTAGTGGACTTACAGTGGACATTTACATTGATCTATCACTGAATAGTACTCTCAATTAGTGGACATTTACATTGATCTATCACTGAATAGTACTCTCAATTAGTGGACATTTACATTGAGCTATCACTGAATAGTACTCTCAATTAGTGGACATTTACATTGATCTATCACTGAATAGTACTCTCAATTAGTGGACTTACAGTGGACATTTACATTGATCTATCACTGAATAGTACTCTCAATTAGTGGACTTACAGTGGGCATTTACATTGATCTATCACTGAATAGGACTCTCAATTAGTGGACTTACAGTGGGCATTTACATTGATCTATCACTGAATAGGACTCTCAATTAGTGGACTTACAGTGGGCATTTACATTGATCTATCACTGAATAGTACTCTCAATTAGTGGACTTACAGTGGGCATTTACATTAATCTATCACTGAATAGGACTCTCAATTAGTGGACTTACAGTGGGCATTTACATTGATCTATCACTGAATAGGACTCTCAATTAGTGGACTTACAGTGGACATTTACATTGATCTATCACTGAATAGTACTCTCAATTAGTGGACTTACAGTGGACATTTACATTGATCTATCACTGAATAGGACTCTGGATTAGTGGACTTGTACACCTATTTGCTCTTCAGTAGCACTCTCAATCAGAGGACATTTAAAGCTATTGGTGTTCAGTAGGGACACAAGAGGAAGAAGAAGAACTGGTAGAATATATTCTTCATCTTCGGGTGCCAGGTCTGGAGGAGACAACCATCATGCTCTTCAATCCTCTCTGTGGTCTGATATTTTGATGTTGGAGCAGACAGCGATCATGCTCTTCAATCCTCTCTGTCTGATATTCTGATGATGCTGTGATGCTTGTTTTACAGCATGTTGCCCAGCTGTTGAAGCTTTATATTGACACCCTTCCCTGCCTCTATTGTCTTGTATTTTCTCTTGTATGGCTCATCTCTTTATTTCCCTCTTTTTGTTGATATGGACCATACATTTAATTTGTCTTTTCCATGTGGTTTTGATGAGTGATCTTGTCAGATCTGCAACAATAAATAATATTGTCAGCATTCCTCTAAATAACCACATTTTCACTATCTCTATTCTCAACATTCCTCTAAATAACCACAATTTCACTACATCTGTTCTCAACATTCCTCTAAATAACCACATTTTCACTATCTCTATTTTAAATATTCCTCTAAATAACCCCATTTTCAATATCTCTATTCTCAATGTTTCTCTAAATAACCACATTTACATTATCTCCAGCTCCATCACCCTTTCACGATATGTTGTCCTGTATTCTCATCCATACAGTGAAGTAGGCTACACACAACTTCCCAGCGCTCACTTATTATTTCTACCTGTGATGTTTCTGTTTTACATGATGGTGCTCATTCTTGTAAAAGAATTTTAGATATGGCAGTTTTTACCATCTCTCTGTCACATTTTAGGAGAATGTATTCAGTAGAAAATGATAATTACAGAGACTGTAATATTAGATTGTTTGGCATCATGATATTGAAAGGTAACACACATGGATAAATAACACTAGAGGATGAAGGTTGTGGAGAGACATGATTACCCATGCCAGTCATCTGCTAGAACAGGAAGCACCAATGAATCCAAACACTAATGACACAAAATCATGCCTACATGTTAATGTTGACATGTTGTTCTGTCATCAGATTTTGTGTGGTCTCTCTCCAACGATGTCATCCTGTCTGTCTCGCTGGATGGTACAGCGCGGCTATGGGATGTGGCCGCAGGAACTTGCATGAGGGTGATGGTGGATAGCTTGGGCTCTGAGCTGCTGTGTTGTGTCTTCCAGCCACTCAACAACAACATGTTTGTTGTATCCTTGCTACATCGCCACAGTTTGTGGCATCTGGACTGAACCACAGACAGATATCCTGGGGGGCTGAGTGGTCTCGAGGTATGGTGTCCGCCTCGAGTGCTGGAGGTCCCGGGTTCAGGCCCCGGTGAGGACCAGGATTTATTTAAAAAATCCACCTGGACTTCCAGTAATTTCCCCTGGTCTCTGGGTAGTGAGATCGGACGCCCGTGTGTATTATTGCGCTCGTAAAAAATCCCTTGGCAGTTGGAAATCAAAAAAGAGTAGCCTAATGGCGCTGCCCGGGCAAAATTTCGAGTTAAAAATCTACCCAAAGCATTTCAGGATCCTCGCCGATGCAACAGAGTTCGTGCATTGAGCTGAGTTTCTCCAAACTCAGGTTTGAGTTAGGAGGAAAACGGAGCACTTATGGGTTAAACCGTGTGCTGTGATGTTGATCCAACGACTAAACAGATATCCTGACAGAAACACATGAGTGTATATAGTTGCTTGAGCAGTCCAACAGACTACACATTTATGAAATAAAATCTAGCATAGACCAGACAGTTATTTTACAGGATCTTACAATGCATCCCATAATTTATTGGCTATTTGTGATTTACAATCAGTTTTATATTCAGTAGTTTGCCAATGCTTTCTGGGCTCCTGATGGTCATACAATACAATTGAAATTAATGAAAACCTGCAGCTAACTTGTACCATGGTTTTGGTATGTCAGGGAATTGTAAGACTGCATTCACTAACCGCTAAGGGACAGACACCGATAGATGAGACAGTCAACACATTTACTAAATAACCTCCAGCACAGATGAGACAGTCAACACATTTACTAAATAACCTCCAGCACAGATAGGATTGGCTACAAATGTATAGGACTGACTACACATTTATTCCCACACAGAACAGATAGGACTGACTACTCATTTATTCCCACACAAAACAGATAGGACTGACTTTGGACCCTGGACTTGGTATGTCAGGGAATTGTAAGACTGCATTCACTAACCGCTAAGGGACAGACACCGATAGATGAGACAGTCAACACATTTACTAAATAACCTCCAGCACAGATAGGATTGACTACAAATGTATAGGACTGACTACACATTTATTCCCACACAGAACAGATATGACTGACTACACATTTATTCCCACACAGAATAGATAGAACTGACTACACATTTATTCCCACACAGAACAGATAGGACTGACTACACATTTATTCCCACACAGAACAGATATGACTGACTACACATTTATTCCCACACAGCACAGATAGGACTGACTACACACTTATTCCCATACAGCACAGATAGGACTGACTACACACTTATTCCCATACAGCACAGATAGGACTGACTACACACTTATTCCCACACAACACAGATAGGACTGACTACACATTCCCACACAGAACAGATAGGACTGGCTACACAGAACAGATAGGACTGGCTACACATTTGCTGGATCATCTTCAAGTTGGGTAGCTAGGTTACCTGTGAAGATGCTTGCGCTGAAACTGGAAGCATCAATCAATCTTTGATGTATTCTGTAGGAGTGTTTGTTGACCAGCTGTATCACACCATTATCAGTTCCTTGTTGCTAATTAACCGACTTGTATATGTTGATGAAAGCACATGGCACACCTGTGTGGAGAATCTTGAGTTTGTTCATAGTTGACCTTAACCTTGTGAAGACTGGCAGCAGTCGCAGTCAGGTGCAGGTGATGAACATGTCCACAGGCAAGGGTTATAAGGTAGGGGTTTGAATCTCGTTCTAGTGTTTGTGGGGGGAGGGGGTGTTCATGTGCTCACAGGCAAGGGGTTATAAGGTAGGGGGTTTGAACCTCGTTCTAGTGTTGGGGGGGGGGGGGGGGTTGTTCATGTGCTCATAGACAAAAGTTCTACAAGAGGCAAATTATAAGTCTTTAGTCTGACTATGAAGGAGTTACAGGAGAAAGTTCTAACTATAGCACACACAAAGCTCCTCATTTATGCACTGAACATGTGAAGTATGCATTTGTTTCTTCACAAAGTTCTGCTGCTCTGGTGAACTTACTAATTGAAGCTGTTGCTTCAACAGTTTTTCAAATCAATGGAGAGGTCGGAGGCCAGGGTTGTGATAAAATTCCTGATGTTACAGGGGAAAATATCTACCAAAGAACACAGGAGATGCAACCTGTGTTAATAATTCTTGCCCTTTGTATGCTTCAATTTGAAAAAAAAGATGAGACTGACTACACATTCCCACACAGAACAGATAGGACTGGCTACACATTCCCACACAGAACAGATAGGACTGGCTACACATTTGCTGGATCATCTTCAAGTTGGGTAGCTAGGTTACCTGTGAAGATTACCTTGAGACTTCCGGTTTCAAGATGGCGACGGACGGTCGTGTTGTTTTGTGTTCGTTAACTTTTTCGCGTAGGGGATGGATTTATTCATCTCTTGCGTGTAATTGGTGTGCCAGGATGTAAAACCAGGAGTTTCTACTCAAGATCTGCGCGGGTGCTACGGAGTTCGTGCATCGAGCGAAGCCTTCCTTGAGTGAATTTTCAGCAGCGTGTGTGGTTCTTAGCAGTCTGTGTTTACGTTTTTTCAACATGGCGGAACAACGTGTGTTTTCCGAGGGTTCAGCAGTCAACATAACGAAGCGGCGTGGTAGCCGCGCAGGGAGGAAGAAACAAGGTAAGCGCGGTGGTTTGAGACGTTTTAGACTCAAGTGTCACCGTCTAGGACTCAGGAACATCCGTATTCTATATTGGAACTGTGCCAGTGTAAAACAACGGGGCTCTATTTTAGAAACCCTAGTTTACAGGAACGACATTGTAGCACTCCAGGAGACGAGACTGGGCGATCAGCTACTCCAAATTGCCGGCTTCAAATGTTTCTACAACAGACGACATCTGGGAATGGCGATTCTCGTTCGCGACAGCATGGTGGCGTCAGAGCTAGACATGTCCAGTTGGGACAGTGACGATATACAAATACAGGCATTGAGAGTTCATTCCAGTATACCATTCGTGGTGGTTAATGTTTATGCCCGCAATACCAGTGTGGACGCCCAGAAGTGGCAGTGCTTAAGTGGCATATTAGGCCACGAGAGAAATGTTATTTTCTGTGGTGACTTCAACGCTAAAGGCAGATCATGGGGAAACACTTCCTCCAATACACAGGGGGAGGAGCTCGAGACTGCACTGGAAACCATTGACCTGGTTTGTATCAACAGTGGCTGTGTCACCAGGACAGCAAGCCGTCCAGGCGATGAGGACAGTGCTATTGATCTGGCGCTAGTTTCACCTTTACTCACTACAGTGTGTAGATGGGGTGTCCTAGGACACCATGGCAGCGACCACCACCCGTGCAGCATACTGGTGGAGAACCAGGCAGCACAAGCTAAAGGTAAAGACGTTCCAGTATGACAGTACAGGGCAAGATGTGGTGAGTAAAATAAGACGTAACAAGCGCAGAACGTTTCAGGGCAGGAAAAAAAGCTGGGAGCAGCCACCGTGGTGGAGTTTCGAGGTGGAGAAGGCTTGGGTGGATAAGCGTAGTGCTGTAAGGAGATGGCAAAATGCCAAGAAGAACAGAGCTGGTCATCCTAGTCCCTGCTTGCACTTAGAAAGAGAGATGCACACAAAAGTAAGCTACTTCAAAAAACTGGTTAAGGTTGTTAAAAGCGAAAAATGGGCAGAGGTGTGTCAAAGGGTAAGCACAGACAAGTCACTGAAATTGTTCTGGCAACTACATAAAAGCATGAGTGGTGTAGTCAAGAATAAGAGCATTTCTGACTTCCAAGGTGCTGACCTCATCTGGCAGAGGACTGACGAGGACAAGGGCAAAGCCCTCTTTGAACGCTACCTTGAGCAAAGCAACCAGACAGACATGGGAGGCCGAAATCTGGCCAAGGAGGTCACCTCAGACAAGGCCCAGAACACTTCGGATGATGACACAGTGACAGTGAAAGAAATCAAGGCTGTGCTTCAACGATCAAAAACCAGTGCTCCAGGTCCTGATGGCATAAGATACGACGACATAAATAGGTGTACCGACAATGAGCTAGAGAAACTAGCAGACATGTACAACAACAGTATAGGGAGTGCTAGCATCAAGGAGGAATGGTTACACAGCTATCTGATTCCCTTGCCGAAGCCTGACAAAGACCACAAAAAAATTCAGGGATATCGAATTATAACCATGCAGAATACAATAGGCAAGCTGCTGGAGAAGGTAATTGCCAGGAAAATATCAAGCCAACTAGAGAGGCAAGGTGTTTTCCCACCCACCCTGGGTGGGTACCGTCCAAAGAGAGAAACCTGGACCAATGCAGCAGTCTTTGCCCAGGATGTCTATGAAGGTTTCCACTCAGGCACTGAAACCGTTGCTGCAGCGATTGATCTTGAGGACGCATACAACAGAGTACCACTGGATTTTTTAATGTTTCAGCTTCTCGAACTAAATGTAAGTCCATTCCTCCTTAGTTGGATCGCTGCAGCCCTCTTCCAACGGAAAGTAGTTTTTAGATGTGGCAGTTGGACTTCGGAACCAACAACAATATATCCTGGCCTACCACAGGGATCACCATTATCTCCGGTACTGTTCAACGCCTACACAGTGAGAATCACCAGTGAGCAGATCACTGGACCTGGCAGGACATTGTCATATGCCGATGATGTTTTAGTGTATCGTCAGGGGAAGGATAGAGAGGAGGTTGCTGTGGAACTACAAACCGAACTCAATCGCATAAGTACTTGGTGTGATGAAGCTGGGGCAATGGTCAACCCAACAAAGGCAACAGTGACTTGGTTCTCGTTGAATAATCATATTGTCAACAATCCAACACCAACTGTTATGCTGTGTTCAGAGACGGTGGAAAGAACGCAGGCAATGAATTACCTGGGGATACGGTTTGATCGAAGCCTTGCTTATAATGTGCACATAGACCAGGTGATAACAAAGGCCAAGCGGGGTTTGGCAGCGATGCGGGTGATGGCGGCAGCAAACTGTGAGCAGCGCCATCTATGTCTTCTGTACGAGGGGTTGGTCATGTCTGTTTTGAAGTATGCAATGGCAATCCTGACTCTCAGCCATAAGCAGATAGAAAGGATGGAAAGGATACAGAATGAAGCTATGCGCATTATTCTTGGATGTACAAGAGATACAGCATGCAGGGCGATGCGCTACCTTCTTGGTTTTCCAACCATTGAAGAGAGAATACAAGGTTGCAGGGCACGCGCCTACCTCAGAATTAACGCAAACACACAACATCCATTGCATAGTGAAATTAGGAAGGTGAAGGGCAGCAGGTTAAAAAGAGGACGGTCGTGGATGGGTCAAGCCGAAGACATTCTTCAACAGGTGTGTTCACTTGAGGACTTAGAACCTGGCGAGGAGTGGGTGCAAGTGCCAACAGACTTCTGCACATCCTTTTCAGTTTGCATCCAACTAGATAGAAAATGCAGACTAGAAAATCCGGCTGCTGTTGAGGCTGAAGTACAAGCGTTGATTTTCGAGAATTCGTTAGACGGTGACGCGGTCATCTACACAGATGGGTCGGTCGTCCGACATGTGAGAAGCTCATGGGCCTTTACAGCTCGGGCCGGAGGGAGAATTGTGAAGGAGGACTCTGGTGCTTTCACTGAAACCACAAGTAGCCTGACCATGGAAGTCATGGCAGTAAGTAAAGCAATAACATGGCTCGAGACACAGACATTCACTAGGGCTTGTTTCCTTAGCGACTCAATGAACATGATCAAGAGGATAGAGGAGGGGTCGATCCGAAGAGAATGGTTGCTGCCTTTGGAGCGGTCTCGACTGGCAAAGATTAGTTTCATCTTCGTGCCAGGGCATGCGGGAGTACAAGGAAATGAGCTGGCTGACAAGCTCGCAGGTGAGGCTACTGTGGAGGGCGGACGCGCCATGGACCAGGCCGACACTCTGAATGCTCTACGATAAGTAAGACTTTTGCGAGAACCAAGTGATGACTGTGAATCTACAACAATGGCCAGACTGCGAGAGCAGCAAATTAAAAGAGGGGTGGCCAAACAAGAACACTACGCAGGAAGCCAAAGAAGATTTATAAACCAACACAGAACTGGCGTCGTTAGCCGCTACACGTTGCGGGATTTGCTGAGGAGGGGATCCGAGCACTTATGGACTGAATGGTTCGATGTGCAATGAGGATGATCTGTCGACTAACTAACTAACTAACTAACTAATTTGAAAAAAAAAAACTGGCGTAAAACATTTAAGGGTAGCTGCTCAGATGCTGCAGTTCTGGCTAGATCTAGGAAACAGAGCTCAGAGTGCACTGATAGGAATGCACCTCTTCTGTTGATATACCTCACACATTCCATTTGTCTGTTGCATGTGGTTGTGGTGAGTGGTCTGGTCACCCGCAGATAGCAACACATCAACATTTGTTGTCTTCTCATGTTGCATGTGGTTGTGTTGAGTGGTCTGGTCACCCGCAGATAGCAACACATCAACATTTGTTGTCTTCTCATGTTGCCTGTGGTTGTGTTGAGTGGTCTGGTCACCCACAGATAGCAACACATCAACATTTGTTGTCTTCTCATGTTGCCTCAATATTTTCAACACTCATCTCAGAAACCACATCTCCACTGTCTCCAGCTTCTTCACCATTCCATGACTCATTGTCCAACATTCACACCCATACAGTAAAACATTCACACCCATACAGTAAAACATTCACACCCATACAGTAAAACATTCACACCCATACAGTAAAACATTCACACCCATACAGTAAAACATTCACACCCATACAGTAAAACATTCACACCCATACAGTAAAACATTCACACCCATACCGTAAAACATTCACACCCATACAGTAAAACATTCACACCCATACAGTAAAACATTCACACCCAAACAGTAAAACATTCACACCCATACAGTAAAACATTCACACCCATACAGTAAAACATTCACACCCATACAGTAAAACAGGCGACACACAATATTTTCAATAAACAGGATTTTGTACTTGTCATAATGTTTCTGTTTTTCATACTGTAAAGAAAGAGAAATGTAAAATAATGTCATCATTCATGGTAACTTGTGCGATTACTTTGTTGATTCACAAATATGTACAGCAGTTTTGTCGTTTTGACTTGTGATTTTTTTTATATCTTGATTCACAAATATGTACGGTAGTTTTGACTTGCGTTGTTGATATATCTTGATTCACAAATATGTACGGTAGTTTCGTCCTGTTGTCTGTGAGCATGGTTTGTGTTTCAGGGTGGCAGCAGTAAAGTCACTGGGCGTGTCAATGCCCTGACATTTGATGGCAGTGGACACATCTTGTGGGCTGGAGATGAGAGGGGCTCTGTCTATTCCTTCACAGTTGACGTAGCCACAGGAAAACTCACCAAGACCCGCAGGTCAGTCAGCCAAAGGTCACAGTGTGGACCAGAGGGGGGTGTATAAATCCCAAAGTTTGGATATGGCATCTGGGAGATTATAGTGGCCATTCATAAACTTTCCTCCTAGCCTAGGTTTGTTGAGGTACCTTAAGTCTTGTTTAGTCTTTCCTCTTCTACCCTAGGATGTAGAGGTACCTTACAGTCTTGTTTAGTCTTTCCTCTTCTACCCTAGGATGTAGAGATATCATACTGTCTTGTTTAGTCTTTCCACTTTTACCCAGGGATGTAGAGGTATCATACAGTCTTGTTTAATCTTTCCTCATCTACCCTGGGATGTAGAGGTACCTTACAGTCTTGTTTAGTCTTTCCTCTTCTACCCTGGGATGTAGAGGTACCTTACAGTCTTGTTTAGTCTTTCCTCTTCTACCCTGGGATGTAGAGGTACCTTACAGTCTTGTTTAGTCTTTCCACTTTTACCCAGGGATGTAGAGGTATCATACAGTCTTGTTTAATCTTTCCTCATCTACCCTGGGATGTAGAGGTACCTTACAGTCTTGTTTAGTCTTTCCTCATCTACCCTGGGATGTGGAGGTACCTTACAGTCTTGTTTAGTCTTTCCTCTTCTACCCTGGGATGTAGAGGTACCTTACAGTCTTGTTTAGTCTTTCCACTTTTACCCAGGGATGTAGAGGTATCATACAGTCTTGTTTAATCTTTCCTCATCTACCCTGGGATGTAGAGGTACCTTACAGTCTTGTTTAGTCTTTCCTCTTCTACCTGGGATGTAGAGGTATCATACAGTCTTGTTTAATCTTTCCTCTTCTACCCTGGGATGTAGAGGTACCTTACAGTCTTGTTTAGTCTTTCCTCTTCTACCCTGGGATGTAGAGGTACCTTACAGTCTTGTTTAGTCTTTCCTCTTCTACCCTGGGATGTAGAGGTACCTTACAGTCTTGTTTAGTCTTTCCTCTTCTACCCTGGGATGTAGAGGTACCTTACAGTCTTGTTTAGTCTTTCCTCTTCTACCCTGGGATGTAGAGGTACCTTACAGTCTTGTTTAGTCTTTCCTCATCTACCCTGGGATGTAGAGATACCTTACAGTCTTGTTTAGTCTTTCCTCTTCTACCCTGGGATGTAGAGGTACCTTACAGTCTTGTTTAGTCTTTCCACTTTTACCCAGGGATGTAGAGGTATCATACAGTCTTGTTTAATCTTTCCTCATCTACCCTGGGATGTAGAGGTACCTTACAGTCTTGTTTAGTCTTTCCTCATCTACCCTGGGATGTAGAGGTACCTTACAGTCTTGTTTAGTCTTTCCTCTTCTACCCTGGGATGTAGAGGTACCTTACAGTCTTGTTTAGTCTTTCCTCTTCTACCTGGGATGTAGAGGTACCTTACAGTCTTGTTTAGTCTTTCCTCTTCTACCCTGGGATGTAGAGGTACCTTACAGTCTTGTTTAGTCTTTCCTCTTCTACCTGGGATGTAGAAGTATCTTACAGCCTGGACTTAACATCAGTGGAAGAATCATAAACAATGTTAGGTATGCTAATGATATTGTGTTACTAGCAGAAAGCGAGCAAGTTACAAACACTAGTGGAACAAGTAAACAGGCATAGTGCAGAATGTGGCTGAGATATTAACAGAATGTGGCTGAGATATTAACAGAATGTGGCTGAGATATTAGCATCCAGACATTGAAAACTGATACTCAGCAGTAGAAATGAGAGGTTATCAATGAATATCTCTCACAGTAAAATGGTTGATACTACAACAAGTCACAAGTTTCTCCTGTCTTGGACATGCAATAACAGATGATGGCAGAAGTCAAACAGAAATTGAACAGAGAATTGGAATGGCCAAAAATGCTTTCAACAGAAATGAAATCAACATGAAATCAGTATTAACATCTAGAGAGATTAACCACATTAAAAATGAGAATTGTCAAATGTTATGTATATTCAATGATACTGTATGGCGCGGAAGCCTGGACATTGAACAAGCAATTAAAAAGTCGAATAGAAGCCCTGGAGATGTGGATATACAGAAGAATGTCATATTTCAGGGAAATGAAAACAATCAAATACAGAGGTTCTAAAAAAAAACTGGGAATGAAAAGAGAGTTGATGAAAGAAATAAAAAAGAGGCAAGTGATATATTTTGGCCACATTACAAGACATAACACTCTTATAAAAACCAAGCGAGCAAGAGGTAGACAATGATACAAGTGGGAAGATAACATCAAGAGATGGACAAACAGCAATCTGACAGAATGTACAGTCAGGGCGAGAGATAGAATGGTGTTGGAGATCCATTGCAGCCAACCTTCATTGTGGAAATCTGCATAAAAGAAAAATCATAACTTATCTGTGTTATATTTCATATTTATGATGTATCCACGAATTAGCCAGGATGAAACTGATGTATGAGTGACAGAAATCAAGTTATAAGTTCAGATAGACTACAGCCATTGTGTTGTCCTTCATGTGAAGGGACCTGTCCATCATTGTGTTGTTATCTGCTACTCTTGTTAACAGTTTAATCATACCACACTGTAGGCACCCACCACAGCAGAGTGTCGGGCAGCTCAGACCCCATGCTGGAGGGCAGACACGCTGGACAGGGAGTTCACCTCCTGAATGCCAAGTATGACCAGTACCAGTCAGGAAGACAGAGGGAGACGCTGCCCAGTTTATCCAGTGATCTTGTACCATATATATATATATATATATATAGAGAGAGAGAGAGAGAGAGATATAAACCTGATAACATGTGCTTTCTAAGGCTGACTCTTGTGCTGTATATTGTCTGCAGGATGACGGTGTCCGAGGGTCATCCCATCACCAGTCTGTCAGCTCGAGCCTGGATCAGCAGAGAGGCCAGAGATCCCTGCCTGTTGGTCAACTGTTGCATCAACTCTCTATGCTTGTTTAGGTACATTGAAGTAAACTGAATTGATCATTTCTGTTCATTAATGTACATGGAGTACAATAAGTATATCTTCTTTAGTGTTAGAAGTGCAATAAATATATATCCCTTTTTCATAGAAGTACCTTGAACATATCCACTTGATCATAGAAGTACATTGAATATCATCTTTTCTCATACAAGTATACTGAATATATCATCTGGGTTCATAGAAGTATAATGAATATATCATCTGGGTTCATAGAAGTATACAGAATATATCATCTGGGTTCATAGAAGTATACAGAATATATCATCTGGGTTCATAGAAGTGTACAGAATATATCATCTGGGTTCATAAAGTATACAGAATATATCATCCGGGTTCATAGAAGTATACAGAATATATCATCTGGCTTCATAGAAGTCTACATGATATATCATCTGGGTTCATACAAGTATACTGAATATATCATCTGGGTTCATACAAGTGCTTTGGTAGTGCAGAGGCTGGGATGTTTGCCTTCTGGCCTGGAGATAATGGGTTCGAAATGGCATTAGGTGGATTTTGAAAACATCAAATTGACGTGGGTTCAGTCTGACCCACCCAAAAGTGGGTGTTTATTGAATATATCATCTAGGCTCATAGAGAGACATTGAATTTGTTTTAAATTTGATAACAAGAAGCTGCTTTTGTACATGTAGACATGCATGTACATAAACATCATATTTCAGTGTTGTTGTCAGATGTGTACCACTAAAGAGTGTCATATTTCGGTGTTGGCAGATTTCTACCACTCAGATGTACCACTAAAGAGTGGCATAGTTCAGTGTTGTTGGCAGATGTGTACCACTAAAGAGTGTCATATTTCAGTATTGTTCGCAACTGTACCACTAAAGAGTGTCATGTTTCAGTGTTGTTGGCAGATGTGTACCACTAAAGAGTGTCATATTTCAATATTGCTGGCAACTGTACCACTAAAGAGTGTCATATTTCAGTGTTGTTGGCAAATGTACCACTAAAGAGTGTCATATTTCAGTGTTGTTGGCAAATATACCACTAAAGAGTGTCATATTTCAGTGTTGTTGGCAAATGTACCACTAAAGAGTGTTATGTTTCAGGATTGTGTCTGAAGACGGAGCTCTTCAACTGAAGAAATCATTTCCCATCAAACAGCGGACATCATTAATCAAAAGCACATTCTGTCCTTTAATGTCATTCCGACAGGGAGCTTGTGTCAGTGAGTATCATTACACTCTTGTTGTGCAAATATCCGTGCTTGTTATCATCATGTGTTTCATAAAACATCCTTGCTAGCCCTTCATCAACAAGTGTTGTGCAAACATCTGTGCACAATTTTTGTGGAAATATCCCTGCTAGCCATTCATCTACATGTGTTGTGGAAATATCCTCGCTATTCACCAACATTATTCATCTGTCCTCTCTTGCTCTACTATATTGATGTTGTTTACAGTCTAGTTGTAATTTATCACAGAGGATTTCTAAAACTACCGGCAGTGACATGGGTTCACATCATCATTAAGGGTATGTTGACTGACATTTGCTTATTCACATCTGGCAATCTCCCATGCCGACTGACATTTGCTTATTGACATCTGGCAATCTCCCATGCCGACTGACATTTGCTTATTGACATCTGGCAATCTCCCATGCTGACTGACATTTGCTTATTGACATCTGGCAATCTCCAACAGCATGCATCAATTCATGGTCTGACACTTGTCCATGCCAGGGTGACAGGCTGTCCAGAACCTTCTCTTGCTGTCTTCCTCATCCCTGTTTCCATAAAACTTTCAGGTTGTCACAATGTGTTCCAGTTTCTCCCTTCTTATAGTGTGCCCAGAAAATGCCAACTGCCTCTTTTTCTGATGTTTATAATGAGTTTGTCTATTAGTCTCCTTCAAAACCTGTAGTGTGCTCATTTTGCCTTCCGAAGATATTTTCAGTATTGTTCTGTAAAAGCACGTCTCTGAGGCCCCAAGGGATTAGTTGCTTGTTTAATCATTTCAGAAATGAAACTCTCAAATTTCACCGTAGACTTGTTTCTGCACTCACTCGCTTTGAACTCAAGCTTAGTCCATACACACGACTTCTAATAGCACAGGACTGAATTTTGCATGTGGGTTAGCTTTCCCAATTACCAGTGTCCCTCGTCATCAGGCAAACCCACTCTGACTTCAGAGGTAACTGTCGACCAATGTCATTCTTCTTTGTGACAGAGGCACCAGCGTGGGGTTACCTAGACTGGCCGTTCTGTAGTGTGATCTTGTGACAGAGGCACCATTGTGGGGTTACCTAGACTGGCCGTTCTGTAGTGTGATCTTGTGACAGAGGCACCAATGTGGGGTTACCTAGACTGGCCGTTCTGTAGTGTGATCTTGTGACAGAGGCACCAGCGTGGGGTTACCTAGACTGGCCGTTCTGTAGTGTGATCTTGTGACAGAGGCACCATCGTGGGGTTACCTAGACTGGCCGTTCTGTAGTGTGATCTTGTGACAGAGGCACCAATGTGGGGTTACCTAGACTGGCCATTCTGTAGTGTGATCTTGTGACAGAGGCACCAGCGTGGGGTTACCTAGACTGGCCGTTCTGTAGTGTGATCTTGTGCAAGTTGTAGAAGTTGAATAGAGTTTACACCCTGGCCATAGAGACAACACTGAATGTTGGAGCAGAGAGAGAGAGCAGAGTACAGTGGTGGAGATACACATGTTAGTGGCAGAGAGACTTGCATGCTGGCGAGAGAGAGAAAGAGAGAGAGAGCAGAATACAGTGATGGAGATACACATATTAGAGAAGAGAGACTTGCATGCTGGAGAGAAAGAGAGAGAGAGAGAGCAGAATACAGCGATGGAGATACACATATTAGAGAAGAGAGACTTGCATGCTGGAGAGAGAGAGAAAGAGAGAGAGCAGAATACAGCGATGGAGATACACATATTAGAGAAGAGAGACTTGCATGCTGAGAAGCTGAAGCCCATGAAAGTCTTGTTAGCTCTGCACTGTTATTTCATCATCATCATCCTGTGCTGTCTCCCTGGTGAAGGTTGACAGGAATCAGCTGCTTCTGTCATGGGCTTTCATTGTACTTTCTGCTAGGCTGTACCCTAGCCATATCTGGATGTTGTCTGTCCTGTTGTTGCATGTTTGTGTGTGAGAGAGAGACAGAAAGACAGAAAGAGAGACGGAGAGAGAGAAGGATCCCTGTCAACATCATGAGGTGTACAGGGTATATGGTGCTAGTACCATGTGTTTGGACCAATTGGCCTGGATGGCTGATGTGGCCGGTGTCTCACCTGCCAGCTTGACTTCCCATGACATTTCCTGGTTCCCATCTTAGGCTGGGTCCACCTGGGAGCCCGAGAACATCCCCACCTTGAGGGGAACATCCCCACCTTGAGGGGAACAGCCTCACCTTGAGGGGAACAGCCTCACCTTGAGAGGAACAGCCCCACCTTGACGGGAGTTCCAGCACATGACCACCAGGTGGGCAGGCAAATGTGGGTGCCACGGTTGAACTCATGGAAGTTCATTGAATATATCATGTTTGATGTGTAACAGATTGCCACCGCCTTGTTCAGTTTCAGGCAGTGAGGACATGTGTGTGTATTTCTTCGATGTGACCAAGGAAACGAAGCCGTGTGTAAACAAGTTGTTGGGGCATTCAGCCCCCGTCATTGATGTGTCCTTCAACTGTGATGAAAGCTTACTGGCCTCCTGTGATGCCAACGGGATGGTGATCATCTGGAAGAGAGAAGGGAAACAAGGAACGTTGTAGATATTGCAGAATTGGATGTTGCTGGGGTGAACTGGGCATCCGGAGGTTGCTCCGGTACCTGGCTCCACAAGGATAGACAGCTTGTAGGTGTCAGTTCGCATCCTGGTCATGCGGGGCGTGTGTAGACCACACAGAGTCGCTGGAGAAGCAAGTCAGTGTTGCAGTGTATTCACAAACATTCCACACTTGGATGCTGGTGTCTGGCAGCTGGATGTCTGGTTACATAACTATATTGTCAGGTGTCTGCTGGATGTCCGGTCACAATATTGTCAGGTGTCTGCTGGATGTCCGGTCACTATATTGTCAAGTGTCTGCTGGATGTCCGGTCACTATATTGTCAAGTGTCTGCTGGCTACAGGGCCACGCCTAGCATGTCTGGGGATCCATGTTTTGTTGTCACAACTTTGTCTGTCTGTCTGTCTGTCTGTCTCTATGTCTGTCCTTGACTTGTCTTTTTACTGCTGGATGTCTGGTCACATCACAATATTGTCAGGTGTCTGTAAAATTGTCTGTTAAAAATAAATAAAAATTAAAAATTAAAAAATATAAACAATTTTTAAAAATTAATAAATATAAAAAATTTTTAAAAATAAAAAAAATAACAACAAAGACAATAATAATGGTAAATTATCTTGAACGACAACCAGCCAAAAGACATTCCCATATGTATGTCACATTACACCTTCCTTGGGTATTTATAATGCCCATGTTAAACATTACCTCAGTGAGTCATGTATTACTGATTATTTTTCATGCGTTTTAATGCTTATTCTTTTGTTGTCAAAGATTTGCTTCATAAGAGATGTTGAATGAAAGAATGTATGAGAGGAAATAGAAAAGAAGGGCAGAATGTCAGACGGGCCTGCGTGCCCAATTCTAAACCCTTTGAAAATAAAGATTTTCGTTCGTTCGTTCCTTATGTCTATGTCTGTCTCTCTCATGTCTGTCAGTCTGACTCTATGTCTGTCTGTCTCTCTCTCTCTCAGTGTATGGGAAGGAGAGAATGCGTCTGTGTATGAGAGGGAGAGTGTATTTGTATTTTATTGAGTGGATGGTGTGTAAATGACGTAAGTATGTATACAGGTATGTATGTATTTATCCATGTGTGTGTGTCTGTCTGCCTCATAACATGATAATATGTGAATTTAACATGCACTATAGATATTGGTGTACAAAAGATGAGTGATTGGGAGGGTCAAATTTAATGTGACCCTTTGAATATAAAGTTTCTTTGTTCCTTCTTTCACCTTCTTTCTATCTGTCTGCCTCTTACAAACCGTATGCAAATGAAGATTCCTAAAACAAAATCTATGTTAATAGCAACCAGACAAAGACTTCACACTTTAAACTCACTGAGAACTTTTCAGCTGCACATTGGTTGCACGCCTGTAGAAAGTGTAACCGAGCACAAGGTACTGGATCTTATCATTGATAGAAATCTAACCTTTAATTACCATTTCACACTCTTGTTAAACAAATAGCCAAAAAAGTATACCAACTTGCCAAAATTAATTATTTTCTTGAAGAAAATACAAGAAAGATATGCTATACTTCCCACATCATCACATATTGATTATTGCTCCACAATCTGGGATGGATGCACCAAATCAATAACAAAATGCCTTTATTCACTCCAGAAAAGGGCAGTAGGTTTAATTAACGGTAAAAAGCTTACTGACAATTCTAACCTACATGACGTTTTCAGTTCATTCATTCATTCATTCAGTAGCATGTCCTTCGCAGAACCTCGCTCCCATAATAACCTTCCAGAAAACCTCTCGATCATAAGCAAGATATCCCGCGTTTAACACACCCATCTGGAGATCATCCGCCACATCCTGTACCCATCTTCTCTTTGGCCTTCAGTTAATGCCACTCCACAAATGCTTACTTTTTAATAAGGCCAAACTCACAAAATCCTTTTTCAAAATGCTCCATACTACCTTTGGCCATTGTTTAAATACAACGCAAGACATAGTGAACGACTAAATATACTTCATGTCCCTAAACCTTGGATGGACTTATATAAAACAAGCTTAGCATACTCTGCTGCTCAGTTGTGGAACAATCTTCCACAAGAAAAAAATCAAACACACCACCAATCACTACAGAACAATCTTCCACAAGAAAAAAATCACCAATCACTATATATACAGCAGCAACCTGTTTGAATACTATCTCAGTACAGACTACAATAAAAAAAAAAAAAAAAAAAAGACAAAACCAAAAATAATAATAATAATTATCTCAAATGACAACTAGTATAATAAACGTTCCCATATGTATGGTATGTTACACCTACCTTCATCATCATCATCACACCATCATTATAATGGCCATGTTAAAAATTGCCCAGTGAGTCATGTATTATTGATTATTTTTATGTGTTTTAACGTATATTGTTCTATTGTTGTCTAAGATTAGCTTCAAGTGATGTCTGAATGAAATAAAGTATGAGAGGAAATAGATCAGAAGGGCAGAATGTGCCCAATTATTTTTTAAAAAAAAACCTTGAAAATAAAGTTTGTACGTTTGTTCATTAATTCTCTGTGTGTGTGCGTGCGTGCATGCGCGTGTGTGTTTGTGTATTTGAATTATTATGTAACGAAAAAACAAGACTGAGCTCTACACTCCGTGGTAGAAGAGGAATAACAGAACAAGATAGAGGTATGTCTCTCTACACCCTGGGGTAGAAGAGGCTTAACGGAACAAGATAGAGGTATCTCTGTCTACACCGTGAGATAGAAGATGAATAACGGAACAAGATATTAGAGGTATCTCTCTACACCCTGGAGTAGAAGAGGAATAATGGAACAAGATATTAGAGGTATCTCTCTCCACACCCTGGAGTAGAAGAGGAATAATGGAACAAGATATTAGAGTTATCTCCATGCCTTGATTGATTTAGGAATCGACATCACAGCATTCGTGGCATTTCCATAAGCGCTCAGTCCCTATCCCCAGCAGCCAGCGAAGAGTTCCAACACCAATAGTACCAGTAGCAATCTGATTATATGTCCGTCTCGCCTTTCCTCTGAGCGTCGGCCAGATTCCCTTGTCACTCCTCGCTGCCTCATTCTTGCCAGACCATGGTGATCCATTTACTCCACCGAGGTGTACACGTGTTCTCACAAGGCCGCAACCACGTCTGGCTTGTCATGTATCAATACTCCACCAAGTTTTGCAGAGCCAGCCAATCTGTCTGCCTGTTCATTCCCCAGCATGCCCCGGAGAAAATATCCAGACGATGCTTGCCACCCGTGACTTCCGAAGCGAAGCAAGCCACTCGGCACGAAGCTTGCCTGTGATGACAGTTACAATCACGATGTGTGTGTGTGTTGTATTCTCCATCCAGCGGAAAGCTGCACTGACTGCCTCCACCTCCATTCTTAAGCTAGATGTGGTATCATATGCCAGGCTCTTCTGCACCAAACGTCGACCATTAGCCTTTGCCAAGAAACTCCAGGCACTTCTACTACCTCTCAACGCCGAACCATCTGTGTAGATAATCACATCACCCGGTCGAGCATTTTCCTGAATTAGTTGCTGGATTTCCACTTCCGTGGCCCCTGCCTAATGTTCTCCAAGGGGCACACCTGTCTGATCGTATCCTCCGCCTGAGCCATCCATGATTTCCCTCTTATCAGTCGCTGACCCTTAACAGATCATGCAACGGGTGATCTGTGTCTGCAGCTATCTTGCTCGTATACACGTTGAAGAGCACCGGTGAGATTGCAGATCCCTATGGTAATCCCGGGTTAAAATATGTGGCTCTGAGGCTCTCCACGCCTTGGGGTAGAAGGGTAATAATTATAAGGGGAAATGTATCTAATTACCCGTCTTCTCTTTGTCTGTTGTCAATGAATGAAAGTCGAGCATATTTGACACTTTAGGATTGTGGACACTTTGTCTGTTGTCAATGAATGAAAGTCGAGCATATTGTTGACACTTTAGGATTGTGGACACTTTGTCTGTTGTCAATGAATGAAAGTCGAGCATATTTGACACTTTAGGATTGTGGACACTGTGAAAATAACACAAAGTAATGCAGCTTTACAGAACAGAGTTACAAGCAATACAAGGACGTTGCGGTGACTAGCCTTCAATAGCAAACAAATACATACACAAAACACAACATCACAGAGAAGACCCTTCAGTGACAACATTAAGGCCTATGCACGGAATATGTTTTTTGTCGGAAGTTGAAAATGAGAAAGAGTAGGCGAAAAGACCACTCGGCCGGCTGCTTTTAAATCTTCGACAACCTACCCACAAGATAACAGTTATGCTTTTATAACAGAGTATCTCTAGTGGGGGATTTGGTTTGGTGTGCAATGGGAAGATTATAGGCACGGATGGGCACTTCACTAAGGGTGGTCATCCTGTGACAAGCATCTAGGGAACGAAGTCAGTTGTGACCGCACTACCATCAAGTAAGGTCGCATGATGTTGTGGGCACCATCTGGGGTGAGAGACAAACTAGCAACAGCCTTTTGATTATTTGTACTCCAGTATTTTAAACGTGAAATGATTCAACTTCCAATAAACTACGATTTAATTTGAGACGGAATTTTGAGTATCATCTGTCAGTGTCGTCTGTTTGAATCACGCCGCCCTGTACCTGATATACTTTTGTGTTGCTGCTGGAAAACATACTGGGATTGCTGCGCACGCGTTGCATTAAAATGCTTCCTATGCGATCCTCACAGTTATCTGATGATATTTTCTCATAGTGGTCTATATTTCGTCAACTGTGTTCAGCTTAGCATTAGACTGTGCCCCAGACTTCCAGCGTGCTTGTGTGGTGTGGTGTGGTGTGGTACTTGTGTGGTGTGGTACTTGTGTGGTGTTGTACTTGTGTGGTATAGTACTTGTGTGGTGTGGTGTGGTACTTGTGTGGTGTCGTGTGGTACTTGTGTGGTGTAGTACTCGTGTTGTACTTGTGTGGTATAGTACTACAACTTCTAGTGCACAGGACTGATTTTTGCGTGTAGATTAGCTGTCCCTATTGCCAGTGTCCCTCGCCTTCAGGTGAACCCACTCTGGCTGCAGAGGCATTTGTAATTTATGTCCCCAAGTTAAGGACGAGGAGTGAACATTTTAGGCCAGCTGACCAGTGGATGGATCGAACCCGCTACCTCCCCATCAGCGCATCGGACGTTTAAGAACGAGCGCTCTTACCCAGCTGACCATCTTGAGTTCCTGATGTAGTTTTATCTGTGCCTTTTTCCCACCTGGTTCCTGAAACAAAGTCGAGAGAATCGACTTCATTGCACCGGGTTTTATCCCATATGGCTCGGTCTTTTCCCTCAGGACGACGGCCTGCTGAAAGCGTCGTACATACCATGAACTCATAGCTCCAGTGACAACCCCCAGGAGTCTCCAAAAGACAGCCCGGAATCAAACCCACAACCTTCAGAGCGCGAGGCAGACGATTTAGCCACGGAGACTCCCTCTGGTTCCTATCGTCTGTTACTTTCTGCAGTAGATGTCCGATCCAACAACTGACAGCAAGCAATGACGTACAGACCAAATGCAACCAGAGGAGGCAGACGATAGACACAGAAAATAATAGTCCATGGGATTATAGTCCGCGGTATGTTTCATCTCGACACCTCAAGGATTCCAGAGGAAACAAGATCAGATTGTGTTCTGGGGCGCTCCCTCACTGTGAACTCAAGCGTAGTCCGTACACACCATTTCTAATAACGAGGGACTGAATTTTCCGTGTGGATTAGCTTTCTATATTAACAACGTCCCTCGCCATCAGGCAAACCCACTCCGACTTCAGAGGTACTTGAAATTTACTTCCCCAAGTCAAGGACGCGAGGTCAAAAGTTTAGTCCAACTGTTCGGCGCAGGGGTTAAATCTCCCGACCTCGGCATCAACATACCGGATGTTTAAGAACGCACTTTCTTATCCATTCTGCCATGCCGGCCTCCACAAGATGAGATGATCTTCCGTTTCATATGTTGTTTTAATTAATAGTTGTCCATTTTTGTCCAATGTTTTGGCAGTTTGTTAATGTCATCTTTTCTGTCCAGTTTATTCTTTGTATCTCTCTCTCTCTCTCTCTCTCACACACACACGCGCACACACACACACACACACACACACACGCACACACACACACACACGCACACACACACACACACACACACACACACACACACAATTGCCTTCGAAAGAAACAAACCATCTTGTACAACGGTATTGTTTAGTTTATTCCTCTCATAACAACTCAACAACAATCATAGAAAAACACATGCGCAAAAACATGACGTTTGTTCACAAGCAACATTTGATCTTGTCATAAATTACTCACAAATACATCATAATATACTTTTACCACTCACAAATACATTCGCAATTCACTTTTACCATTCACAAATACATCATAATACAATTTTACCATTCACATAAAACTAAGCAAAGAATAACATTTACAATATAAAATATTGCAGAAATAAGTATTGTATACTACTCGTTTCATTCGATGTATAGTTAATAATACTTGTAGTATCACAGCCATTAACATCCGAATTTGTAACTAAAATTGTCATTTTCATTTCTTAATGTGTAACAACAGTTCAGTAACAGTCATTTGCAAATAAAGCTTTAACATGGTGATTTGCAACCGAAGTTATATTTCTAATCAACTTCCTCAACAGTGGGACCTTGGGATCCTGCACCCTGATGTCCAAAGTTGCCAGATGAAGGTCCATTCTGTCCTTGGGAGTGAAGTTTGGCCATCACAGACGAACTGGTCAGCTGGATCTCTTTCAGCCGGTCCTCAAACTCCTCCTTATCAGCCAGGGAGTTATTGTCCAACCATTTGAGAGTGTCATTACAGGCATTGAGGACCGTGTCTTTGTCGGAGGATGATAATTTGTCTCCTGCCGCGTCCACGGCCTGTTTCACGTTGAAGACGTAGTTCTCCAACTGGTTTCTGGCTGTTACACGTTCTCTTTGTTTCTCATCGTCTTCTTTGTACTTCTCCGCCTCCGCCAGCATTCTGTCAATTTCTGCCTGGCTGAGACGGCCTTTGTCGTTCTTAATTGTAATATTGTTGGACTTTCCTGTACTTTTGTCCATGGCGGTTACGTTTAGGATTCCATTGGCATCAATGTCAAAAGTGACCTCAATCTGCGGTACGCCCCGCGGTGCTGGTGGAATGCCAGTTAAGTGGAACTGTCCCAGGAGGTTGTTGTCTTTTGTCATGGTGCGTTCACCTTCGTAGACCTGAATGTCAACCCCGGGTTGGTTGTCTGAGTATGTGGTGAACACCTGGGATGTTTTGGTGGGGATGGTGGTGCCACGTTTGACTAGAGGTGTCATAACTCCTCCGGCTGTCTCAATGCCCAGAGATAAGGGAGCTACATCGACCAGCAGCACGTCTTTGATTGTCTCGCTTGTGTCCCCTGTTAGAATTGCAGCCTGGACTGCTGCACCGTACGCCACAGCTTCGTCTGGGTTGATGGACTTGTTCAGTTCCTTGCCATTGAAGAAGTCACAAAGAAGTTTCTGAATCTTAGGAATACGAGTCGAACCACCGACTAACACAACTTCGCTGATTTTACTTTTATCTAGTTTTGCGTCTCTTAATGCCGACTCAACTGGTTCGAGTGTAGATCTAAACAGGTCACCACAAAGTTCCTCAAACCGTGCTCTGGTCACCTTGGTGTAAAAGTCAATGCCCTCGTACAGTGAGTCAATCTCTACGGAAGCTTCAGTGCTGCTGGACAAAGTTCTCTTAGCTCTCTCACAAGCTGTGCGCAGACGTCGGATAGCTCTAGGGTTGGTGTTCAGATCTTTGTTGTGTTTTCTCTTGAATTCTTGCACCAGGTGGTTGACCATGCGGTTATCAAAGTCTTCACCTCCAAGATGGGTATCACCAGCTGTGGCTTTGACTTCAAACAGAGAACCTTCATCAATTGTCAGAATACTGACATCGAAAGTACCACCACCCAAGTCAAAGATGAGCACATTCTTCTCCCCCTTCTGTCCTTTATCAAGTCCGTAAGCAAGAGCTGCCGCGGTTGGTTCGTTGATGATTCGCAGCACGTTCAGTCCGGCTATAGCCCCCGCATCTTTGGTGGCTTGTCTCTGGGAATCGTTGAAATAAGCGGGCACTGTGATCACAGCATCTGTGACTTTCTGTCCTAGGTATGCCTCAGCTGTCTCTTTCATCTTCACCAGCACCATGGAGCTGATTTCCTCGGGAGAAAACACCTTCCGCTCCCCTTTGTACTCGGCTTGGATCTTTGGTTTTCCTCCGATATCCAGCACTTTGAACGGCCAGTGTTTCATGTCACTCTGAACTGTTTTGTCAGTGAACTTGCGTCCGATCAACCGCTTGGCGTCAAAGATGGTATTGCTTGGGTTCAAGGCTGCCTGGTTCTTGGCGGCATCCCCAACCAGACGCTCGGTGTCGGTGAAGGCCACGTAGCTGGGAGTTGTTCTGTTGCCCTGGTCATTGGCGATGATCTCCACCTTGCCATGTTGGAACACACCCACACAGGAGTAGGTCGTACCAAGGTCAATCCCAATTGCAGGCGATTTGTTTGCTTTAGCCATCTGAAAAACAAAATAAATACACAATCACGTAAATATATTGCTATAAAACGATGAACAATTCTAAATTGATATAATGAAAATAAAATACAGAGAAAAGTGAAAGTGGATAAGAATTGATTGTTGCTAAGGTCACATGAAAGTCAAAGATTATTTCGGAAATGCAGTTGGAAATAGAACTGCTAGCAAGAGAAGCCGCGCTCCGTGGCGATGGCGTTGCGGATGCGATTCGTAATGCTGCTTACCCGCGTCCGAAACACAGCGGTGACCGATTTGGCAGTAGACCGTGTCGCGCTGGTTTTAACGTGTTGGTATGGGAGCCGGTCGTTCAGAAAGCAATGGAAGACTACTGAACGTAAAAACTTGCCAAGACATCAACAGCAGCAGTAAATGCTGGTGTTGAGTGCAACGTCCTGTAAAGGATATGCAACTTTACAACAAACGCAAGAGAACAATGGACAGCAACCAGCTGTTGCAGAAATACAGGAGTGGATATCACAAATCAGATATTTAGGAAACAGGAGCAGTCTTTAAAAAAAAATGGAAACACTTTCACGTGAACAAAAACCCAGATGACAAATGCTAGAAAGAAGTCAGAAGTCAGCTGAACGGAGAAGTCAGCTGAACGGAGAAGTCAGCTGAACGGAGAAGTCAGCTGAACGGAGAAGTCAGCTGAACGGAGAAGTCAGCTGAACGGAGAAGTCAGCTGAACGGAGAAGTCAGCTGAACGGAGAAGTCAGCTGAACGGAGAAGTCAGCTGAACGGAGAAGTCAGCTGAACGGAGAAGTCAGCTGAACGGAGAAGTCAGCTGAACGGAGAAGTCAGCTGAACGGAGAAGTCAGCTGAACGGAGAAGTCAGCTGAACGGAGAAGTCAGCTGAACGGAGAAGTCAGCTGAACGGAGAAGTCAGCTGAACGGAGAAGTCAGCTGAACGGAGAAGTCAGCTGAACGGAGAAGTCAGCTGAACGGAGAAGTCAGCTGAACGGAGAAGTCAGCTGAACGGAGAAGTCAGCTGAACGGAGAAGTCAGCTGAACGGAGAAGTCAGCTGAACGGAGAAGTCAGCTGAACGGAGAAGTCAGCTGAACGGCAAAAATATTGCACCTCTGGTGTCAACAGACGTGGTTTAAAAATACATGAGGCAGGGAACTGGCAGAAGATAAAGAGTCTTGCTGGGGAAATGTTGTGAGAGCGATGTTATGCAGAAGACATGATGCATGAGAAAAATACTGGAAGAATGAATGAGAAGAAATACTTTCTAAATGTATTTGTAGAAATCAAATGCGAATAGATCTACAAAACATGCAATGGTCAACACAGTAAAAAGTGGACAATATTATGTTAATTAATTTGCCCGAGCACACACTTGGGCGCTGGGTTGTCTTCTGCCGTAATCCCCCCTCCCCCTACACATGGAACATAAGCCCTCAACCAAGTCATCCCAAGCCCTTCTGTCCTTGGTTATCTCTGTCAGCTGCTTACAAGTTCTCTTGATGGTATCCTCCCGTCTCTGATTGTCTTCACCGTTTGTGTTTGGGTCTCTTTAGAAGGCAGACGGTCTAGTCATGCTATTGCTGTATTGTTGCAATGTGTGCCCTTTCAGCCACCAGCATCGTATCCTCGGCTCTTGATTTGCTGCCATTTGTGAATGTCTCTCCGTCAGCTTCACGTCGGTGGTAATTAATTGCTGTACAATTATGGTCCTACTCTACCAAGGCAGCAGTTGGTGTATCATAAATGTTTGTACTAGATATTAGTAGTTCTACAATAACCTGCTTATAATTACTGATAATTCATAATATAGAACTACAATTAAATAAATGTTATCACAACAGTTTGACTTACCTCAACACTCTAAGGTTTCCTGGAGTCGTGTAGTTGACGTGTATAAACAAATTATGCAGTTCGTTGGCTGATGTAACGCTTGTGTTGATCTTGTCGAAAATGTGCTGTTCGTAAACACGTTAGTAGTAGAATCCGGTTCCAATCGCTTGTTCAGTAAGTTGATTCGTGTTGAATCTTTCTGCCGGAGCCCTGCATGCCACGCTTATTTATACCATCCTACACAGAGCCCCGAGAACAGCCATTTACACTCCACAACAACCCAGGGGACACGGGAACTCTCTAGCAAGTTCTGGAGTGCTATTTTCGGCTACATCAACAATGGTTTACTATTTTGAACACGTTGATTGGATAATATTTTTAGTTAACGCGATACGCCCTAGTTTATGACATTCAAGAGAGTTTCTCGAAATTGTCAGATCTTTCGGGGGTATTCTCTACACTACGGGGATACGGGGTGTCAGGCATTGGCAGTACCTTTCTACACACAGAAATGAACATCAGTGGTAAACATTGGGAACAATGGAATAATACAAAAAGAGAGATAAAATAGCACATATTCGTAAACACTCATTGCAATGAGCTGAAGAAAGAGGACTCACCAAGCATACATTGACAGCTATATTGGCCAAACCTGTAATCCAAAGTCCCTCAAGTCACCTACATTCGGCCTGAAGAATCAAGTAAACTAATATACTTCGAATAATCGAACATGACCAACGACACTAGTTCTTATTTCGTTCGCTCGAAATACATTGTGTATATCCGCAAAGTTGTCTCTTGTATAAACTTCACTTTCTTTGTTATTTCAAAGTCACTCAGTGGAATGTAATTTTGCTTACATTGTTTTTTCCCCTCTAAACTCCAGGTATCTGTATCTGTTTTCCTTTACTTCACCCCCAGAAGAGATATGTTTATTTATGTTTATTTATGTTTATTTATGTTTATTTATTTATTTATTTTGGCGGTCGCTCGCTTTAAACTCAAGCATAGTACATATACACTACTTCTAGTAGTTTGTGCGTGTGTGTGTGTGTGTGTGTGCGTGTGTGTGTGTGTGTGTGTGCGTGTGTGTGTGGGTGGGTGTGCGTGTGTGCGTGTGTGTGTGTGTGCGTGTGTGTGTGCGTGTGTGTGTGTGCGTGTGTGTGTGTGTGCGTGTGTGTGTGTGCGTGTGTGTGTGTGCGTGTGTGTGTGTGTGTGTGCGCTCGCATATCCTTTACAGATAAAACCACTATAGGCCTAGAGACAGAAATATATGTTAATGAGGAAAAATTGGAGGTGGTAGAACATTTTGAATATCTTGGGTCATTTATTACCAACAACGGTGACACAATGAAAGAAATTAAACGACGACTATCAGTTTCTCTTCAGAGACTAAAACAGCTGAATAAATTATGGCGCGGGACAGACAGAACTACAAAAATTAGATTTTTAAGAGCATGCATCTTTCCCATTGCAACATACGCCTGTGAGACATGGACACTTACTAAACAAGCTGAACAGCGCATAAATACCCTTGAATATAAATGTTATTGACGAGTTCTAAGAATATCTTGGGTAAAGAAAATAACAAATGCATCCATACTTCAATATTTGAATATTGAAGATGGTTGGCTATTAAAAACGATAAAACAAAGGAAATTTAAATATTTTGGTCACTTGAAATGTCACGAAAGTTTGGAGAGAACAATAATGGAGGGGTATATGCCTGGGAAGAGAGGAAGAGGAAGGCCAAAGAGAAGATGGGTGCAGGATGTGGCGGATGATCTCCAGATGGGTGTATCGGACGCGGGACATCTTGCTTATGATCGAGAGGTTTTCCGGAAGGTTGTTATGGGAGCGAGGTTCTGCAAAGGACATGCTACTGAATGACTGAATGAATAATGAATATCCTTTACAGGGCATCACTGTCAACATTAGCATCTTTCAGCTGTGTCACAGTCCTAGATCTCTAGGGGATTGAAACTCGGGCTCATACAGGCAACAAACTCCGTTCAGATACAATCGAGCATCATTTATTTACATTTATATTACAGTACGCTGGCGAAGCGAGTTTTCACAAGCCAGCAATTAGCAAGTTGCGTATCACAGGAGTTTACAATGAACATGATTGTCACAACAACTCTAGCAGCTATCTAACATATGTATAAGACCCCTAAAACACTTGGGTCTGAAACTATCAAGTCCCCTTAAGGTAAGCCCTGTTGTTTCCTCGATGTCCAGTCCGTGTCTGTCCTTCCACACGTGTCGCAATCCGACACGGGTGGTAACTCTCTCTGAGTTTCTCGTGGACCCCACAATCGGCGGGCCCCATCAGTGTCCACGTGGCGGTGGACACACTGACCGTTCCTTCGAGAAGGCTCTAGATTATTCGAGCCTTCGAGTGACTCGGTTCTTTCCCTTTAGCTGGATTTATATCCCTTCGCCAGTGTCTCGTTCTTTTAGGTTGGTACCGCCCTTAGGTGAGGCTGTGACAGGAGTCCCCCTCCCCCCTGCTTTGATGGGTTATTCTATGGTAATTAGTTCTGTACTAATTCTGTCACAGTATCACATAAAGTTGGTGTTTGTAGTTTGGTGGATAGTAACTTGGCAACTTACATATCTGCATCGCCAACTCATGTATTCTCCCATACACCACTTTAAGATGATTGCTGAAGAGGTCTCTCTCTTCTATGTTCTTAAACATGCTTATCTGACCGAAGTACCGTGACGTTTTCCCAGTTGTTTTTACAACCGCGCCCTTCTCAAGTATCCATATGATACCAAGATATTAAAACTCTGTGTGAGAGAGTTTTAACAAGACAAATGTCTTGGCTATTTAAGTACACCTGCAAATCTTATCCTGTGTGTGTATTTCGATACATTTTTACTTCCGTATGTTGTATAATGCTGGATATGTAGTTATGCTGTTGTTTTATCACATCTGACTACGTGTTCCTGTTGGCTTGTTTGTGTATTGAGTGATATGTTGCTGTTTCTAATAAAGTGACTGTATTTTAATTGTTCGTGTTCAGTTTTGAGTTTGTATAACGTGTGTGCTCACTGTGTGGTTTATCTCCAAGCGTCACGAGTTGGGATATCCTTTGTCATGAATTACCCCAATGTGTGTAATGCATGATCGGGGCATTCCAAACAGTGGCGCTTAGATGTAATGTATTAAACATGTATCAACAATTTAGACAGGTAATACATTTTTACATGAAGACGCAGACAAATTAAAATAAATACGTTTTGCGTACAATTTGTCCGCTCAGTATATCGCTCTCTCATTTAATTCATTCACACTGTCATTCATACGTCTTTCATACGAGATAGTATTTTGTTAAAATATATATATAAAGTTGAGGTAAGTGTTATTGCCCTTAGAAAAATGGATTAGGCGATATGTTCCCTTTAAGGTAACAAGTAATTTTTGTACGTGTAATCAAAAAATGGTTTATAATTTAAATAGAAAAAATTGTATAGGAAAAATATTTTACCTATGAGTGGAAATACCTGTAATATTATGGTAGAAAATCTACAAGTTATAGGTTGACATATTTTATATACATCATAATTAAATACAAGTGTAATACATATTACCTAATAGTAACTTAATTAACTAATTAACTAACTAACTCCAACGACGATGTGTGTTGTCCTCCTGTTGTCCGTGTGTCGTGCCATCAATGTTAACTGTTAATATAGCTGTCCCTTGCATGTTGTAATCGACGTAGTTCTATTCCGGCTGTTTGCGAAGTTTCTTAGCAATAGCGAGTATGCAGTGTTCTTAATCTTTACAGATGACTGTCAGTTCACTGGTTGAAATCATTTCACAGATATATCGCTAGGATTGTTTTTAACGCCTTGGCAATTGGTAATAAAGGGTTCTCAAAGTTTCATGTTCGTGGGTGTTATACGTAACCTCTTCATTTGGGCGTTGATACTTCTGAGTGAAAGTTCTCTAGTCGGTGTAGAGGTACAGTGTTCTATGAAACAGACTAAAATATCACAGCTTCTTGTATGGCGAATAGTTAATGTGCCTAGTGTTCGTCTGCCGGTGCATTAGTTTGCCGTGATAAAAAGTCAGCAATAATGTTATCAGTGCCCTTGATATGGCGGATTTCGAAGTCGAAATCCTGGAGAAGAAGACACCATCTTTCCAAACGATGGTTCTTTGGAACACCTTGCTTAAGTACCAGCAGTGGCGAACTATCGGTTAAAACAACAAAATGCGAACCTAAGAGGAACTTAGATAATCGACGCATACAAAAAAGTAGACTTAATGCCTCCAACTCAACTGTGGAGTAATGGATCTCTGCCTTTTTCAGCTTGCGGCTGACGTAGAATATCGGCTGTCTCGTGCCTTGATATTCTTGCATCAGGCACCCTCCAATCGCGATAGCACTCGAATCTGTGGTTAGAATAAAGGGTATATCTATGTTTGGTAATCTTAATACTGGTGGGTTAGAAAAAATTGATTTCAATTTGCACATTGCATCCTCTAAGCGGATACTCTTACAAAACTTTTCGGGGTGATCTTTTGTCAACATATTAGAAAAAATTGATGTGAGTTCTGCCCAGTTTGGTATAAACTTGGCGTAATATTTTATGAGACCTAATAAGCTTCTAACCTGTTTCTTTGTAGTTGGAACTTCTAGGTTGAGAATTTTTGATACGATCTTATCATCTGTCAATAGTTTGCCTTCGGAAATCCTATGACCTAGGAAGTCTATCTCTTTATAGCCTATTTCAACCTTGGAAGGTTTGATAGTAAGTCCAAAAAGCAAGATTTGGTTAAAGACTTGTTGGAGAGTAAGTAAGTGAGAAGTCATGTTTGAAGAATGGATACATATATCATCAATATAAGATTGCACGTCCTTGATGCCGTGTAATAGCAGTCTAGTTAACCTGACAAATGTGGCGGGAGCGTTCTTGAGACCAAACGGAAGATATCTCCATTCGTACAGCCCAAGGGGTGTAGCGAATGCTGTTATATGCCTTGAAGATGGGTCTAGTGGTACTTGCCAGTAACCTTTAGCTAAATCAAGCTTAGAAAATAAGGATGATTGAGACATATTTAAAATGAGGTCTTCACAGCTGTTCATTGGCTCAGCATCTGTCGTGGTTATGGTATTTAATTTCCTATAATCTATGCACAAACGAATGGTTTTGTCATTCTTTTTCACAAGGACAATTGGCGAAGAATATTGGGACACAGATTTCTGTATTATTCTATTTTTCTCCAAGTCCAAAATTTCTTTATCTAAATTTGCTCTATAATGTAAAGGAATCGAATATGGTCTACATTTGATCGGTGTTAGATCTGTCAACACAATTGAATGCGTTATTTTGTCAGTTCGTCCAGGTTTGTTTGAGAAGATAGTTCTATAGTCGTTCAGAAGAGACAAAATGTCTTGTCGCTGCTGTTGTGTCAAGGTGTCAGAGATTTGTATGTCATTCATAGTACTGTCGTCGTTCATAATTGGTACTGGAATTTCTGTATTGTCTGAGTCCGTCTGATTTATTACTGACGCTACTGTTTGTAAATTGTCTTCAATGTCATTGTCGTCGTCGTCGAGACTAATAGTTGTCAATGTGTCGTTAACTTGGTCGTAATTGTCGTTATCCCATCTTGTCGGTACTGTGAATATGTTTTCGTCGTCTTTGTTGTCACAAGAATGAGTCGTTAACGATGCTTCGTTTGTCGGGGTGTCATTCAGTCGGGTAACTGCAGTTTCGTTTCTGTTGTCATTCTTGTCAGTCTGGTTATTGCCATCTGTTATCTGCGTCTGCTTGTTCGTGTCGCTGTCATTTCTAGAATAGTAAGGTTTTAACATATTTACATGGAATATTTTCAACTTTCCATTCAAAGAAATTTCGTAGTCAACTTCCGAAACTCTTCTCACAACTTTAAATGGTCCCTGCCAAGAGGTTGATAGTAAATCTCTCTTGTCAGGTAGTAATAGTAAAATATCTTGATTTGGTTGTAATACAATCGTTTTTGCCCCTTTGTTGGCGTACTGCCTGTACCTAAAACCTTTCTCCTGTAGTGATGTTCTGGCCAGTATACAGGATCTAATGATTTTGTCTCTGGTGTCAGTGACCAAATCATAGGTGGAAACTGGTAATTGGGTGTTTACGGGTTGTGATATTAAATCTTTATAAATAGTGAGAGGTCCTCTTGGGTTCGCTCCATATATTAATTCAAACGGAGAGAACCCCGTACTTGATTGTGGGACTTCTCTGTATGCGAACAGCACCGTTGGGAGAAGTATATCCCAATCGGCTGGATTTTCAGCTGTCATCTTGGATAAAATATGTTTTAGGTCCCCATTTAGTTTTTCGCAGATTCCATTCGCGGCCGGTCGATAGGGACTCGTAAAACATTGTTTTATGCCTAGTAACTTAGTTACCGATTGGGTGGCATTAGATATGAATTGTGTTCCTCTATCTGATATTATTTTCTCCGGAAAGCCAAAACGGGAGAATAACTGCAATAATACGTCCGTCACATCCTTAGAGGAGATAGATTTTAATGGAATCATTTCTGCCCATCTTGAACATAAATCAACAAGTGTAAAAATGTATCTATTTCCTTTGTTTGAGATGTGGTTCAAAGGACCTACTAAATCAACCGCCACGATTTGAAATGGTCTCGAGGCAGTTGTGGTTGATTGAATTTCTGCCGTGGGGTTTTTTCCCTTTTTGATCAGTTTTTGACAGGTATCACATGATTTACAATGGGTTTTTATGTCTTGGCAAAATTTCGGCCAATAAAATTGACTCAGGACTCTGGTCCTGGTTTTTTCGTAACCCATATGACCTCCGAAAGGTGAGTCATGGGCTATATGTAGCACTTTCTCACGATGTGCCTGAGGTAAAACCACTTGCTGTATCGTGGTTTGGTCTCTGGTGTATAATCTCGTTAGAACATTATTATTTAGTCTAAATGTCCAAGAAGCGTTTTTGGTTAATTTTGGCTTTAGTCCTACTAGCCGAAAATATTGTGAAAGAGTTGGATCTGCTTTTTGTTCTTCTATAAACTCGGTGGTGGTAATATTAGGTGAGATGATTTGTAGTGCCTCCTGAAGTTGGTCCGTGTGGGTTTTGTGTGTCGTTTGTCTTGTTACTATATTAGTGTGTTGTGTGTGTTGTTGCACATTTACAGGCTCAATAATTTGTGGATCGATGGCGTCCTCAGTTCGAGGTGTTAATCTGATGGTATCTTTGAAAGATTCGACCGCCCCTGTATTCTGCACCTCTGTGAATTCATTTCGAATTACGTCATCGGTTGTCTCCCTTGTGCTTTTGGCAGTTTGAGACAAGCACGCGTGGTTTTTCACTTTGGAATCGTTGTTTGGTTTTTGGACACAGTTTTTCTGTTCCCATTCTCTGATTTCCTTTTCAGAGCAAGATCTTATGTTGGGAAGATTCCCAAGGATGATTTCAGCGGCAGGATTTTCTAGTACTGCGCATAGCACTTGTCCTGATATAAAAGGTGTCCGAATTTCGGCAAGTGCGAGGGGGTATCTTTCGATCGTGCCTGCGAATGTGCGACACGTTACGTATTTTTGTGTGTAGTCTTTGTCACTAACTAATGTTCTCTTAATTCCACAAAGAGTCGCTCCGGAATCTCGTATTAATGTACATTGTTTGTTATTTACAAAACCTGTTGCATAATTTAATTTGCCTGTTGGTGTTAAGGCTGCGTTGGCCATTTCGTTAGAAACTGGGATTGTGTGGCCGCATAACAAAGTTGTATCAAGCTGAAATTTTCTACAGGTGTTACATTTGTTATCAGTGATGGTGTCAATGATTTGTACTGCATTGCCTAACTCACTTGAACTTTCATTCTGGATGTCACATTCGTTCTGTTGTTCACTTTCTTCATCTGAGGTTGTGTCTATTAATGCGGCATTGGCCTGCTTCAACATCTTTCTACCATTACAAACTGATGAAAAATGTCCATAGCTCGAGCAAAAAAAACATTTAACCGCTCTCTGATATGCGTTCCTTTTGTTCTTTTGTTTTTCCGCTACCATTTGGAGATGATGTGGATAATTTGGTGATTTGTCGCACATCGCGTACTCTTCGTGTGTCAGATGACAATACTGACATTTGACTGGTTTTGTGAACTTAGAGCGTTGTTTGAACCTATTTTCATTTGGTTTTGAGTATTTGGTGTTTGTAACCGCTGCTGTTTCATTTTGGCTCATGTTTAACAGGAAAATATCGCGGTTCGCTGTAAAATATGCGCTCCCCTTGGTTTCTATTTCTTGGATAGTTTTACAATCCATTTGTCTCAAAAATTTAGAAAAAGGTGTTGGAATTGTGCTAATAATTTTATCAATTATAATTAGCTCTTTCAGTTTATCATGGTTGTTATTTGTTTTTGTTGAGGTTATCCATTTTGTACAAATATCCTGCACAGTAGACACGTAGTCAATGAAGGTTTGATTAGGTAGAGGGGCTAATTTTGAGAACTGAAGTTGATAGCCTGCTGTATCTAGTGAGAAATGTTGGAGTATTCTTTGCTTTAAATAATCATAATCTTTCCTCATATCTTGTGGAACTGTCTCTATCACTTTTAAGGGCTCTAATGCTAAATTTCTCATCAGAATAAATGACCAGTCGACTTTTGCGACCTTATGGTAAGTCATCAAACACTCGAAGTTCTCTAAGTATGCACTTATAGAATCTCCAGAACAAAACGCTTTGACAAGGCCTTTATATTTGTTGTATTTTTGTTCATCTTCTTTACTTCTAATTTTGTTTACTGACATTTCTAAGTTGGAGTCAATTTCCATTTGTTTTAGTTTTATCTGTGTCTCTGCATTTAATTGGGCTTGTTTGGTCTCGGCCTCAAGCTCCATTTTCTTCTCTTCCATTTGCATCTGCATCTTTTCTCTTTCTGCTTGCATCCTTTTTTCTTCTGCCTCAATTTGCATCTTTTTCTCCTCTCTTTCTGCTTGTATCTTTTTCTCTTCTGCCTCAATTTGCATCTGTATCTTTTTCTCTTCTCTTTCCGTTGCTCTTTCTTCTCGTGCAATATTGTCTGAATGTGTCTTTTGTGCCCATTCTGAAAGTTTTTCTTCTTTATATCCTAACTTAATACCTAATTCAATGCACTGTTCTAATGTTGACATCTTGTATTTTAGTGATTGTTTACTTTCTTGAAATTAAATCCCTTTGAAATTAATTTGGGTGTACAAAAGTTGGTTATCCCCCCTCAATGTTTACATTCAAATTTATATGAAAAGATTTACTTGGTTACAAGATTAGCATATGCATACAAGTCAATACATAGAAAAAATGATACAATGAATGAGGGTGAGTATCGCTTAGGGATGTAATGAGAATGAAATGAAACTCATCTTATTTTCCCTGAGCTCTCGACTGTAGTCTTGTTTCCTCGCCACTGCTGGAGTACAGGTTACATACACGATATTTCGCGGAACAATCTGATGTTGGAATCAAAAAAAATTAGTAACTGTCACTGTAATTGTCACAGTCATGTCAAATTTAATAAACATTATCATCAGTTCAAATATTTTTGTAGAGGGACTATAATCGTTCAATCACAGATAGCTGCAAAGTTTTTAACTTTGTCATGTATTAAAGTTGATATATATTTTTTTTACTTGGCACAACCAAGAGCTGTTTGAAAAGTAAAGCTTGTGTATGCCAAAACCGGCGCTTGCCCCCAAATAGCGAGAGGTCCCGGGTTCAGATCCCGGACGGGCCCCCAAATAGCCTGTCACAGTCCTAGATCTCTAGGGGATTGAAACTCGGGCTCATACAGGCAACAAACTCCGTTCAGATACAATCGAGCATCATTTATTTACATTTATATTACAGTACGCTGGCGAAGCGAGTTTTCACAAGCCAGCAATTAGCAAGTTGCGTATCACAGGAGTTTACAATGAACATGGTTATCACAACAACTCTAGCAGCTATCTAACATATGTATAAGACCCCTAAAACACTTGGGTCTGAAACTATCAAGTCCCCTTAAGGTAAGCCCTGTTGCTTCCTCGATGTCCAGTCCGTGTCTGTCCTTCCACACGTGTCGCAATCCGACACGGGTGATAACTCTCTCTGAGTTTCTCGTGGACCCCGCAATCGGCGGGCCCCATCAGTGTCCTCTTGGCGGTGGACACACTGACCGTTCCTTCGAGAAGGCTCTAGATTATTCGAGCCTTCGAGTGACTTGGTTCTTTCCCTTTAGCTGGATTTATATCCCTTCACCAGTGTCTCGTTCTTTTAGGTTGGTACCGCCCTTAGGTGAGGCTGTGACAAGCTGATTGTTGATTTCTTGGCAAGATTACGCTTAGTAGTTTGCCATTGCTTTCTGAGCGACCGGCTCACATACCCTGCAAGTTACCGACGCGGTTAGAACCGCTACCGATTCTTACGCACGTCACGTTACTCACGAGAGTATACAGGATTGCGGAGAAAAGCCGGGGAGACCGGCACTTCTAGTAGTGCTAGACTGAATTTTGCGTGTGGATTAACTTAAGCTATTATCAGTATCCTTCGACATCAGGCGAACCCACTCCGACTTCAGAGGTTTTTGTAACTGTCGTCCCCAAGTCAAGGACGATGTATCAACATTTTAGTCCAGCTGTTCGGTGTAGAGGTTCAACCCCTAACCTCGGCATCAACACACCGGATGTTTAAGAACACGTGTTCTTATCCATTCGGCCATGCTGACCTACAAAAGAAATAAATAGGGCCGTTCCCAGCCTCACGTAAACAATTCTGTGACAGGATCACATTTCGGATATTGGGGGTGGGGGGGGGGGGGGAGAGAGAGATAGAATTAAAGAATATAATAAAATTCAATCCAATCCAATATTTGAAAAAACAAAAAATGTTTCGGCCCCGTTCAACCGCCCGATAACCAACCAACTCTAGGGTGCTCTCTACTCCTCTGTAAAGCTGCAGGTACTTTTGCTTTCTTTCACCCCAAACAAAAGGGAATCCCAGGGTATGACGTCACATCCAGGGGTTCCCTGTGTTGCGCCGAACATTCAGGGGGTTTCCGTGTGTTGCGCCGTAGCTCGGTGCGCAATTCTATGCGGCGGCGGTGGTACGCTATTCTTTCACTATCCGGTTAGGGTTAGGGTTAGGGGGTAGGATTAGGATTAGGGTTAGTGTGTGTACCCTACCCCTAACCATAATCCTAACCCTACCCCCTAACCCTAACCCTAACCGGAAAGTGATTGCAGGACCGATGCAAATGAGGATCGAAGGGAGACAGAAACGGTTGCCACAGCCCAAAGAAACAACACTGTGGTGTGGGGCAATTGAAACGCACTGACACGCACTCCAGCCGAACACAGAGGAGATCACCGTCGGCGCTAAATATAGCTGGTGACTCTAAATATAGCTGGCAAAGTTTGTTTGGGGTGAAAGAAAGCAAAAGTACCATGCTGCATTGCTTTGTGTTATTTTACATTTCCACAGCTATACCGTAGTTCCACCAAATTGTATTCAACTCTAGGGTAGGAGGTTAACCTTATATTTGGAAAATCCCCCGCCATATAATGGTGTCTTCTGTAACCATGTCAACACCCACGTGAACTCACGCCATGGAATGCGGACAACAATAGCATACTTGCATGAGATATAAATTCACGTGTATTCATCTATAGTTCTATACCATCGCTGTAGTTTAGAGCAGTTTTCGTTCTTTTGATTCAAAGTATAATTGTTCTCAATGCCAGGAATGTTTCCTATCATGTCAGACAGGAGCTGCTGTCTCCAAGCAGGGGATGCTGTCTCCAGGCAAGGGCTGCCGTCTCCAGGAAGGGGCTGCTGTCTCCAGGCTGGGAATCTGTGGTCTCCACACTGTCTCCAGGCTGGGAACCTGCTGTCTCCAGGCTGGGAACCTGCTGTCTCCAGGCTGGGAACCTGTGGTCTCCAGGCAGGGGCTGCTGTCTCCAGGCTGGGAACCTGTGGTCTCCAGGCAGGGGCTGCTGTCTCCAGGCTGGGAACCTGTGGTCTCCAGGCAGGGGCTGCTGTCTCCAGGTGTGGTCTCCAGGCAGGGGCTGCTGTCTCCAGGCTGGGAACCTGTGGTCTCCAGGCAGGGGCTGCTGTCTCCAGGCTGCGAACCTGTGGTCTCCAGGCAGGGCTACTGTCTCCAGGCTGGGAACCCATGGCCTCCTGGCAGGGGCCGCTGTATCCACGCTGGGAACCTGTGGTCAGTGTTAACTGATGAAGTGCCATGCGATGATTAATCCTCTTGAGCAACTTCCCCTATTTGCCATGAGATTATATACAATAGATTTCCATAAACAACTGCCTTTAATTCTATATGTAATACAACATCAATCAATCAATCATGTGCCATGCCGGAAAGCGTGGGCGGTCATGACTCGCCATTTCACTCGATCACCAGTGTCGTGGATCAGCTCAGTGTTCCTGTCTCGTCCATGCCATGTGGCCAAGCCATCCAGGTATTTTCCTCTCGGTCTTCCTCTTGGTCTGTTCCCCTCGATCTTGCCAGTTGTCACTAAGTTCTCCAATCCATTTCTTCTCATAATATGTCCAAAAAATATATATATTCGACGTGGAACACCAGATTTGCTAAACTTATTTTTGTTACTATTGATTTTGGCTTCTGTTGATCTGCGATGGCGTTTGACTAGACGGCGAGCGTAATAATAATAATAATATAATAAGAAAGAAACATCATAGCAGACATGGGGGGCTCGTCTGGGAAGTGCTCATCTATACAGATGGATCTGTTGTAAAGCAGCAGAGAAGTGCATGGGCATTTACAGCCCGTTCAGCGGGCCGAACCGTTCAAGAATCCAATGGTGCCCACTCCATAACCATGACCAGCATAACGATGGAAGTGATGGCAGTATCACAGGCTTTCATATGGCTAGAATCACAGCATTATACCAACGTGTGTGTATTAAGTGATTCAATGAGCATGATTTGGAAGGTCAATGCAGGATCTGTGCATAGACAGTGGACTGATTCGCTGCAGAAGTCCGTTGTCCGTAAGGTCATCTTCATCTTTGTCCCAGGCTCTGCACCCCCTGCAGATGACCAGCCCATGGATCGCACCGTTATTATTAACGTCCTTAACCCTTTATCAGGCAGAACGTCCATTTCCGTCTGTGACAAGACCGCCGGGGCTTGGACTGGTTTGCCACGATAGTTACTATCCCCTGCCTTTGCTCCAACCACCTCAATAGCACTCTACATCTACCAGGCCCCACACAAGCCGGGACAGCTTAACCTTCCCTCCCTCACCTAGGGTTCCAAACCCCAAGGGGGCTCGGACCAGACACCAGTCATATCACTGCACAAAGTCATAGCTAAGAGAACAAAATTTAATTCTGAACTACGTCAACCACAACACAGAGAAGGATGGCTGGAAGCCAGACTAGAAGAACTATGTACAAGATCAAAGACGCAGATGAGTATTCATCATGGAGGCGGACGATAGCTCGTGCGGTTGTCCAGTCGTGGTAGCGACTCACCCAGGCTCCTCCAGTGGACTGGAACTCCAAGGTCTGCTGCCTCTCCAAAGTTCCCTCTTCACCCAGAGAACCAAGCAAGGGCTGATCAAGCGCCGTACCACTGCCTGACGGACACTGCACTGATGAACAAGGATCCTTCCTTGCTGTCGTACTATTTCCCTCGTCACACTCTTGATGAAGTCTGGGCCGACCCTATAACATTAGCGGTCTCCCACTTGCAGAAAAAATACATGTAGCACCGTCTCAAAATACCCAAGAGCCAGGTCACTCTTCTATCTCATCAGTGACCCACACACTGATATGTCACTTACACAATACGCGGTTGCTCCACACGAACACACAATGTCACTGGTAAAGTCTATCAGGTGACTAAACACTTCACCTTAGTTCCATGTCCTTGGACAATCGATCTTCACACAGTATCATGTACCTACCCTGATCCAGGGGTAGTAATCACAACCTAGCATACACTGTCAACAGTTCATCACGTTGGCATGAGGTAGCTCCCTACCTTCACAAACATTGTCAACAGTTCATAACGTTGGCATGAGGTAGCTCCCTACCTTAAACATTTCACTCTGGTGTTTCCACCCATGTTGTAATCAATGTCCTAGTTCACTGGACCACATGTTGGCTTCATAAAGGTAACCAATGTAAAAACACTATGTAAGCATCAACTGATACATGGTGTCCCATAACCCAGCCGGGCCAGAAGCATATAACACAGGTCATGGCGACCGGTAACAATGATCACTCTGCACAACTTGAAAGGTCACTACCTTGCAATTACCAAGGTTTACACAGAGACTGAATGTCACCAGTGCTTCACTGGCTTGAATCACCAGACGTTTCAGTGTTGGATCCTCTCAGGATCGGATGACACTCGTCGGACTCTTGACGGAGGTCCTACCCTAGACCTACCGACTTATTCAGCACTCAGCTCCTTCCAACATTGATCTCGCAGACTCAGACAACCACTCCCAGTATAGCCTCAATCAACTTCTGGATAGGCACTGGAATGAGTGGGCCCATAGAGCTCATGGTGCAGCTCTTGAATCTTCTACTGTATAGTAATAACAGATCCTGAAACACGGAGAGGTTGGTGTGAGTACTCAACTACAACAAAGACTACCAGCATCTCCACCCTGTCACCTGCCTCTCAGACATTCCTCATGTCTACCAACATGAGTATGAAATCATCACATCATAGATCTACCTAGTCACTATAATATATAGGCATAATGATGGTAGAAAAAGCAATAGCACACCTGTTCAGTCAAGTAACACTTCTGGGCTACATATAACCCCTAGCACCAGAGTCGACTGTATGACTCGGTCAAGCATCCTTCGCCTGGTGCCAGTCCAATCCGGTTTCATCTCCCATCCTCAATCAACATATACACTTACTTTCCTTTCAGTGTAGGGATTACTGTATCGAGAAGGTGTCCAGCCGGACATCTCCTTCCTGACAGACTCATCAATTCATCACTCCCTTCACCCATGGACTGATGAATTACACACATTAATAACTATATGTCCATAATGAATTATACTCCTGATAATTCATTACTATAGCATTAACTAAGGAGAACTCAGGACTTGTTACACTTAAATAACAAAATCATATCACAGCCATAGTGTCAGGTCTGGGATCCCTGCCCCAGATCCTGAGTTGCCCTTGTATTCACTGACTATCTTTCAGGTCAGTCATACCTGTGCCGGTCGAGCACAGCTGTGGTGGCCATCCACCACTACACTTTCCCACAGCTACTGTGGGTCTCGTGTACCTTGTCCCGTGACGACTTAAGTCACGTCATCCAATGTAGCAAACCTCCAGACTCCACTATGCCCCTCCCAACTACTACCTCACGGCAGTACTCCAAGTACTCCATGAACCGAGTCAGGGTTCCAGAAGAGTAGAATATTAGAGACAGAAATGGTTAGGTTCAAACCTCGATCTATCTAGACACCTCGGCCTCGAATTACGGAGCGCCGCATCACCCTCGATCGGGTATGTTCATCCATCGGATATGCACGATTGCATTGGGTCGGACCTATTACCCATCGGGTTGGGGGTACCGGCCTACCTCCCGCTGCCTAGACAAACGTACAATGGAACACGCACGGTCATCCTAGCGGACGGACATGACAACAAGCAGTAACAATAGTTTCATGAATATTTCCTATCAACTGTTATCCCACCGATGCAACACCATTCTGCTTACGCGGAATAACACTGCTATCTGCACACAGCAAATACACCACAGCTGATCTCACCTTGATTCCTCGAAAACTCACCATCACTGATCGAACAATTCCGTTACAATTCTAATGTCACGAAGCACATTACACATCTCTAATAATAAGCTCTACCTTATCATTATTTACAGCGTCTAGCAGGTTGATGGGCTGACTGACAAACTGTTGCCTTTCATGCGTAGTTAATAAACCAAACCAGTAACTGCTACACACGGTAAAGCACTTCGTTCGGCCTATGTTAGTTACACACCACTCGCTGTGGAATACGGCTTGTTCCATCAGATAACACATTACATCGCTAATCGATAAAACCTACTTAACATGCGGATAGCCAGCTGTAACTTGTAACGCTACGCCACGACTCAGTTCGACGGCGATTAATTCTTTCGGGGAGATCGGCGGGGTATCACGACAACAGTTAAATAATAGAATAAGTATTCAACTAACCTGTGATTGAAACATCACAAACTTTGACTGCAGATGTCCGCTCTGGCCGCGACTATTGACATCCAAATTACTGCAGCCTGCTGGCCATGATCTCTCCACGCTGAGGTCTGGTGGGCGACTGACTCCGACAACGTCAGTCCGCCTTCCACTCGCCTACACGGGCTGCGTGACTTTCATGATTCATGAAGAAAACCAGAGTCACGATGGATTCCTCCAACCCGTGCTGCACAACGCACTCGTGAACTTAGAGATCAAAACCACGTACGCACTTGGGGGAACATTCTAGATTCTTCTATAAATAACTAGAATAGCTCCGCCCCCGCACTACTTTTCTAGGGAACTCCCCTATTAATTGACATTAAATTAAAGGGAGACCAACGCATGGCACTCCCTTCAAAGGGCTATTATGCAGAGATCTTACGATATTTATCCGTTTCGTCACATAGGCCCCCACTTAAGATGGTCGACCCGGTCGAACTCACTAGACAAAGATCGGTCTGAACTCTGAACCTCTACTCTATCAAGATTGGATTCCCAGGAAAAGACGTTCCATAACGTTCACTTTCCCTGGGGAGATTCACCAGAATGGTATGGATGCTGAGTCACCAACCACCGCCTCAAACCTACGTTATCTCCAGCGATTAGGCCCGAAACGTAACGGCCTGGTGATTGGCTTACAGGATCTGTCTACACTGGACCGTTCCGCATCCACCTGTTGCAGGCCATCGGTTACTTTACTGAAGGTTCGTTCGTCCCTTCCGACAATAGGATTTTTCCTATCCCGACTAGGCATCTCCTTCGTGGACTGTTCGCGGATGTCGACCGAAATGAATGGTCGCTTACTCCAGGTTCGTCTGGAGTACCCTTGCTCCTGTCTTCTCTCCCGCGAGTAAGGACAGTGAGCCTGTCGGCGTATCGAGTCACCCGACGATCCCGTCGTGCCAGATGTGACTTCGCCTGTCCGACCTCGATTCCCAGTGTGCTTAACACCATGGGCCTCTTCCCGACGGAGCCTGTTCGCCCTATCTACGGTTGAACGCTCAGGAGACCGCAGACCCTCCCCACAGGATGTACTGCGTAGGACTGAGTCTTCCTCGCCCTCGTCTGGACCCAGAACCGACTCTAGCGCGATGGTAGTCGCACTATCTGGTGGAGAAACTACCTCGGACCTCTCCAAATTCTGAAGGAGAGTACAATGGAACTTTCGCAATTCCCCGCGGACCTTCACCTCATACGTGGATCGGGACATTATCCGCTCCACAGGAAAAGGGCCCTGCCATCCGAGTTCGAATTCCGCCCCCTCGATTGGGAGAAGCGCGAGAACCCTATCTCCAATCTGCAGAGATAAACCGTTTCTGGTCTTGTGCTTTGGTGCTGCCAGACAACACGTTGGGCACGACCGGATATATCTCCGCACGTCGCCTGTCATTCCAGGCCAGTGGTAGTGGCTGGAAAGACACTGGACTGTTGTCCCCACATCCTTATGTCCGGTTAAGGATAAGGTATGCACTCTATGTATCAAGCGGGATCTGTAGTCAGTAGGGACTACCATCTGACCGTACTGGCTATCCCCTTGCCCGGCTCTACGATAAAGCAACCGGTTTTCTACATAGAACTGACCCGGAGTTGGCGGGACAGGACTTTGGGACACCTCCAGTAAGTAAGGACGCAAAGTCTGGTCCCTACTTTGAGCACTGCTCACTACCCTCGCAAGAGAATGGTCTATTTCCTTACCACACTGCCTTTCTCCATCCTTAGCCCTGGCCTGCCTAGCGCTCACTAGACAATGTTCCCTGGGGTCCCCCAGGAATACATGCGGACGACCGAGGATCAAAGGGTAAATAGGATCAGGCAGCACAGCCGCCTGGATGCTACCCGTAACGTACCTGCACCGAATGTCAATCCGAGCAATCGGCAAGTCCATAGCTACGGAGCTCCTCATGGCCAGCTGAAATTCTCTTGTCTCGCCGGTGAGCTGCCCTGGGCTCACAAGGTGGGATGAGATTACAGCTTCAAACTGCAATCCTGTATCGTATAGACATTCCACCTGCTTCCCATTCACCTCTATCGTTTCGATCACAGGTGATTTCTCAGACTTTGGTTTCTCCCGACCCTTAGGTGTGGTCTCGCTAGGTCTACCTCTAGTAGAGGCGAGACACGCAAAGTGCAAGTCCTTTGGCTTCCTCAGACAATCTACAGTATTATGGGAAGGAGACTTACAGTGCTTACAAAACCTCTTACACCACTTCCGTTTTGGGGAGGCGGGAGGGCTTTGCTTATCGGGTTTCTTACCAGAGTCTTTTACCACAGGATCTGCTACATTGGATGATTCTTTGGGACCTTTGGTCTTGGGCTTCTGATCAAGCCCCTTCTGCCTTTTCTGTGAATCAGTCTGACTGGAATCCCCAGTCTCCCCATAGACTTCCACATAACTTTCAGCTAACTTATTTACTATGTCTAGCCTTTCCGCCCCATTTTCCCCTAAGAAATTCCTTAAAGGCTTGGACATCTGCATTTTCATTTGATCCACCACCATCAACTCTCTCAGACTCTCATAATCCTCTTTGAAATTGGCCAATGCCATCCACTTCAACAGGTATGAGTTCAACCTCACACTATAGGCCGAGAACATCTCACCTGGTTCTCTCTTGGAAGTTCTGAACCTCCGCCTGTAAGCATGGGCTGTCATTTCGAATCTTTTCAAAAGAGCCGATTTCAGGGTTGGATAATCATTTTCCATCCCTGGGGGAAGACGCGCATACACTTCGTACGCGGTGCCACGGAGTCCTTGTGAAAGCTTAAGATTCCAACGCTCAGGCTCTAAACCCATAGCTTTACACATTGCCTCGAACTTCTCTAAGAATTGATCTATCTTCTCTTGGTCCGGGTCAAATGGTGGAAACGGCCATTTCATAGCATGGTAAGCTGGTCTGCTGGCTACTGATGAGCTAGGTAAAGCTACTCCACCTACTGCTCCCTCAGACTCACCAACCGATTTAGCCTCTACCTCAAGTTGCTTCATACGGAACTCATGTTCCATTTCCAACTTCCTAGCATCTAATTTCTTAGACTCTAGGTCAGCTGCCAGTTTTTGTGCCTGTTGGTCTGCCACCAACTTTTGCTCTTCAAGTGCTACCTTTCGAGCTTCCAGCTCAATTTCTGACTTTCTTCTCTCCCTCTCTTCTGCTCTGAAGTCTCTCTCTACTTCCAGTACATAGGCTTTAAACTCCTCACCTTCCAATCCCATCTCAGTTGCAGATGCCCGCACCTTAGCTAAATCTAAAGTACGAGTAGCCATGCTTAGGGTAACTTAGTATCAGTATAGATATGCAATACCCAATCACAATGCTAACTGTACTCCAACCAACACTGTAACTATGTATCTATACTAACTTAACTAAATGTCTGTCCACGTCGAAGAGAAAGGTTTCAGTAGCCCTACTCGTCAAGTAGATAATAGGTATAGGACAGATGACACTATAACCTATTCCTACGAGATGTCAGAACAAAGAGAAGATCCCGGAGGGGCCCCCACTCTATCTTGTGACAAGACCGCCGGGGCTTGGACTGGTTTGCCACGATAGTTACTATCCCCTGCCTTTGCTCCAACCACCTCAATAGCACTCTACATCTACCAGGCCCCACACAAGCCGGGACAGCTTAACCTTCCCTCCCTCACCTAGGGTTCCAAACCCCAAGGGGGCTCGGACCAGACACCAGTCATATCACTGCACAAAGTCATAGCTAAGAGAACAAAATTTAATTCTGAACTACGTCAACCACAACACAGAGAAGGATGGCTGGAAGCCAGACTAGAAGAACTATGTACAAGATCAAAGACGCAGATGAGTATTCATCATGGAGGCGGACGATAGCTCGTGCGGTTGTCCAGTCGTGGTAGCGACTCACCCAGGCTCCTCCAGTGGACTGGAACTCCAAGGTCTGCTGCCTCTCCAAAGTTCCCTCTTCACCCAGAGAACCAAGCAAGGGCTGATCAAGCGCCGTACCACTGCCTGACGGACACTGCACTGATGAACAAGGATCCTTCCTTGCTGTCGTACTATTTCCCTCGTCACACTCTTGATGAAGTCTGGGCCGACCCTATAACATTAGCGGTCTCCCACTTGCAGAAAAAATACATGTAGCACCGTCTCAAAATACCCAAGAGCCAGGTCACTCTTCTATCTCATCAGTGACCCACACACTGATATGTCACTTACACAATACGCGGTTGCTCCACACGAACACACAATGTCACTGGTAAAGTCTATCAGGTGACTAAACACTTCACCTTAGTTCCATGTCCTTGGACAATCGATCTTCACACAGTATCATGTACCTACCCTGATCCAGGGGTAGTAATCACAACCTAGCATACACTGTCAACAGTTCATCACGTTGGCATGAGGTAGCTCCCTACCTTCACAAACATTGTCAACAGTTCATAACGTTGGCATGAGGTAGCTCCCTACCTTAAACATTTCACTCTGGTGTTTCCACCCATGTTGTAATCAATGTCCTAGTTCACTGGACCACATGTTGGCTTCATAAAGGTAACCAATGTAAAAACACTATGTAAGCATCAACTGATACATGGTGTCCCATAACCCAGCCGGGCCAGAAGCATATAACACAGGTCATGGCGACCGGTAACAATGATCACTCTGCACAACTTGAAAGGTCACTACCTTGCAATTACCAAGGTTTACACAGAGACTGAATGTCACCAGTGCTTCACTGGCTTGAATCACCAGACGTTTCAGTGTTGGATCCTCTCAGGATCGGATGACACTCGTCGGACTCTTGACGGAGGTCCTACCCTAGACCTACCGACTTATTCAGCACTCAGCTCCTTCCAACATTGATCTCGCAGACTCAGACAACCACTCCCAGTATAGCCTCAATCAACTTCTGGATAGGCACTGGAATGAGTGGGCCCATAGAGCTCATGGTGCAGCTCTTGAATCTTCTACTGTATAGTAATAACAGATCCTGAAACACGGAGAGGTTGGTGTGAGTACTCAACTACAACAAAGACTACCAGCATCTCCACCCTGTCACCTGCCTCTCAGACATTCCTCATGTCTACCAACATGAGTATGAAATCATCACATCATAGATCTACCTAGTCACTATAATATATAGGCATAATGATGGTAGAAAAAGCAATAGCACACCTGTTCAGTCAAGTAACACTTCTGGGCTACATATAACCCCTAGCACCAGAGTCGACTGTATGACTCGGTCAAGCATCCTTCGCCTGGTGCCAGTCCAATCCGGTTTCATCTCCCATCCTCAATCAACATATACACTTACTTTCCTTTCAGTGTAGGGATTACTGTATCGAGAAGGTGTCCAGCCGGACATCTCCTTCCTGACAGACTCATCAATTCATCACTCCCTTCACCCATGGACTGATGAATTACACACATTAATAACTATATGTCCATAATGAATTATACTCCTGATAATTCATTACTATAGCATTAACTAAGGAGAACTCAGGACTTGTTACACTTAAATAACAAAATCATATCACAGCCATAGTGTCAGGTCTGGGATCCCTGCCCCAGATCCTGAGTTGCCCTTGTATTCACTGACTATCTTTCAGGTCAGTCATACCTGTGCCGGTCGAGCACAGCTGTGGTGGCCATCCACCACTACACTTTCCCACAGCTACTGTGGGTCTCGTGTACCTTGTCCCGTGACGACTTAAGTCACGTCATCCAATGTAGCAAACCTCCAGACTCCACTATGCCCCTCCCAACTACTACCTCACGGCAGTACTCCAAGTACTCCATGAACCGAGTCAGGGTTCCAGAAGAGTAGAATATTAGAGACAGAAATGGTTAGGTTCAAACCTCGATCTATCTAGACACCTCGGCCTCGAATTACGGAGCGCCGCATCACCCTCGATCGGGTATGTTCATCCATCGGATATGCACGATTGCATTGGGTCGGACCTATTACCCATCGGGTTGGGGGTACCGGCCTACCTCCCGCTGCCTAGACAAACGTACAATGGAACACGCACGGTCATCCTAGCGGACGGACATGACAACAAGCAGTAACAATAGTTTCATGAATATTTCCTATCAACTGTTATCCCACCGATGCAACACCATTCTGCTTACGCGGAATAACACTGCTATCTGCACACAGCAAATACACCACAGCTGATCTCACCTTGATTCCTCGAAAACTCACCATCACTGATCGAACAATTCCGTTACAATTCTAATGTCACGAAGCACATTACACATCTCTAATAATAAGCTCTACCTTATCATTATTTACAGCGTCTAGCAGGTTGATGGGCTGACTGACAAACTGTTGCCTTTCATGCGTAGTTAATAAACCAAACCAGTAACTGCTACACACGGTAAAGCACTTCGTTCGGCCTATGTTAGTTACACACCACTCGCTGTGGAATACGGCTTGTTCCATCAGATAACACATTACATCGCTAATCGATAAAACCTACTTAACATGCGGATAGCCAGCTGTAACTTGTAACGCTACGCCACGACTCAGTTCGACGGCGATTAATTCTTTCGGGGAGATCGGCGGGGTATCACGACAACAGTTAAATAATAGAATAAGTATTCAACTAACCTGTGATTGAAACATCACAAACTTTGACTGCAGATGTCCGCTCTGGCCGCGACTATTGACATCCAAATTACTGCAGCCTGCTGGCCATGATCTCTCCACGCTGAGGTCTGGTGGGCGACTGACTCCGACAACGTCAGTCCGCCTTCCACTCGCCTACACGGGCTGCGTGACTTTCATGATTCATGAAGAAAACCAGAGTCACGATGGATTCCTCCAACCCGTGCTGCACAACGCACTCGTGAACTTAGAGATCAAAACCACGTACGCACTTGGGGGAACATTCTAGATTCTTCTATAAATAACTAGAATAGCTCCGCCCCCGCACTACTTTTCTAGGGAACTCCCCTATTAATTGACATTAAATTAAAGGGAGACCAACGCATGGCACTCCCTTCAAAGGGCTATTATGCAGAGATCTTACGATATTTATCCGTTTCGTCACACCGTCCGATCGCTTAAATGGGCAGATCGTCTGAAACTGCCCGATACTATTATGCAATGTAAAAACGCGATCTCTCGGTTTTCCGATACTTCCAACAGCTACTTTCGCTTTCACCGATAGCTTGACAACGTGGCCGCCATTTGTAAGCACCTACTATGAATTTGAACGGACATTTACAGACTTTTTTTGACAACAGCAAATACAACATTATAAAACTCTCCAGCAAGTCAAGTACTGGTGTTTAATGGGAGAACAGCGTATAAAATAGACAGGACAAAATCAAATGCAGTGTCAGAATAAAAAGTGCACTAATAATTATGTCAGGGTTATATAAAAGCTTAAATGACACATGGCTGCTAGATATGGAACTAATTCATATTTATGCAAGCCCATTACATATTTGTGTGGTGATTCTGGTTAATATAAAACAAAAATTAACAAGTGGTTTATAATACGTCACAGAAGTACCTAAGAGTTGGAATGTAGGACACAGAGGACAGCTTCTCAAATATTGGAATGTGGTGATATACAGAATACAGTTTTCAAACATTGGAATGTACTGATACAAAGAAGAGCTTTTTAAATATTGGAATGTATTATTACAGAGACCAGCTTCTTAAATATTGGAATGTGGTGATATACAGAATATATTTTTCAAATATTGGAATGTGGTGATATTCAGAATATATTTTTCAAATATTGGAATGTGGTGATATATAGAATATATTTTTCAAAAAGTGAAATGCATTGATACAGAGAACAGCTTCTCAAGCATTTGACTATAATCTCAATGAAAATAATTTCTCAAACATTGAAGTGTAATGATATGGAGGATATATTTTGCAAATAATCTAAAAGAGGGTAGTTTCACAAGTCCTTCCCCACACAAGTATAGTTTCTCTCTCACATTGAAATGATACAGGGAGTAGTTTCTCTTGCACTAAAATGTAACGTTGTTGGGAAATAGTTTCTCACACATTGAAATGTAACCTTCTTCTTCTTCAACTTTGTTTTTGTTTTTAAATTCTTTCAACATACCATAGGTTTGCATGACTGTTTCACATTTTAATAGGTGCGATAAAGAAGACAGTTTATCACTCATTGAAATATAATAATGGAAATACTTCCTCACATATTTATTCTTCTGTGATCAACATTAGCTATGCGTGGTGTTTATCATCCATTGTAGTGTGTAGATGTCCACTTTCTAGTCCCTTGTGACTGAAGCCAATACCTTCTAACTTTGACAGTTGAGGTTTCTTTTCTGGATTCTTCCTCGCATAGGAAGATTGCCTTCCCAGGCTTGTGGGCCTCACAGCTGAGCCAAAAATATGTGCACCAGAGGCTAAAAATGTGTGGACACTAGATGTGAGAGAAGCTGAAATAGTGAAACAACACAGACTGCAAAACTAGACATGAGAGAAGCTGAAATAGTGAAATAACAGAGATTATAGAACAAGACATGACAGAAGCTGAAATATTGAAACAACACAGACAGTAGAACAAGTCATGACAGAAGCTGAAATAGTGAAACAACACAGATTATCGAACTAGGCTGAGCTACTGAAACAACACATATTACAGAACATATTGTATAATTCATTTATAGATGTAGTTGTCAAGATATATACAAACAATATAAGGTAATCAATATATATAAATCAGACATTTGTAGCATTTGACAGAATAAAGCTTCAGTTGATAACACATGAAAGTAAAATACAATTCTGTTCATCCTTTCTCAAATATAAATGCTTGTGGGGAAAAACAACAGAAGTGGCAGTAAAGATAGGGTTCTCATCTCATCATCTCTCTCATCTCATCATGTTCCTCTTGTACGAGGGTAGGTTATGCACCACAATTATTATCTCTTTAACTGTTAATAACATACAAGTGAAATTTAGTCACAATATTCATGCACATGTGCAGCAAACACTTCTACTTCTCAACATAATCCCCATCAAGTTTAGCGGCTTGACACTATCTTGAAACAAGAGCATGTATCCTAGATCTGTACCACATTTTGTCCTGTTTTCATTTCTTCACCACAGTAATCACTCCCATTTCAACGGTTTTGTGTGGCGGTTAGAACTGGTGTACAGAGATGCAATTTGGTATACACCTTCAAGAGATTATAAACTTAAATTGGTGCAAATTTAATGCTTTCATCTTTACTATTAGCTGAGATAATAATTGTGATGCATAACTTTCTGATCTACCCTCGTAGCTTGCGGTGAAGAGATAGGGGTAACTAGCTTCATAAACATGAGGACACAGGGCAGCTGGCCAAACACAATATAAACATACGCACAATGTGATACATTCAGGTGGAATGTGAGGGATTCACTAGATGCATTGTGGCCAGGAGTCCTCACTGAATATTCGTTTGTCTTAATGTATATTGCTATTTTAATTTATTTTATAATGATTTTACCATTATTTTTGTCTTTGTTATTTCTATGATTTGAAGATTGGTTGTCATAACGTTATTTCTGGCTGTGTTCTAGTAAAACTAACTGGTTGTCATAACGTTATTTCTGGCTGTGTTCTAGTAAAACTAACTGGTTGTCATAACGTTATTTCTGGCTGTGTTCTAGTAAAACTAACTGGTTGTCATAACGTTATTTCTGGCTGTGTTCTAGTAAAACTAACTGGTTGTCATAACGTTATTTCTGGCTGTGTTCTAGTAAAACTAACTGGTTGTCATAACGTTATTTCTGGCTGTGTTCTAGTAAAACTAACTGGTTGTCATAACGTTATTTCTGGCTGTGTTCTAGTAAAACTAACCTTCTACAGTTATGTCAAGTTACTGGTGCGATATGATTTTTCTTCTTTATTTTCTAAATGAGTGCACTGGAAACTCAGTGTGTAGTGTCAGCAGGAATATCAACAGGTTTACAAAAAACAAGTGTTAACAAGCATGGCTCAATCTAAGACTGTCAAACTACCAACTTTTCTGTGTTGGATGATCACCCTAGAAATCTTGCCGTAAAACTACCAACTTTTCTGTGTTGGATGATCACCCTAGAAATCTTGCCGTAAAACTACCAACTTTTCTGTGTTGGATGATCACCCTAGAAATCTTGCCGTAAAACTACCAACTTTTCTGTGTTGGATGATCACCCTAGAAATCTTGCCGTAAAACTACCAACTTTTCTGTGTTGGATGATCACCCTAGAAATCTTGCCGTAAAACTACCAACTTTTCTGTGTTGGATGATCACCCTAGAAATCTTGCCGTAAAACTACCAACTTTTCTGTGTTGGATGATCACCCTAGAAATCTTGCCGTAAAACTACCAACTTTTCTGTGTTGGATGATCACCCTAGAAATCTTGCCGTAAAACTACCAACTTTTCTGTGTTGGATGATCACCCTAGAAATCTTGCCGTAAAACTACCAACTTTTCTGTGTTGGATGATCACCCTAGAAATCTTGCCGTAAAACTACCAACTTTTCTGTGTTGGATGATCACCCTAGAAATCTTGCCGTAAAACTACCAACTGTTTGGGTTTGATGATAACAGCAGAAATCATAGCATACATAATATTTTATTTTCATGACATTAAAACTGAATGTGCCAGATTTTTCAGAGCTGAAATAGTGATTTTAGATAACTATTGCTGTGAATCTGTCATCTCACCTGAGAAGATACATTGTATTCAAACACATTTTGGCGCTAGCTGATCTGAACTGTTGTGCTAGTTACCAAGGAGAAATAGAAAAATAATATTGGCAGTGTTTTTTTTTAACTTTGTAAAGTCAAGATAAGTTAGTTGCATATACTTTACAGGACGTCACAGCCAACCCCAGAATTGTTGGGCTGTTTGTGATTTCTTGGCAAGTTTATGATCAGTAGTTTGCTATTGGTTTCTGAACGACTGGCATCATACCATTGTATAAAAACCAATGCTAGGCAGTCTGCTGGAAAATTGCCCACAATGTTTTGAGCCCAGTATGCAGGATTATGAATTGCGTCCATGACTCCTTCACCACAGCACTGACTGCTGTTCCTCCATTTCTGGATGTGATCTTCCCACTTGTTCCGCTGTCTACCTCTTGCTGTTGGTCCATCTCTTGATATTATCTTTCCACTTGTATCATTGTCTACCTCTTACTCACTTTGTTTTCAACCTTACCCTCCAGTATGGTTTTTACAAGAGTCTTATGTCTTTATGACTTTTGTTCAGTAAATTCAATTACAAGTACTCCATAGAAATTATCCCAACACAAATTAAAGAAATCAGCATTGGTGCAAAAATAGACACTGCTTTAAAACATGGATTATTTTAGATTTACTGTGTTTTAAATCATAAAAGACGGTTTCTTAAAATGTACAACTGAAAGACAGACAAGTAAAAATTTAAGACTGGGAAATAAAGAAAGAATGAAATAAAACAAACATTTCTATTAGCTCTTTCAGTCACAGCAGCTGCTCAATGAGGAAGTGACGATAACAAAAACATAAATATATGACCTTCATCTGGGTCAAGTATACACATGGTGTGCAGGACAAGTATATTGTCAGCTTTTGTTCGGTAAATTCTGACTAAATAAAGGAAGTACAATCAAACATCGGTTGTTCATCAGTTGAAGAATAACCAATCACACACAATGTGTTGTTTGGGATAGAAAAGAGTAAATCTGTATATGAAGCTGTTTGTGCTGTTGGCTGTTGGGGAACAGCAGAAATTGGGGACAGCATCATAATCAACAATTAAGTGCCCATTACAGTGGGGAAAACACTGCAACAATAACATCATACAGCCACATTCACAAATGCTGCACCTCTCTCTCTCTTCTCTCTCTCTCTCTCTCTCTCTCTCTCTCTCTCTCTCTCTCTCTCTCTCTCTCTCTCTCTCTCTCTCTCTCTCTCTCTCTCTCTCTCTCTCTCTCTCTCTCTCTCTCTCTCTTAGACACATGTGCTTCCTGACATGTTTATTTTGTCTCTAACGGTAATCTCACAGTGAAGATTTTACTGCACAATGGGATAAAAAAAATTATCAGTCTTTAAACAGAAAATGTATACATTTGAAATGTTAAACAACAACATTTGGCACCAGCTCAGACAAGAAAATACCATGTCCAGACTTTGAAACAGGCACATGAAGGTTGCATGTGTGTCCAGACTTATCCATTTAACTGCTCTGTCTTAAGAAAACAGATACATGATGGTTACATGTGTGTCCAAACTTATGAATTTAACATGATCTATCTTAATAAAACAAAGCGGTCAAAAATGACAACACATAAGTTACAAAAAATGTTGCACAATTTATTGTCTGGCATATTTTGCTGCATTTCTTCAGGTGCATTTCATCAGGTGCATTTTGCAGAATGATATGTCATATGAAGTGAATGATGAATCATAATTTGGCTTAAACATGTAACACACAGTTCCTGATACTGTTGATGCTTCACTGTTACTGACAAGACAAGGTGCTTCACTGTTACTGACAAGCCAAGATGTTTCACTGTTACTGACAAGACAATATGTTTCACTGTTACTGACAAGACAAGATGTTTCACTGTTACTGACAAGACAAGATGTTTCACTGTTACTGACAAGACAAGGTGTTTCACTGTTACTGACAAGACAAGATGTTTCACTGTTACTGACAAGACAAGATGTTTCACTGTTACTGACAAGACAAGATGTTTCACTGTTACTGGCAAGACAAGATGTTTCACTGTTACTGACAAGACAAAGTGTTTCACTGTTACTGACAAGACAAGGTGTTTCACTGTTACTGACAAGACAAGATGTTTCACTGTTACTGACAAGACAAGGTGTTTCACTGTTACTGACAAGACAAGGTGTTTCACTGTTACTGACAAGACAAAGTGTTTCACTGTTACTGACAAGACAAGGTGTTTTCACTGTTACTGACAAGACAAGATGTTTCACTATTTCACTGTTACTAACAAGACAAGATGTTTCGGATAATCAATCCATCAGTCAGGTGCCGTCTCCACAATGAAGGTTGGCTGCAATGGATCTCCAACACTGTCTGTCTCTCGCCCTGACTGTACATTCTGTCAGATTGCTGTTTGTCCATCTCTTGATGTTATCTCCCCACTTGTATCATTGTCTACCTCTTGCTCACTTGCCTTATACCTTACCTTCCAGTATGGGTTTTATAAGAGTGTTATATCTTTTAACATGGCTGAAATATTTCACTTGTCTCTTTTTATTTCTTTCATCAACTCTCTTTTTTCATATAATGTATCTGACAAATAATAAATGATTACTCAAAAACATTGATGCCCAAGCAATTAAGCACCTAACATCAGAGTTATGCAGACGGAAGGATTTTACAGTGACTCTGCAATTACCGTGGGGATAACTTTGCTCCACAATCAAACAGTGTCAGAGACTATGTGTTTAGTTTAGTTTTTAGTTTAGTTAGTTTAGTTTAGTCAACAGATCAACATCACGGCACACGGATGCAACCCATAAGTGCTCCGTTCTCCTCCTAACTCAAACCTGAGTCTGGAGAAACTCAGCTCAGTGCACGAACTCCGTAACACCGTCGAGGATCCTGAAATACTTTGGGTAGATTTTTAACTCGAAATTTTGCCCGGGCAGCGCTGTTAGGCTACTCTTTTTCGATTTCCAACTGCCAAGGGATTTTTTACGTGCGCAACAATACACACAGACGTCCGATCTCACTACCCAGAGACCAGGGGAAATTTATTACTAGAAGTCCATGAGAAAAAATCCCGGCATCACCAGGGCTTGAACCCGGGACCTCCAGCACTCGAGGCGGACACCATACCTCGAGACTACGCAGCCCTATGTGTTATTTCAGCCAAACTATGATTCATCTTTTACTTCATGTGACAGATAACTCTGCAGTATGTACTTGATGAGATACAACAAGAACTTCTCTTGCTTGAAATATATTTTCATCTTCAAAGATGGCATTGTTTTGTTGGATTCTAGCTGTATCTTGTTGCACAATATTTCCCTACAGATTTGTTCAGCACCGGTGTCCTCAGGTAGGTGTGTATCCATTCACATGTGCCTCCGCATGCACATCAAGAAAATATAAACGACAAACAGAAAGCAATATACTGAATATATAAATAACAAACATAACGCCAAATATCTGGTACATGAATGTAAAAGTATTTGCAATATATAGAAATTTTAAAAAGCACAAAATATAGCATACATTGGTTTTAATATAATACATTGCATAAATAAATGCTAAAAGTTAAATATATCTATATAAGTATATTTTAAAAATAGACATAAGTTGAAGTGATTGTTGCTATGTGCTTCCCAACTCCATGCAACCTGGTCTGTATCATATATTTACAACTTGACTGGCCGGTGGTTACAACTTTGATACAAAACATCATTTATGACATTGTAATCTGTCAGTGATCATTGTGACTTGGGTGACTGGTGCACCTCTCAGAGGCTAAACAAGTGCAATTAGTAGTTTTATACATTGTGAAACAATTGCCAGCATTTTGTGTGTACAAAGGCCATCTGCACTCATCTAGCACAACATTTTATTATCTCTGGCAGAAGTAGGTCAAATTCTGTATATCATCTACTTGATCACGGCTATGTTAAGGTTTCATATTATGACGACTTACTATTTTTGCTTTGTATTATTGGCACTAACTGGTAACAAACTGCCATATCAAGCTGGTAAAAAACATTATCAATAACAACATCATTGAACAACCATCAACAAATACAAAGATTGAGCTATTTTAAGTGACAAATTTGGATATTGGTGGCAAAGATCAACAACTGAAAATGAAAAAAATATCAAGAGCCAAGATCAACAGATACAATGACTGAGCTATCATCAGTGATAAAAGGGGTGTCAAGAGCCAAGACCAATAACTGGTGTCCCTATGGCCATCATACCATCTCTCATTGCCTTAGACCCTTGCATGACCCAGGCAATAGTTCCATCTAAAATTCTAAAGAGATAACATAACCATATAACAATTATTCACACCATAGGCACCCACGATGTTGCACAGCCTGAGACCCAGGCACCATGGTAACCACCAAAGAAGTATAGTGTCTGCGTCTACCTCCAATCCCGTACTGGATGCAGTCATATAACATATACACTATTGTGTTCTGCAAAGGTTTATATGGTATCTAGCCGAGAGTCTGAAATCTGGTGGAGAGTCTTAAATTTAATGAATTTCTTGAACAAACATGAGCGGCTGGCTTGAGTGGCTACAATGCCTGACTCCCCTTCAGCAGACCTGGGTTCAATCCCTCGGTAAGGTGTGGGATGTTTGTCTGTCGGGGGCAAAAAGAAAATCCTAACCTGCACAGTTCGCGGCGACTGTACTAGCCAGGCGGCCTTAATTCCTCAGGCTCAAAGACCCCTCTGCCACACACCGCAAGGTACTATATTGGCAGTAAATGACAGTTGATAGAACAAACATTTGCATATTAAAATATAGCACTCATCTGATTTAAAACAATCTTAGACCATTTTTTCACCATTATTGACGTCTGATGAGAATTTATACACTGAGGTATACAGGATGCCTGCCCCCATTTCCTGGCAGTATATAGTCCAGGTTTTCTTTGTGATATCTCCGATAAACAATCACCAGGGTGACATTCTGCCTCTCTAGATACAAGTGACTGACAGTCTAACCACACAGCCACCCACTCAACTGATGAGCATTAGGGAAGTAAAGGGTGTATTTTTAATGACTGTGCAGTGTTTGAAAATATTGCCGGTCCAAGTTTTGTATTTACCTATTATGTTGCATGAACTTTACAGAGGGTGAATACAAAACGGGAATCAGCAATATTTTCAAACACTACACAGTCATTAAAAATACACCCTATACAAGCAAATTAACTGTTACAGCATTAATTCATGAAACAAATAATTGCACAAAATTCTCAACTTTGTTTGATAAAAATATATGACATTTTTCAAAATAGTTTTGAGAGTAAATTAAAATTGGAGAATTAAAATTGCAGGTAAACAAAACATAGTTTTATGAGTCAATTAAAATCAGAGTGGTAAATATGCACATCAAGGAATGTAAATGAAATCCCCCACTCTGCAGCATTTTGCAAATGTTCATTAAATTGTTGCTACCTAGAACATCCTTGAACTTCATGTAAAGGATAGGGAAATATTTATCAGTTGTATGATCCTTTCTAAATTTTTGTTCCTTAGTGAACATTTTTTAGTAACACTGTCACCAACATGACAAGATGTATCACAGAAACATCTGCTACAAACACTGGTAATGTGGTTTAAACAGTCATGCTCACAAATAAACAACAATACAACAGATTAGCTTTACATTTGCTCTATAAAAGATATTAAAAAACAGTATACAACACTACACAATTAAATATGTATTATTTGATAAAAAAGTATATGGTCTGCTAAAAACAATATTTGAAACATGTTTAGCTGTTACATAGTCAGACAGTCAAGATGGCTGAACTTATGTTGACTGTTACATCAAACCGTGATCATACCACAAACCGTGATCATACCAAAGTTCAAACAGTATCATTATTTTTGTCACTAAGGTAGTTATGATAATAATAAGAAAAATGTACAATACAAGAAATAACTAAACTGAAAGAATTTATCACACTTTCTTAGGATTTTGGCTATAACAGGAGATTACAAATACAACATAAATTTTATAAAATATTTGCTGATGTACAATAAAAACAATCAAACATGAGAATCAAATAAATTACACAGCAGCAGTGTTTATGGAATCACAAGAGGATAACAACTGACACGCTCCACCAAACATGTGACCAATTGATGTGAAATGAAAGTGTATACATTACATATGGCCAAACAGGCCAATAAGTACATTAATGGGAACATAAATACTCTCACAGCATAGTTACTATTTTGATGACAATGTGGAAAAAGAGACAAAAAATGTCAGAAACTTTCCACTTTAGTTTGTTTAGGGACAGTAATAACTCAAGTATTTCTTAGGATGACGAGTTAGTTCATGAATTCTCATTTATAACAGACAACATGAATAAAAACCATGAAAGAATTTCCTGGATTTTGAGATGACAAGAGAAGGTGATTTTATAGGAGCACGTGTACACCTCGGAGGAGCAAATGGATTACCATAGTCTGGTTAGAATGAGGCAGCGAGGAGTGACGAGGGGATCTGGCCGACGCTCGACACTCAGAGGAAAGGCGAGACGGACATATAATCAGATGCTACTGGAACTATTAGTGTTGGAACTCTTCGCTGGTTGCTGAGGATGGGGACGGAGCGCTTATGGGAATGTCCCGAATGCTGTGATGTCGGTTCCTAGATCAATCAATCAATCAATCAATCAATAGGAGAATGCTGACAATTCTCTTGACAGCCAAGATGAGTATTCTAAATGTTCTGAAAGACACAAAGACAACTTATCACTAATAGAATTAGACAGTCATCATTTTTTTTTGGCCTACAGTATGAGGAGTGAAAATTTGGAATTGTGACAAGGGGAAAGAGAACGAACGAACGAATGAACTTTATTTTAAAAGGGTTAAGAATTGGGCACGTAGGCCCGTTTTACACAGGAAGATAGTGAGAGATTCTTGACAGCCTTTTGTCAAGGCAAGAAAAGATTTCAGCACACAAATTCTGTTGCAGACCACATGATGTGGACAAGCATGCCAGTCGGCAAGGCACTTGATGATGATGAGAGATGACAATGACACAGTTCATCATATTTAAGTAGCACTGACTGGAGAGTTTTCGTTTAAGCATGTGGATTATGTACAGAAATTGTCAAAGAATATAACTGGCATCACAGCTAAGTAAATTAAGTAGACAATGGTAGGATTCACTCAGCAATTGGTCTCCGACATGACAAGCAGACAGTTAGAGCATTGCTTTGATGATCCGGCAGCTTCTGGAGCTTGTCTTGTTCCAGATGTATTGGTGTTATCTTTCCTCTAGAGTAAACTAGGCTGGCCGAGAGAGGGATCATGCTGCATGGGCAACACATGGTCTCTACAATTTAGCCCAGATGCTGTGCTATGAAGAGTTTGTTATACCTTGTATGAAGCACAATGTAACAAACTATCATCTGTCAAGGCGCCAGGTGCTTGTAGTAGGATTAACAGGCCAGATAGTTCATATGCATGTCCGAAAACATGAACAAGTTGGACAAGTTACTATCACAGACTCAACATGGGGCTGTAGCTAGCACGATTACACATTTTATGTTAATATTTTATGTATATTTGAATATTATATGTCCTTCATAATTTAATACGTTCATAAATTATGATACTTAGCCTGTTTTAAGTGATTTAGTTTGCAATGAAGAAATTCCTCTACGGTTAAAATAAGCTTCTCTTGCTTCTGCCCTGTATCCCTCATTGGGACAAAGGTCTTCAACCAAACCATGTCCAGCCGTCCTGTCTGTGGCTATCTCCTGCAGCCCCCTCCATGTCCTCCCTCCATGTCCTCCCAACACAGGTCCTCAACCAAACCAGGCCCAGCCATCCTGTCTGTGGCTATCTCCTGCAGCCCCCTCCATGTCCTCCCTCCATGTCCTCCCAACACAGGTCCTCAACCAAACCAGGCCCAGCCATCCTGTCTGTGGCTATCTCCTGCAGCCCCCTCCATGTCCTCCCTCCATGTCCTCCCAACACAGGTCCTCAACCAAACCAGGCCCAGCCATCCTGTCTGTGGCTATCTCCTGCAGCCCCCTCCATGTCCTCCCTCCATGTCCTCCCAACACAGGTCCTCAACCAAACTCCGCCCAGCCATCCTGTCTGTGGCTATCTCCTGCAACTCCCTCTATGTCCTGCCTGTATTATTCATCTCTGTAATGCTCTTCTCCGTGTGTTATTAGGTCTCGCGCTATTCCGACTGCCTTGTGGGTTCCAGACAAGAGTGTGTCTAGTTATTTTGTCCTCAGATTTTCTCACAGTGTGTCCTATCAAGTGCCAAGGTCTTCTCCACACTTCTTGGTTCCCTGGGATGTGTTTAGTTCTCTCCATGAGCTCTACATTGATGATTCTGTCATACCTTTCTGTTCCCACTAAACTGTTCCCACTATACTGTTCCCACTATACTGCGCAGGCTCTAGTTAGAGAATGTTTGTGGATTATTAGTCATTCTTGTAGTTGTTATCCGTGTTTCTGACCTATACAATATTCTATACAATATTATATACAATATTACAGATTTACGTGCTCAGTTTAACTTCCTTTGACTCCCACAAATTTCCTAGTGCTATGAAAGCTCTAGACAACCCACACACAGAAAAAATAATAATAAGCAATTAATAATAATTAACTAAAGAAGTTTTAAGCAATAAAGATAGAACTGCTTAGAAATTTAAAATTGCATTTTCATGGCATTTACATTTGGTAGGTAACTTAGATGACCTGTAGCTGGTCACAGAAACCCCAGACAGCAACGTTTCATAGAATAAATATAATTTGTGCACAAACACCGTTAGATATTTGAAATTATAAAGCCATTCATCTGGCATCTGCCTGTAAAGGCATGCTGTTGTTGCTTTCAGATACTGATGATCCTTCTCTGGTTTGCCAAACCTCAGGCCGTGCATCACAAATATTTATCATTTGACTTTCCAAGGCAAAGAAACTGAAATTCACCCCAGAAAAATTACGTTGAAAAAAACAATAGAATCTACCAATCCCAACAAGTATCAATCAATCAATTGTCATCTTCATGTTGAAGGTTGGATGTCATGAGCCTCCATTGTGCACTCTCATGTTGAAGGTCGGCTGTACTGAGCCTCCATTGTGCACTCTCATGTTGAAGGTCGGCTGTACTGAGCCTCCATTGTGCACTCTCATGTTGAAGGTCGGCTGTACTGAGCCTCCATTGTGCACTCTCATGTTGAAGGTCGGCTGTACTGAGCCTCCATGGTGCACTCTCATGTTGAAGGTCGGTTGTACTGAACCTCCATGGTGCACTCTCATGTTGAAGGTCGGCTGTACTGAGCCTCCATTGTGCACTCTCATGTTGAAGGTCGGCTGTACTGAGCCTCCATGGTGCACTCTCATGTTGAAGGTCGGCTGTACTGAGCCTCCATTGTGCACTCTCATGTTGAAGGTCGGCTGTACTGAGCCTCCATTGTGCACTCTCATGTTGAAGGTCAGCTGTACTGAGCCTCCATTGTGCACTCTCATGTTGAAGGTCGGCTGTACTGAGCCTCCATTGTGCACTCTCATGTTGAAGGTCGGCTGTACTGAACCTCCATTGTGCACTCTCATGTTGAAGGTTGGATGTCATGAGCCTCCATTGTGCACTCTCATGTTGAAGGTCGGCTGTATTGAGCCTCCATTGTGCACTCTCATGTTGAAGGTCAGCTGTACTGAGCCTCCATTGTGCACTCTCATGTTGAAGGTCGGCTGTACTGAGCCTCCATGGTGCACTCTCATGTTGAAGGTCGGCTGTACTGAGCCTCCATTGTGCACTCTCATGTTGAAGGTCGGCTGTACTGAGCCTCCATTGTGCACTCTCATGTTGAAGGTCGGCTGTACTGAGCCTCCATGGTGCACTCTCATGTTGAAGGTCAGCTGTACTGAGCCTCCATTGTGCACTCTCATGTTGAAGGTTGGATGTCATGAGCCTCCATTGTGCACTCTCATGTTGAAGGTTGGATGTCATGAGCCTCCATTGTGCACTCTCATGTTGAAGGTTGGCTGTACTGAGCCTCCATTGTGCACTCTCATGTTGAAGGTCGGCTGTACTGAGCCTCCATTGTGCACTCTCATGTTGAAGGTCGGCTGTACTGAGCCTCCATTGTGCACTCTCATGTTGAAGGTTGGATGTCATGAGCCTCCATTGTGCACTCTCATGTTGAAGGTTGGATGTCATGAGCCTCCATTGTGCACTCTCATGTTGAAGGTTGGATGTCATGAGCCTCCATTGTGCACTCTCATGTTGAAGGTCGGCTGTAATGAGCCTCCATGGTGCACTCTCATGTTGAAGGTCGGCTGTACTGAGCCTCCATGGTGCACTCTCATGTTGAAGGTCGGCTGTACTGAGCCTCCATGGTGCACTCTCATGTTGAAGGTTGGCTGTACTGAGCCTCCATTGTGCACTCTCATGTTGAAGGTCGGCTGTACTGAGCCTCCATGGTGCACTCTCATGTTGAAGGTCGGCTGTACTGAGCCTCCATTGTGCACTCTCATGTTGAAGGTTGGATGTCATGAGCCTCCATTGTGCACTCTCATGTTGAAGGTTGGATGTCATGAGCCTCCATTGTGCACTCTCATGTTGAAGGTCGGCTGTACTGAGCCTCCATGGTGCACTCTCATGTTGAAGGTCGGCTGTACTGAGCCTCCATGGTGCACTCTCATGTTGAAGGTTGGATGTCATGAGCCTCCATGGTGCACTCTCATGTTGAAGGTCGGCTGTCATGAACCTCCATGGTGCACTCTCATGTTGAAGGTCGGCTGTCATGAACCTCCATGGTGCACTCTCATGTTGAAGGTCGGCTGTCATGAACCTCCATGGTGCACTCTCATGTTGAAGGTCGGATGTCATGAACCTCCATGGTGCACTCTCATGTTGAAGGTTGGCTGTACTGAGCCTCCATGGTGCACTCTCATGTTGAAGGTTGGCTGTACTGAGCCTCCATTGTGCACTCTCATGTTGAAGGTCGGCTGTACTGAGCCTCCATGGTGCACTCTCATGTTGAAGGTTGGATGTCATGAGCCTCCATTGTGCACTCTCATGTTGAAGGTCGGCTGTACTGAGCCTCCATGGTGCACTCTCATGTTGAAGGTTGGATGTCATGAGCCTCCATTGTGCACTCTCATGTTGAAGGTTGGATGTCATGAGCCTCCATTGTGCACTCTCATGTTGAAGGTCGGCTGTACTGAGCCTCCATTGTGCACTCTCATGTTGAAGGTTGGCTGTACTGAGCCTCCATTGTGCACTCTCATGTTGAAGGTCGGCTGTACTGAGCCTCCATTGTGCACTCTCATGTTGAAGGTCGGCTGTACTGAGCCTCCATTGTGCACTCTCATGTTGAAGGTCGGCTGTACTGAGCCTCCATTGTGCACTCTCATGTTGAAGGTTGGATGTCATGAGCCTCCATTGTGCACTCTCATGTTGAAGGTCGGCTGTACTGAGCCTCCATTGTGCACTCTCATGTTGAAGGTTGGATGTCATGAGCCTCCATGGTGCACTCTCATGTTGAAGGTCGGCTGTACTGAGCCTCCATTGTGCACTCTCATGTTGAAGGTCGGCTGTACTGAGCCTCCATGGTGCACTCTCATGTTGAAGGTTGGATGTCATGAGCCTCCATGGTGCACTCTCATGTTGAAGGTTGGATGTCATGAGCCTCCATTGTGCACTCTCATGTTGAAGGTCGGCTGTACTGAGCCTCCATTGTGCACTCTCATGTTGAAGGTCGGCTGTACTGAACCTCCATTGTGCACTCTCATGTTGAAGGTTGGATGTCATGAGCCTCCATTGTGCACTCTCATGTTGAAGGTCGGCTGTACTGAGCCTCCATTGTGCACTCTCATGTTGAAGGTTGGCTGTACTGAGCCTCCATTGTGCACTCTCATGTTGAAGGTCGGCTGTACTGAGCCTCCATGGTGCACTCTCATGTTGAAGGTTGGATGTCATGAGCCTCCATGGTGCACTCTCATGTTGAAGGTTGGATGTCATGAGCCTCCATTGTGCACTCTCATGTTGAAGGTCGACTGTACTGAGCCTCCATGGTGCACTCTCATGAGCTTCTTCCAATCCATCTCTTGATGTTGTCCGCCCACCTGTAACATTGTCTTCCTCTTGCATGCTTCCCCTCCTCCCTTCCCTCCAGATCATCCTTGAACAATGAACTGTGTCTTTTTATATTGCTGAAGTACCTGAATTGTGTGACCTTAATCTCATTAATAGATGCACAAATAATAAAAATGTGTCAGAAGACAAAAACAAACAAGAACCTTCTTTGTATACATACAAGTTGCAGTCCAAGAATATCAACACGAATAAAACAGGCAAATTAAATGCTTAACAGCAGTTTGTACAAATCACTGTAATATCAACACAGACACTCAAATCAACACAGACACTCAAATCAACACTTTCACTACATTTTTCTGTGACACTGCTGACAGACAAACTCCAGACATCTCTCTATCTGTAATACTCCTGACAGACAGACACCAGACATCTCTCCATAAAAGCAAATGCTATCATAAAAATGTTGAAAAGCAACTGCGTGATTCATTATTTGAGGGAGGTAAATAAAGCTGCTGCCTCTATAGAAATCTTCTCAAAGTGGAATCAATTTCAGTCAACAAGAGTTGATCCATTATGTCTGTTTTAGCAATGAGAGCACTTGTGATACAACAGAAAGGCAGAAACAGATGATCCAATATTATGAACAAATTTAAAACACTCCTCACTTCTAGAGGCAACAAGGGATTCATTTACGCATAAAACTTATTTCAAACTAACACAGAAGTTAGCATAATTTTGGCACAATTCTTTCAAAAATCAATAAGTGATTTTTCTGCTTGTTCAGCAGATGTCACGTCTGCATCTCCATTTGGCTTCTGCAGGTCTGTTAGAAGGTCACCTTCTTGTGCATGTGATACCACAGCCTGAGAGGTCAAGTCAAGACCCAAGAGGTCATCCTGTGGTTCTGAAGCTCCTGCTGCTGTAGCTTCTGTACTGGTTTGCTTTCCAAGGTTCTCAACTGGCATGGAAAGGCTGGAAGTGTCTGTCTTCTGCGTTAACTGGCTATCCAACAATTCAAAGGATATGATTGGTTGCACATCATGGCTGCCAGATTCCTTCAGGAATGCAAACAATAATATTTGCATATGAAGTTCAACTAAACATACATAATTTTATACAAATAACAGCAAAGGTAGACACAGAGTCATAAATTGTCTCTGGGGCATGAAGTGTTTGACCTTGATATATGCCGAGTCCTGCCCAGAGAAATGTTTGACACCCACGTATGAGAATGGGCCGACCTTAGAGACCCATGGGTCATAGGTCAAAGTATGCCATTGCTGAGGTTTTAAACAATACCCTGTGTTGATCAAGACCTGCACTCAGCCTCTCAATATGATGATATGATGATTCTCATATGGAATAAAGCTATGATAATAATGTACACGTCTGTTGATCATGAATCAGGCTCAGCATTTCCATTTCACAGTCCAAGAGTTGGTCATGAATTGTGTTGAGTATGTCCATGTTATAGTCCAAGAGTTGGTCATGAATTGTGTTGAGTATGTCCATGTTATAGTCCAAGAGTTGGTCATTAATTGTGTTGAGTATGTCCATGTTATAGTCCAAGAGTTGGTCATGAATTGTGTTGAGTATGTCCATGTTATATTCCAAGTGTTGGTCATGAATTGTGTTGAGTATGTCCATGTTATAGTCCAAGAGTTGGTCATGAATTGTGTTGAGTATGTCCATGTTATATTCCAAGTGTTGGTCATGTATTGTGTTGAGTATGTCCATGTTATAATCCAAGAGTTGGTCATGAATTGTGTTGAGTATGTCCATGTTATAGTCCAAGAGTTGGTCATGAATTGTGTTGAGTATGTCCATGTTATATTCCAAGTGTTGGTCATGAATTGTGTTGAGTATGTCCATGTTATATTCCAAGTGTTGGTCATGTATTGTGTTGAGTATGTCCATGTTATAGTCCAAGAGTTGGTCATTAATTGTGTTGAGTATGTCCATGTTATAGTCCAAGAGTTGGTCATGTATTGTGTTGAGTATGTCCATGTTATAGTCCAAGAGTTGGTCATGAATTGTGTTGAGTATGTCCATGTTATAGTCCAAGAGTTGGTCATGTATTGTGTTGAGTATGTCCATTTCACAGTCCAAGAGTTGGTCATGTATTGTGTTGAGTATGTTCATGTTATATTCCAAGTGTTGGTCATGAATTGTGTTGAGTATGTCTATGTTATAGTCCAAGAGTTGGTCATGTATTGTGTTGAGTATGTCCATGTTATAGTCCAAGAGTTGGTCATGTATTGTGTTGAGTATGTCCATGTTATAGTCCAAGAGTTGGTCATGTATTGTGTTGAGTATGTCCATGTTATAGTCCAAGAGTTGGTCATGAATTGTGTTGAGTATGTCCATGTTATAGTCCAAGAGTTGGTCATGAATTGTGTTGAGTATGTCCATGTTATAGTCCAAGAGTTGGTCATGTATTGTGTTGAGTATGTCCATGTTATAGTCCAAGAGTTGATCATGAATTGTGTTGAGTATGTCCATGTTATAGTCCAAGAGTTGGTCATGAATTGTGTTGAGTATGTCCATGTTATAGTCCAAGAGTTGGTCATGTATTGTGTTGAGTATGTCCATGTTATAGTCCAAGAGTTGGTCATGAATTGTGTTGAGTATGTCCATGTTATAGTCCAAGAGTTGGTCATGAATTGTGTTGAGTATGTCCATGTTATAGTCCAAGAGTTGGTCATGTATTGTGTTGAGTATGTCCATGTTATAGTCCAAGAGTTGGTCATGAATTGTGTTGAGTATGTCCATGTTATAGTCCAAGAGTTGGTCATGAATTGTGTTGAGTATGTCCATGTTATAGTCCAAGAGTTGGTCATGAATTGTGTTGAGTATGTCCATGTTATAGTCCAAGAGTTGGTCATGTATTGTGTTGAGTATGTCCATGTTATAGTCCAAGAGTTGGTCATCTATTGTGTTGAGAGCAGGTCATGCACTGTGTTGAGTATTTATTTCCATTTGCTGAAAACAAAAATAAATGTAGGACAAGGGTCAGATGGTATTCATTACTTCTAAATGTGCCTACCTGTTTTGCATCATCATCTTCCTTTTCACTGACAACAAAAGCTGGACCTGTGGATGTGGCTGCAACAGGTGGGATATTCTCATCTAAGACCTCAAATGATTCCATGTCTGCATCTCCATTTGGCTTCTGCAGGTCTGTTAGAAGGTCACCTTCTTGTGCATGTGATACCACAGCCTGAGAGGTCAAGTCAAGACCCAAGAGGTCATCCTGTGGTTCTGAAGCTCCTGCTGCTGTAGCTTCTGTACTGGTTTGCTTTCCAAGGTTCTCAACTGGCATGGAAAGGCTGGAAGTGTCTGTCTTCTGCGTTAGCTGGCTATCCAACAATTCAAAGGATATGATTGGTTGCACATCATGGCTGCCAGATTCCTTCAGGAATGCAAACAATAATATTTGCATATGAAGTTCAACAACCATACATAATTTTATACAAATAACAGCAAAGGTAGACACAGAGTCATAAATTGTCTCTGGGGCATGAAGTGTTTGACCTTGATATATGCCGAGTCCTGCCCAGAGAAATGTTTGACACCCACATATGAGAATGGGCCGACCTTAGAGACCCATGGGTCATAGGTCAAAGTATGCCATTGCTGAGGTTTTAAACAATACCCTGTGTTGATCAAGACCTGCACTCAGTCTCTCAATATGATGATATGATGATTCTCATATGGAATAAAGCTATGATAATAATGTACACGTCTGTTGATCATGAATCAGGCTCAGCATTTCCATTTCACAGTCCAAGAGTTGGTCATGAATCGTGTTGAGTATGTCCATGTTATATTCCAAGTGTTGGTCATGTATTGTGTTGAGTATGTCCATGTTATAGTCCAAGAGTTGGTCATGAATCGTGTTGAGTATGTCCATGTTATATTCCAAGTGTTGGTCATGAATTGTGTTGAGTATGTCCATGTTATATTCCAAGAGTTGGTCATGAATTGTGTTGAGTATGTCCATGTTATATTCCAAGTGTTGGTCATGTATTGTGTTGAGTATGTCCATGTTATAGTCCAAGAGTTGGTCATTAATTGCGTTGAGTATGTCCATGTTATAGTCCAAGAGTTGGTCATGTATTGTGTTGAGTATGTCCATGTTATAGTCCAAGAGTTGGTCATGAATTGTGTTGAGTATGTCCATGTTATAGTCCAAGAGTTGGTCATGAATTGTGTTGAGTATGTCCATGTTATAGTCCAAGAGTTGGTCATGTATTGTGTTGAGTATGTCCATTTCACAGTCCAAGAGTTGGTCATGTATTGTGTTGAGTATGTCCATGTTATATTCCAAGTGTTGGTCATGAATTGTGTTGAGTATGCCTATGTTATAGTCCAAGAGTTGGTCATGTATTGTGTTGAGTATGTCCATGTTATAGTCCAAGAGTTGGTCATGTATTGTGTTGAGTATGTCCATGTTATAATCCAAGAGTTGGTCATGAATTGTGTTGAGTATGTCCATGTTATAGTCCAAGAGTTGGTCATGTATTGTGTTGAGTATGTCCATGTTATAGTCCAAGAGTTGGTCATGTATTGTGTTGAGTATGTCCATGTTATAGTCCAAGAGTTGGTCATGAATTGTGTTGAGTATGTCCATGTTATAGTCCAAGAGTTGGTCATGTATTGTGTTGAGTATGTCCATGTTATAGTCCAAGAGTTGGTCATGAATTGTGTTGAGTATGTCCATGTTATAGTCCAAGAGTTGGTCATGAATTGTGTTGAGTATGTCCATGTTATAGTCCAAGAGTTGGTCATGTATTGTGTTGAGTATGTCCATGTTATAGTCCAAGAGTTGGTCATGAATTGTGTTGAGTATGTCCATGTTATAGTCTAAGAGTTGGTCATGAATTGTGTTGAGTATGTCCATGTTATAGTCCAAGAGTTGGTCATGAATTGTGTTGAGTATGTCCATGTTATAGTCCAAGAGTTGGTCATGTATTGTGTTGAGTATGTCCATGTTATAGTCCAAGAGTTGGTCATCTATTGTGTTGAGAGCAGGTCATGCACTGTGTTGAGTATTTATTTCCATTTGCTGAAAACAAAAATAAATGTAGGACAAGGGTCAGATGGTATTCATTACTTCTAAATGTGCCTACCTGTTTTGCATCATCATCTTCCTTTTCACTGACAACAAAAGCTGGACCTGTGGATGTGGCTGCAACAGGTGGGATATTCTCATCTAAGACCTCAAATGATTCCATGTCTGCATCTCCATTTGGCTTCTGCAGGTCTGTTAGAAGGTCACCTTCTTGTGCATGTGATACCACAGCCTGAGAGGTCAAGTCAAGACCCAAGAGGTCATCCTGTGGTTCTGAAGCTCCTGCTGCTGTAGCTTCTGTACTGGTTTGCTTTCCAAGGTTCTCAACTGGCATGGAAAGGCTGGAAGTGTCTGTCTTCTGTGTTAACTGGCTATCCAACAATTCAAAGGATATGATTGGTTGCACATCATGGCTGCCAGATTCCTTCAGGAATGCAAACAATAATATTTGCATATGAAGTTCAACTAAACATACATAATTTTATACAAATAACAGCAAAGGTAGACACAGAGTCATAAATTGTCTCTGGAGCATGAAGTGTTTGACCTTGATATATGCCAAGTCCTGCCCAGAGAAATGTTTGACACCCACGTATGAGAATGGGCCGACCTTAGAGACCCATGGGTCAGAGGTCAAAGTATGGCATTACTGAGGCTTGAACCCACACCCTGTGTTGATCAATATATGCACTCAGCATCTCATTATGATGATTCTCATATGGAATAAAGCTATGTTAAATAATGTAAATGACTGTTGATCATCAATAGGGTTGAGCATTTCCATGTCATATTTCAAGATTTGATGATGTATTGTGTGGAATATGTCCATGTCACAGTTCCAGATTTGATGATGCATTGTGTTATGTCCACGCAATAGATCAAGATTTGATGATGCATTGTGTTATGTCCACGCAATAGATCAAGATTTGATGATGCATTGTGTTATGTCCACGCAATAGATCAAGATTTGATGATGCATTGTGTTATGTCCACGCAATAGATCAAGATTTGATGATGCATTGTGTTATGTCCACGCAATAGATCAAGATTTGATGATGCATTGTGTTATGTCCACGCAATAGATCAAGATTTGATGATGCATTGTGTTATGTCCATGCAATAGATCAAGATTTGATGATGCATTGTGTTATGTCCATGAAATAGATCAAGATTTGATGATGCATTGTGTTATGTCCACGCAATAGATCAAGATTTGATGATGCATTGTGTTATGTCCACGCAATAGATCAAGATTTGATGATGCATTGTGTTATGTCCACGCAATAGATCAAGATTTGATGATGCATTGTGTTATGTCCACGCAATAGATCAAGATTTGATGATATATTGTGTGAGTATGTTAATGTCGCCGGTCTCTTTGGCTAAGGGTTTGCGAACGCGGTTTGTGAGCCCGTATACCCGGGTTCGAAACACAGCGGTGCTGGTTTTTTCGAAACAGGTATAGGAGCTGGTCGTTCAGAAAGCAATGCCAAACTACTGAACGTAAAATTTGCCCAGGAATCACGAACAGCGAAAATGATGGGGTTGACTACTACGTCCTGTGAAGGACATGCAACTTAATAATGTTAATGTCATAATTCAAGAATTGGTGATGTATTGTGTTGAGTATTCATTTCTATGTATTATTCAATATTATTGTGGTTTCTGAGAAAAATGCAAAGAATACCATGGACAGACAAAGAATACCATGGACAGACAAAAAAAACCAATGACCAAGTACTACAGGAGACAAATGAAAATCGTAAATTGTTTAGAGAAATTAGACGTAGACAGTCAACATTTTTTGGACATGTTATGAGAAGAAATGGATTGGAGAACTTAGTGACAACTGGCAAGATCGGAGGGAACAGACCAAGAGGAAGACAGAGAAGTAAATACCTGGATGACTTGGCCACATGGCATGGTCGAGACAGGAACACTAAGCTGATCCATGACTTTGGTGATCGAGTGAAATGGCGAGTCATGACCGCCCACGCTTTCTGGCATGGCATATGATTGATTGATTGATTATTCAAGAGTTGGTAATGTATCCAATTGTGTATTTCCAATTAACTATTCAAGAGCTGGTCGCGTATTGTGTGGAGTATTTATATGTCATTGTTGTAGAGATGGTCCCATATTGTGTGGAGTATTTATATGTCATTGTTGTAGAGATGGTCCCATATTGTGTGGAGTATTTATATGTCATTGTTGTAGAGATGGTCCCATATTGTGTGGAGTATTTATATGTCATTGTTGTAGAGATGGTCCCATATTGTGTGGAGTATTTATATGTCATTGTTGTAGAGATGGTCCCATATTGTGTGGAGTATTTATATGTCATTGTTGTAGAGATGGTCACATATTGTGTGGAGTATTTATATGTCATTGTTGTAGAGATGGTCACATATTGTGTGGAGTATTTATATGTCATTGTTGTAGAGATGGTCCCATATTGTGTGGAGTATTTATATGTCATTGTTGTAGAGATGGTCACATATTGTGTGGAGTATTTATATGTCATTGTTGTAGAGATGGTCACATATTGTGTGGAGTATTTATATGTCATTGTTGTAGAGATGGTCACATATTGTGTGGAGTATTTATATGTCATTGTTGGTAGAGATGGTCCCATATTGTGTGGAGTATTTATATGTCATTGTTGTAGAGATGGTCACATATTGTGTGGAGTATTTATATGTCATTGTTGTAGAGATGGTCACATATTGTGTGGAGTATTTATATGTCATTGTTGTAGAGATGGTCCCATATTGTGTGGAGTATTTATTTGTCATTGTTGTAGAGATGGTCACATATTGTGTGGAGTATTTATATGTCATTGTTGTAGAGATGGTCACATATTGTGTGGAGTATTTATATGTCATTGTTGTAGAGATGGTCACATATTGTGTGGAGTATTTATATGTCATTGTTGTAGAGATGGTCCCATATTGTGTGGAGTATTTATTTGTCATTGTTGTAGAGATGGTCACATATTGTGTGGAGTATTTATATGTCATTGTTGTAGAGATGGTCCCATATTGTGTGGAGTATTTATATGTCATTGTTGTAGAGATGGTCATCTATTGTGTGGAGTATTTATATGTCATTGTTGTAGAGATGGTCCCATATTTTGTGGAGTATTTATATGTCATTGTTGTAGAGATGGTCACATATTGTGTGGAGTATTTATATGTCATTGTTCTAGAGATGGTCATCTATTGTGTGGAGTATTTATATGTCATTGTTGTAGAGATGGTCACATAATGTGTCAAGTATTTCCATTATGTGTTCTGATGTGGTCATCTATTGTGTGGAGTATTTCCATTATGTGTTCTGATGTTGGTCATCTATTGTGATAAGCATTTCTGTGTGTTTGTTCAAGTGTTAGTCACGCATTGTGTTGATTACATCCATGTCATAAATCAAGAATTGGTCATCTATTGTGTTGAGAGTATTTCCATGTATTTGTTCAAGATTTGATTATGTATTGTGTTGAGTATTTCCTAGTCCCTGTTCAAGAGCAGATCATGCATTGAAGTGAGTATTTATTTCCATTTTCTGAAAACAAGAAAATCTATAGGACATTGTTAAAATGGTATTCATTACTTCTAAATGTGCCTACCTGCTTTTCACTGACACCAACAAAAGCTGGATCTGTAGACGTGGCTGCAACAGATGGGAACATCCCATCTAAGACCTCAAATGATTCCAACGAAATGTTGCTTTCGTCTACAAGATAAGTTGGACTTGATTTCCCCTGGTCAAGAACCTCTGGGGCAACAGTTTCAAGAGCATGATGTGATTCCTCAACATTGGGGCTTGCAGACAGCTTCTGCTGCACATCAGTACTAGCTTCCTGCTGATTTGATTCCACAGGCAGAATGCCATTGGATGTTGCTGCATTGACATCATGAATGAGGAAGGACATGTCAGATATCAGACTTGATAGATTTGATGGGAACTGCTCTGAAGAAAAGATATTTTGATTATGATCTGCTTCTATTTTCTCGAGTGATGTCTTTTCCACATCAAAGTCCACAGCAGTGGAACTGTTCTCGATATCATACTCAAAGTCCTTCAAAGATTCTTGAACTTGTAAGTCTGCGTTTGAGCCTGGTGCTGGAGTGGACAGGTTCTCTGTTTGATTATGTGTCTCAGGACCAGACTTGAAGAAAGACATGTCCAGACTGAGGTCATGGGTCAGTGAAGCAACATCTTTACTATTAGAACCTTCTAGAGTGATGGCTTCAAGCCTGGCATCAGGCATGTTGGATTCAAGTCTGGCATCAGACGTGTTGGATTCAACTCTGGCATCAGGCATGTTGGATTCAAGTATCGCATCAGGCGTGATGGCTTCAAGTATCGCATCAGGCGAGTTGGATTCAAGTTTGGCATCAGGCATGATGGCTTCAAGTATCGCATCAGGCGAGTTGGATTGAAGTTTGGCATCAGGCGTGATGGCTTCAAGTATCACATCAGGCGAGTTGGATTCAAGTCTGGCATCAGGTGTGTTGGATTCAAGTTTGGCATCAGGTATGATGACATCAGATGTACTGCCTGCTATTCTAGGTGGGACTGAAGAAACAAAATCAGAAAATGCATCACTATCATTATCTGAGGATGCAATGTTATCATCCAGTTCGGACTTATTCTCCTTTCTAATGAAGCTCTCAGCCAAGCCAGGACTTTTGTCGTTGGAAGTAGTGTCCAGGTTCACTTGAATTATTTCTGCACTGCCTGGTTTATTTGGTGGGTCTGAGGTCACAAAGTCAGAAAAGACATTGATGTCATTATCAACGCTGGAGTTCTCATCAGCAGCTCCAACTAGGTTGTCCACGGTTCTAAGAGTTTTTGTAACACTGCCAGTGACATCTGAACCAGCAACTTCACCAAACTGGACGTCATTCTGGATGTGTTCAACTTGAGCAGAGACACTGTTATCAGCAGACGCAAAGTCTGTGAAGTCAAGAGAAGGAGCTGAAGGCGAGGTACGCACAAAGTCACTGAAGTCTTCATCATCCGCCTGCATACGTGAATCAAAGTTCTTGACTGATGTTTCTTGTGTTGTACTGGTTAGTTTATGCAAAGAATGTCCTTCAAAATCCAAAGATAAATCATTGTTAACACTTCTAATGTCCTTCACCTTTGCTTCCTGAAAAATGGGGGAGATATGTCTTTCAATATCTGTTGTCTGCACCGCACTGTTGTAAGAGTTTGGTGCGGAAACACCAGAATTTGAACTCTGGTTGTGTAAAATTGGGGTGCCAGTTGTTACTATTGTTTGATCAAATGATTTTATGGGTGTCATATGACTCTGAGACACTGATGTATTTGTGAATTCATTCTCAACAAAAATCTGGTCCTCTGAGCTACTTGAACTCTTATACTGAATTGTAGGTTGGCCAGGATTTTCAGCAGCATTAACAGGATAGGCAAAAACTGGAGCTGAAGACTGGTATGCCGGAGTAAATGTGTCGTCAGCACCGACGTCAATAATAAGATCATCACTGTTGATGCTGTCTCGTGCTTCAGCATCCCCATCCAGCAGGGATGGTTTGTCTGGAGGGGAAGATGAGTCATCCGTGGCGAAGCTCCCGGCCAGCGCTATTCGGCTTCCCAAGTCAGTGTTGCTGTGACTGACTCCCTCTTGGTTGGCTTTCAGCTGGTTCCACTTCTGCTCAAAGTCACACATGACCTCAACGGTGGTGTCCAGTCTGACCTTGGCCAGCTGCTCCAGGCTGTTGTATGCTTGAATCACATCCAGTCTGCTAGATGCATCCTGCCAGCACTGGGTCATTATTGACCACCTGAAGAGGGAAAGGAAAAGATATATCTGTGACAATGTTGTTATGTATACAGACAACCACAAGGAAGACGAACTTTTTGAAAATTGGTCTGCAGTCATCAATCAAACACAGCAGAAGATTTTGTTGAAAATTCTCAGAAACACAAGAGTAACTAAACTCCTAATAAGGTAATCATGGAGTACCACAAAACAACAAAATTATGCTACATAAGACGTTACAGTACTAAATCAAATACATTAGATTCCTCTTAATTAAGAATACAAAGTATACAAATGAAGGGAAACAAGTGAGACTGACAGCACTAAACAAAATCAAATTATTAACATATAAGAAAGGTGATAGATAAACATTAAATAGTCCCATTAAAATCACCCACAATGGAATAGTAATGATCTTAAACAACACAAACAATTCTAAAAGTCATGTACAAGAGTTCTCAGTAGCAGCTCTACACAGGCAACTAGTTCTTCTCAAAGAGTTAAGAAAATGTGCCCTAAAAGGAACAGACAACAAAATTCATACAAGAAGAAATGAAAGATAATCTTTGTAATGAAAAACCATCATACAAGATCATAAAAGACGAGAGAATTACAACACGCAAGAAAAGATGAGGAAAAGCTACTCTAGCATTCAGAAGCCGCAGTAGTGCAGTGACCTGCCCTTTAGCCTGCCAGCCTGAGGGTCATGGGTTCATGCTCACATTTTGTACATGGACATAGACTGACTTGGTCTTACATGAAATGTCTTCACAAGTAGAGTCGACTGGCTAGTGAATGACCAATCATGCCTCAATGTTTTTTTCCTATGTGAATGTAACATGCACAATAAATAACTGAGGTAAGAAAGATGAGCGACTGGAAGGGCCCAATGTAAGATGGGCCTGCATGCCAAATTTGAGACCCTTTGAAATTAAAGTTTGTTCAATAGTCTTTTTTTGCCAAAAAAAAGTTTTCATATTGCAGAAGAGAACAACGAAGCCACTGCTGTTCAAGTAAACATAGCTCTTACAGATGTGAATTAGCCAAAGAAGACAAGGAACACAAACCATACCACAAAACAACAAAATATGCTATGATCTAGGATGAAACTTGTGCCAGATTCTAGGGTTGTCCCTGTATATAAAATAATCAAACAGGCAATAATCTAACCTATAAATAACAACATAGTGTTTGTGTCAATACAGCAAGAACTACCTATCTCAGTTGAAACAATACAAAAATGTAATGTTTACTCAATGAAAAGGTTGATCAGACAGAATAAGGCACACTCAAATACAAAACAGAAGTAACCCAGGAGACAATCAAGGACACACACTCACAGGGAAAATTTGAGAAAAATGGTTTACCAGCCAATATTATCCAGGGATAGAATAGTGCAAGCACTGCAAAGTATTCAAGAAGAAAGAACGTAACCAAGAACAATAAACTTAATGAAGAAAGTAAAGAGACGGCATACAAGCTTGAAATAACCAGAAAAGATGTAGAACTAAGAAAGAAAAAAAACAAAGGAGCAATGGAGAACTATTAATTAAAAGATACCAAATAAAGATAATAAATTTAGAAATGCCGAAGAAACTCTAGTACATGGAAAACATTCAGTTACAAATAGCCAAAGATGTTGCTAGAACATCAGAAATCTTACAATGTGAAAAAAATTACAACTAGAATAAATATACACAAAGACAGACAATTGGAGAAGTAAGCAAAAGTGTTCAGAACTAACATGAAGCAAGCCTCTGGGAGAAAATACAAGATAAAGCTCAAATATAAACAATAACAAGGAGGCAACAACAAAGGTAAAAGTAAAATAGAAATCCAAACAAAAACAACAAACATCATAATAAGAATCAAACATTTAACAAAAGTTTCAATAAATGTATTCATATTTTTCCATATACAGGGTGTTTGTAAAGTCTCACTACACTTTGTATGTAGAACAGCTGTTTGTTGGAGAGTATGTTTTCCATCTTGCAAACGGAAAATATTCTCCAACAAACAGTTTTCTACACACAAAGTGTAGTGAGACTTTACAAACACCCTGTATACAAATTTGTGCTCTTATGATGTATTGCTAATCTTTCCGTGCAGTTCTTTAGGACTATCTTCAACATGCTTTCCATTGTCATAGTCTTTTCACAGCAGGCCATATGTTCAATTAGTGGTATCCTTCGGTGTTCATGTTTCTTGTATTCCAATAAATAATGTTCTATGTAATTATTCTTCTGACATTCAGCAGTTTTATTTTATAGCTGTGTAGCTGATATCATAAACTTATAATAAGTCTTTGAAGAGTCAACTTACAGTTTGTTTTTCAAAGGTAACTTTATATCCACATCCGATGGCAACACAAGCCTGTCCTGGATGACTCCTTGCAGTACGGCTTCATCGGTCAACATGTCATAGGGTCGTTCACCCACACAACAAATCTCCCACAGGAGAATGCCAAATGACCTGGAAGAACCAAGGTTTCATATTTTCCTACTGCAGTGATTACAATACATTAACAGTGTACAGACACATTACATTATAAAAAATTCATGCTCACAAATTAATATTTGAATATTTCAATGCAAAACAGAAAATTTAAAGCAAAATAAATTTTCAATTTCATTCAGAAATTATTTTTGCAGTCATTGGTACTATCACAAGCTAATACAACACAATAATAGAACATTTCTTTCTTATTTTGTCAATAGCCTGTTCAACCCTTCTGGGTTATAATTAGGATAACTATTATATTACATTTAATTTTAAGTATTAATTTTTAAATATAATTTTACACAGATATCATTTTTGGTATATTAGTTTATAATTTATGCAGCTCTGTCTATAAAAAAAAGTGTGAATGTTTATACTGATTATATGCTATAAAATAAATAAATAAACTATTAATCTTTGAGTAATTGCTTTTAAAATGTTAAAAAATGTGAAATGTGAAAAGATGTTGAAAGATATGTAGAACTTCACCACAAATACCAGAAGCAATGCCATACCACATATCTGACGTCTTGTTGTGTGGCTTGGTGGTCCACACGCCGTTAGACTTGACGAGCGTCTCCGGCGCCATCCATCGGATGGGAAGCAACTCTGTGCCAGTGCTGTAGTACTCATTCTGTGGGAGGAGTCAACAAGGAAACCAAATGTAAGCAGTCATTAATCCATGTTAACACACACACACACACGTATGCTAGTTAGTTAGTCATTGTATTATCCTTACTGCACCTGAACCATTCAGTCCGTACATATTTAGATCGCCTCCTCGGTAACTTCCTCTATGGATAGCGGCTGACAACATAGCGGCTGACAACATAGCGGCTGACAACATAGCGGCTGACAACATAGCAGCTGACAACATAGTGGCTGACAACACCAGGTCTGTGTTAGTTGACAATCCTCCTTGAGATTATTTTTGAGATGGTTGTTTCCACAGTTTGGTTGATTGATTTCTTTAATATTTCCCATTGGTCGCTGACATCTTGAAATAATATCTCCATATCGGACAATGCATAAAATCTGTTCTTTACCTCTATGTTGAATTTATCTTTTATCTCCTCACTCTTCAGTGCCCGTAGATCAATAATTTTGTTTCTTGGTATATATTTGACTTTCTTTAATTTTATATGTATATTGCTTATGAGTATATTGCTTATGACCAAGTACTACAGGAGACAAATGAAAATCGTAAATTTATTAAAGAAATTAGACGTAGACAGTCAAAACTTTTTTGCACATGTTATGAGAAGAAATGGATTGGAGAACTTAGTGACAACTGGCAAGATCGAAGGGGAACCAAGGGGAAGACCGAGAAGTAAATACCTGGATGGCTTGGCCACATGGCATGGTCAAGACAAGAACACTGAGCTGATTCACGACTCTGGTGATTGAGTGAAATGGCGAGTCATGACCACCCACACTTTCCGGCATGGCACATGATTGATTGATTGATTATGATTATGGTTGCTGTAGCAGTCTGCAGTCAGTTTTTGCGATTTTTAAGGCATTTTATTTTGAAATCTTCTGTTGATGAGAATGTAATCAATCTGGTTTCTGATCTTATGATCTGGACTCCTCCATGTCTATAATCTCCTTGGGTGATGGTGATACCAGGTGTTTCCAATAATTTCCAAAATCATGCTCTTTTGACCACGGTACAAGCCTGCAATCTCCTTCATTCTCTTCCCCTAGTCCATGCTTGCCTACTATGCCTCCATCCTGTTGATTCCCAACTTTGGTTTTCAAGTCACCCATTATTATATTTAATTCAGACTTCTTGTATTTCTATGACATCATTAGTCAGGCTATTTGTTCAAATTGTTTCTTTGGAATATTGTTTCTATTTTTGTGTAAATTACTGCATATATAACACTGTCAAAATTTGGGTGTCAGCCATTTTTGCTATCCCTGCCAGATGAGCTGCACATTAGCTTCCTGTGTGATATTTAAATAAAAATATCTAAACCAATACAGCCACGTTTGAAATAAACCCCAAGAAAACAAATTCCATATGTAATGACTGGCTTGCATGCAAGCTCTGCTTGTTAGGTTCTAAGTCTATTTCAGCTCTTACACTGATAACTTTGAAAGTCACAAGTTATCAAGTAAAGGATAGACTGTTGAAAATTTACCTTGAAAAGAGTATCAGAAATGCCGTAGTCTCCAATCTTCAGAGTGTAGTCAGACATTACCAGGCAGTTACGTGCAGCAAAATCACTGGCAAAAGATTTGCAATTATTAGAGTCATATAATGCATCAATTTATAAATAATGACATTTTGCACAACTGACTCATCTCATCTCATCATGTTCCTCTTGTACCTTGCCATGTCGAGGTGAAGCATAAACAGCAGGAGAGTGCCCGTTTATGGGCTTCATATATCGGGATTCCCATGGACTCTGTAATTCCCTCTATCCAACGTTTATGTGGCCAGCCTCTTCCTCTGCTGCCATCTGGTCTGTACATCATTGCTTGTTGTGGTATACTGTTAGTTGGTAACCTAGTTATATGGCCAAACCATTTAACCTGCTGTTTTATGATAAAATCTAGCGCTGCTATAACCGCAACTTTAGTCCTGATTTCTTCATTTCTGATTTTCTCTCTTCTTGATGCATTGAGTATTCTTCTCAGGAATCTCATTTCTCTTGTGATTTTTATTTTCTCTTTTTCTGTCATTGTCCATGTTTGGCATTGGTAGCATAGAGTTGGTAGGAAGATTGTTTATTATAGTGCTTTCTTGGTGGCTATTGATACACGTTTGTTCTTTAGTATTGGTACCATTTGTCCTGTGAGTTGGTTTGCCTTATTGCATCTATTTTTGATCTCGTCTACTGATTTGCCAATTGATGATGATATACTTCCTAGGTACTTGAAGCTCTTTAATTGATTCAGGGGGATGTTCTTATAGATGAATGTTTATTTGGTTATAGTCATTACCTCTGTTTTACTTGTGCTAATTTTCATGCTACATTCCATATACACTTCGTTCAGACTATTTATGTGGTCAGTTCGTTTATGCTTGTTTATGCTTATTTATGCACAAATGACTGATTGATTGAATTAAACAATCATCTTCGCTGCATTTGAAATGATCCATTAGTGACCAAATATTGCTTTTGTTTTAGAAGACACCTGAAGAATCTTAGATCAGTGCACAAACTCATGAGTTCTTGAGGGGATCCCTGTGTGTGTATACCAATGTCAAACAAGTTACCTTTAGACCTAACCTGTGACTCTCTTAAGTAAAGAAATTAACAATGCATAGAATGATGTCTTTACAACAAACAACTCATAAAGCTGTCCAGTTTTTTCTATAATCTCATCTGCATAAGCTGATCGTTTCATAAACGGAACAAAAGGAGAGTTCAGGGACAGAATGATCATATGTATCCTTCAATATCAGTGAAACAAAACTCAGTATGCACTGTTGCTAACATCGTCAGTTCTGTTCACAAACAATCATTTTAACGGACAATCTTCATCAAGAAGTAAAACATTTCAAACAGATGGGTTAAAAATTGAAGCCATCATTTTAAAAAATATCTATATGAAAAATCAAGATACACCATAGAATCCAGGCAAACTGGCAAACCAAATAAGCGTTCTAGACAAACACATTCATCTTATCATCATCATTTGCCCTAGTGTGTGTGTTCAATTATCTCCACAGACCTTGGGCCCTGGTGTTCTGGATCTATTCTATTGATGACATTCCTCCATCACACTTCCCCAGTTTTGTTTCTCTGTCTGTCCCTGCCTTTTCAACCACTGATGTTTCCAGTCATCACAACATTATCCAAAACCTCTCATCTCATTACAGGAAACACTATTTGTCTCCTCTTTTATATGTGTATACACAAGGCGGTGCTGGTTTTTTCGAAAATGGTATAGGGGCCGGTCGTTCAGAAAGCAATGGCAAACTATTGAACGTAACACTTGCCTAGTACATCAACAGAAGCTGAAAATGCTGGTGTTGACTGCATCGTCCCGTAAGGGATACGCAACAACAAAAAAACAAAAACAAAAACAATATTCCACTTTCAATAGCATTTTCCGAGCATTCATTAGTTACTTTGGCAGTCCAAGGTATTTGTGGTCCAAGGTATTCGCAATTCAAGGTATTCACAGTCCAAGGTAATATATGCAACATATATCACAGAAACCATATCTCTGACACCTCAAAGCACTCCCTAATTTGTCCGTTGACATACCATGATTCACAGCCATGCAGAAGAAGATGTACAGTAGAACATTAACCTACAGTATAAGAAAGATAAAATGGATTGGACAACTTGGTGACAACTGGGAAGATCGAAGGGAACAGACCAAGAATGAACGAACGAACGAACGAACGAATGAACGAAAATCTTTATTTTCAAAGGGTTAAGAATTGGGCACGCAGGCCTGTTTGACATTCTGCCCTTCTTCTCTATTTCCTCTCATACATTCTTTCATTCAACATCTCTTATAAAGCAATTCTTTAACAACAAAAGAACAATAAGCATTAAAACACATGAAAAATAATCAATAATACATGAATCGTTGAGGCAATGTTTAACATGGGCATCATAAATACCCAAGGTGGGTGTAACGTGCCACACATATGGGAATGTTTTTTTTTTCTGGCTAGTTGTCGTTCGAGATAATTTACCATTATTATTGTCTTTGTTGCTGTTTTTTTTTTTTTTAAGGGGGCATGTAGTCTGTCCTGAGGTAGTGTTCAAACAGGTTGCGACTGTATGTATATTGATTGGTGGTGTCTTTGATTTCTTGTGGAAGATTATTCCACAACTGAGTGGCAGAGTATGCTAAGCTTGTTCTATATAAGTCTATCCTAGGTTTAGGTTTAAGGACGTGAAGTATATTTAGTCGCTCGCTGTGTCTTGCGTTATATTTAAACAATGGCCAAAGGTAGCTTGGGGCATTTTGAAATAGGATTTTGTGAGTTACTTTAGCCTTATTAAAAAGTAGGTGTTTGTGGAGTGGCAGTAACTGAAGACGTTCATGTAGGTTAGAATTGTCTGTAAACTTATCACCAATGATTAGACGCACTGCCCTTTTCTGGAGCAGAGGAAGAGGAAGACCGAGAAGTAAATACCTGGATGGCTTGGCCACATGGCATGGACGAGACAGGAACACTGAGCTGATCCATGACTCTGGTGATCGAGTGAAATGGTGAGTCATGATCGTCCACGCTTTCCGGCATGGCACATGATTGATTGAATGATTGATTGATTGATAAGAAAGATATCACCAAACAAAAACAAGTAAATGACACAAATGAAGAATGTACGCACTTGTGAATGTACTTGTGAATGTACTTGTGAATGTACTTGTGAATGTACTTGTGAATGTACTTGTGAATGTACTTGTGAATGTACTTGTGAATGTACTTGTGAATGTACTTGTGAATGTACTTGTGAATGTACTTGTGAATGTACTTGTGAATGTACTTGTGAATGTACTTGTGAATGTACGCACTTGTGGATGTAGTCGTGTCTGTGCAAACACGCCAGGCCAGCAGCAGCATCCAATGCCAAACTGATGTATCTATTTTTGGTCACAAATATTTCCAGATCCTGGCTGTGCTGAACAAGAAAACTTTTCAGATTGCCCTAAAATACAATCATAACATGGTTAAACACAATCATAGAACAAGTAAACATTGCAATACAACCAAAGCAGTTTAACACTAAAATACAATCATAGCAAGTTTGCAATTTTTTGCATAGCAAAATTGTTTTCCCTGAGTGATCTTTCCTCAGTGAGGTGAGTCTCCTGCAGGACAGCAATACCAATGTTAAGACGATTGAGTTCAGCATCAATCACAGCCGTTTTTCTCACATCGTCAATATTGGTCAAGTCTGTGGAAAATCCTGGACACATGATTCTCACGTTCCAGGTTGCAAGCCGTAGCTTGAGGTTTCTATTTTTCTTTTTATTAGTACCTGGTGCATTGGTTTTACAGCCTGCGATTCAAATTTTGTCCTAGCCCCAAGCACCCATTGAAGCAGGCAGGCTGTGGCGGATCAGCACCCAATTGGCCGAAGGCTGCCCAGCTTGAGGCGGGCGGTAACTGATCAGTGACACCTATAGGTGTCTCTCACCGTCAGAGGCAACACGTGGCGCCCCATGTCTACGCCAACTGACAGGAACTTATAACCCGTAACAATTGCCTCTCGCTTTGATTCTGAGACCGGTTAAGACCAGGGATGGAGTTATTGCCTCTCCATAGCACAAAGCCTGAGTTAAAATATAGAGACCATGTGTTGCCCATGCAGCATGATCCCTCTCTCGGCCTGCCTAGTTCACTCCAGAGGAAAGGTAACACCTATACATCTGGAACAAGATAAGCTGCAAAAGCTGCCGGATCAGCAAAGCAATGTTCTAACTGTCCGCCTGTCAGAGCTTCGATCCTAGACCAGCTGTTAACCAAGGCTTAGGGGCTGGTCTGCCCTGCCATGACATTTTGTCTTTAGGTTGCATTTCCTCACACCAGGGTAAGGCTTCTACCCTCCCAATTGCGCTCTTCCGCCCGAAGCCGTTGGCACAATGTGGGGTGTCGGATTTTGTAAGCGCAGCCCAATGTTCGGCACTAACAGAAAGCAGGTAGTACCGTCTACTGTCATATGGTAGCTCAGTCATATCTGACTAAGACCTGACACGCAATGAATATATATATAATTATAGTAATGTGTAACTATCCTGTCCTAGTGTGTATCTCTTTCCACAAATGTGCATCTTCCTAGGGTAGGGAATCTCCGTTGTACTATTTTTCACTACAGCACGGATTATGCATGACGTAAATGTTGTACATTATAGGTTACTAACCATCATCAGTTGCTATTCATGGATCGAAGAGAGTAGATGGACTGTGTTGTCTAAGAAAACCTTGAAAGTCATTTCTCTTCAGGATAACCAGTTTCTATTGAAGTTTTGTTCTGTTAGCAAGGTAAGCATTTAATCTATCATCCTATGTGGTCAGCCAGACCAAAAATTCCTTTTCCCATGAAGGAACAAATAAATGAAAGAGCTGTCATCTCATTTCTGCCCTGATAGGTCACCCGTCAGTTAGACTGAGAGGGAAAATGGCTAGAGATTTTTTAATATTCTGTTTCATTAGCTTTCTTCACCTCTTTCAGATCCTGAAGCTTGTAGGAGGTAGACTATCTCAAGAATTCACTTGAAATCTAACTCCTCAGGCGGATAGAAATTGACTGACTCTTTTCTCTGAGAGTTTAGTGAAATTCATCCTCTCATCATGCTGTGGTGTGTGTTAACCTAGAGCTTTCTATATATTCTGTTTCATTGGGATACCTTGGTGTCTACTGTCCTCATTCTGGTATTACATACTATGAGGACTGGTTTTGAGAGGATGAATTTGTATCACTGTTTCAATTATATTCAGGATTTTCCAAACAATGTTTTCCCATAGTGAATTTGAATAATGAAGAAACAAACAACAGATTGTACGATTTATTGCCCGGCATATTTCGCTGCATCTCGTCGGGTGTATACTGAAGAATTCACACAACATAAAGTAAAATAATTAGACAAATCCTTCAAGCTGAAATATACACATCTTCGCACAGCAATGTCATTTGTCTACCACGGTAATTTTAAACTGACTATTATGTCTTTCTGTTTGCACAAAACTGGCTTGTGTAGATTAATCATGATGACTTCTGACTACTTTAACAAGCGAGTCTACCCAAGTTGGTTGAAGTATCTTCAGCTCATTGTACCTTTTTCATAGGCACCATTTACCTCAGAAGTCGGAGTGGGTTCACTTGATAGCGAGAGATACTGGTAACAGGAAAAGCTAATCCTCACGCAAAAATCAGTCCACTGGACTAGAAGTAGTAGCTCGTATATGGACTATGCTAAAGATCAAAGCGAGCAATTTAAAAACAAAAAAACATAAAATAAGTACCGTATAACAAGATAACCTGCATAAGTTGCTGCCATGACCCCAACGGGTGGCTGACAAAGTCATTGATGTTTAAAGAGAGATAAATGAGAAGCAGGACTCATCTCTAAGGTCATCATCATCATGTGCCTTGCCAAATAGCATAGTTAGTCCTGCCTCCCCACAGATCTTGGTCTGCGGTATTCTGGAACAACTCTGTCAACGATATTCCTCCATGCCACCTTCACAGACCATCCTGCATCAACTCTCTTGGTCTGCCTCGGCCACCACTGATCTTTCCAGTTCTCATGTTTCCAATGCCTCCCTATTCATTATAAGATCAAAGAATACTGTTTGTCTCTTCTTTATAGTAGCATATAATGTTTACCTTTCATTAGCCTCTTACAGACAACTGCTGTTGGCTGCTCAGGTAGATTAAGGTATGATCATCACATCTCTTATGAACTCCATATAATAATAGCATGTTTTCTGTCTCTGGGGACATCTTGTTGGACTTTGGTTTCCCTGTGGTGAAGGCATGATGTTACCCAAGAAAGCCTGATTTTATCCCAGAAATGGATGAAATGATTAGTTGTTTTATTGTGTTTGTCAAGATACTCGTTGTCATTGATGTTTTAAAATGAACTTACATGAACAGCAAACTCCAAGATCACAAGAAATGGTGTTGCTTCCGTGCACTGGCCTAGAAGACTCATTAAGTTTGCATGATCTAAACACCTGAGAAAGATCATGAATACTTTATATTTAAAAACAAAAAAATAGAGAGCAACATTTTCTTTAACAAAAAAAAAATAGTATTTTAAAATACAAAATATTCAACGTTTTCTAAATTATCACAAATATTGTATTTATATTTAGAGATGAATTACCAATATTCATCATTATGTTAACTTGCATTTTGGTAGACTACAACAATCAGGAAATTTTTCTATTTCCCACTGTAATACATATTAGTGCATTCATGCGAAGCTCATTTCCCCTAAAAAGTTTTCAACAGAGACTTTCATCTTAACCATTGCGTGCGACTGGGGTGCTTTTTCCACCTTTAGTAACCACTCATGAGGTAGGCTACACGTGCTGCCGGTTCAACACCTTACCTCTATGCATCAGTGAGCGGGTAATGACCAGGCCCTCTCATCCAAGGATCCCTCATATCCCCCAGCTGAAAGCTTTCGAACAAGTATCTAAACTAAGCATGTAGCGTGCTCAGCATCTCACCTCCATTTTGCAGTAGGTGAGTATCGGCCTGGCTCTCACATCCGAGGGCTTATAGCTTAGAGGTGTTCAGCCATATCCCTCAGCTAGAGCCTTAGAGTATGTGTCCGGACCGAGAATTTCTGCCTTCGTACGCCTGATTTGAACTTTTGACTGCTATCCTCAGTCTACCTGCAGAGCAGCAGGTTATCTCTCTTAGTCTGGCCCCTAACTCAAGTCCTGTCTGACATATAGTTGTGCTTCCATCGGCTTAGTAGCTCTTGGGGTCATTGGGACACACAAGCCCCCCCCCTCTCCCCGCGTGACAAGGTGGACACATTGGGAGGGGGGCAGCAGAAGACAAAGATTTAGACAGAATGTCTGCTAACTGCCTTGACAATCGTGAAAATAGATACCTGGGATGTCTAGTTCTGCTAATGAAGAGGCACAGAGATGGTGTTATCAGAACAAGCCCCTCTTGTTTATGATATAATGATTGAAGTAAGTGGTTCAAATGTGCTGCAAACCCCAATCTCTCAAAATATTCCACAATTTCCGATGTTGAACATAGTCGGAGGACTTCCTGCAGTCTACGAAACAAGAATGAAGGTCTACAATGTGTTCTCTAGATTTCTCAAACCAAGAATGTAGATCTAGACTGTGTTCTCTAGATTTCTCACCAAAAAAAAATATGAAGATCTACAATTTGTTCTCAAAATTTCTCAAAAACAAGAATGTAGATCTACAATGTTTTCTCACAAACAAGAATGTAGATCCACAGAGTGTTCTTTAGATTTCTCAAAATCAAGAAAGTAGATCTAGAATGTGTTCTTTAGATTTCTCAAAAACAAGAATGTAGATCTACAATGTTTTCTCTAGATTTCTCAATAACAAGAATGTAGATCTACGTGTTCTCTAGATTTCTCAAAAAGGATTTTAATATTGAATATATGGCCTATAGTTTCTCTTCTCTGTCCGAAGCTTACTTATGTAAAAAAAATATTATTTGTATTAATTTCTTGGAACATAACTTCAGGCAACCTAAGACACTGTACCTGTAGGCATGGACTTCATCCAGAAACTGTTTCTGCTCCTGCTTGGATGCATCATCCTTGAGCATTTTGACGACAACATGGCTCTTCTGACTTCCACCCACAATCTGAATGGCTTCTGATTCAATGGCCTTGACACAGAAAACAAAAACACAACACTGTTCAAGTTTGTCCGTTAGTTGCCATGGTCCTAAAACTGTACATAACTAATGTAGGTTTCTGCGATACGACTTGTTTTCTTTTTTTATAACTGACATAAATACATGTGTATTCTTCTTCTGCGTTCATCTGGAGTTTTTTTTCTTCCAGATGTAATTGTGTTGTGTCCAGTTTTATGCCCGTAGGCAAACACATCCGACTTCAGCAGGAATACATGTGTATTATCTGGCTTAGTTGATATAAATACATGTGTATTATCTGGCTTAGTTGATATAAATACATGAATAAAATTGGGTATACTGGACATAGATATATGTAAAATATCTGGCATAGCTGACGTAAATACATGTATAATATCTGGCATAATAAACATAAATACATGTGTACTCAAGCATTTTTGCATTTTCAGTATCAAGTTCTTGTTCTAGAGCAGATGTTGGTGATCTGACCCTCCCCCCCCCCCCCAACCGCCACAACTCCCCCCCCCCCCCCAATCCTCACTGTCATGTGATAATTTCCTGAAGGTGGCGTTGCTTGTATTATTGCTAGTTGTCCAGCTATTGAAGCCTTCCACGTCCATCTTTCTTTGTGTTTGTCTGTCTCACTTCCGTAGTATTTGCCACATAATGCTCCTTTCCCTATTCCTCTCTTCTTTTGATCTGCCCTGTAAATATTATTTGTCATTAACTTACAGTTTTGTTGAGTGATCTTATAATACCAACAGCTGTCAATATTTCTGTCTGTTTCCTTCTCCGTCCATGATATTCTCAACATTCTCTGTCCATGATATTCTCAAAATTTTTCTCTGTCCATGATATCTCAACATATGTCCATGATATTCTCAACATTCTCTGTCCATGATATTCTCAACATCCTTCTCCATCCATGATATTCTCAACATTCTCTGTCTATGATATTCTCAACATTCTTCTCTGTCCATGATATTCTCAACATTCTCTGTCCATGATATTCTCAACATTCTTCTCTGTCCATGATATTCTCAACATTCTCTGTCCATGATATTCTCAACATTCTTCTCTGTCCATATTCTCAACATTCTCTGTCCATGATATTCTCAACATTCTTCTCTGTCCATGATATTCTCAACATTCTCTGTCCATGATATTCTCAACATCCTTCTCCATCCATGATATTCTCAACATTCTCTGTCCATGATATTTTCAACATTCTTCTCTGTCCATATTCTCAACATTCTCTGTCCATGATATTCTCAACATTCTTCTCTGTCCATGATATTCTCAACATTCTCTGTCCATGATATTCTTAACATTCTTCTCTGTCCATGATATCTTCTTCTGCGTTCATCCGGAGTTTTTTTTTCGGACGTGATTGCGTTGTGCCTGTTTACAGCAGAGCTGCGTTCTTGTGCCGTTAGGCCGACACATCCGACTTTTGCGGGTATTTGTTGACCGGGTTAATCTTCCCGGGTCCATGATATTCTCAACATTCTCTGTCCATGATATTCTCAACATTCTCTGTCCATGACATTCTCAACATTATCTGTCCATGATACTCTCAACATTCTTCTCTGTCCATGATATTCTTAACATTCTCTGTCCATGATATTCTCAACATTCTCTGTCCATGATATTCTCAACATTCTTCTCAGTCCATATTCTCAACATCCTTCTCCGTCCATGATATTCTCAACATCCTTCTCCGTCCATGATATTCTCAACATTCTTCTCTGTCCATGATATTCTCAACATTCTCTGTCCATGATATTCTCAACATTCTTCTCTGTCTATGATATTCTCAACATTCTTCTCTGTCCATATTCTCAACAATCTTCTCTGTCCATGATATTCTCAACATTCTTCTCTGTCCACAATATTCTCAACATTCTTCTCTGTCCATATTCTCAACAATCTTCTCTGTCCATGATATTCTCAACATTCTTCTCTGTCTATGATATTCTCAACATTCTTCTCTGTCCATATTCTCAACAATCTTCTCTGTCCATGATATTCTCAACATTCTTCTCTGTCTATGATATTCTCAACATTCTTCTCTGTCCATATTCTCAACAATCTTCTCTGTCCATAATATTCTCAACATTCTTCTCTGTCCATATTCTCAACAATCTTCTCTATCCATGATATTCTCAACATTCTTATCTGTCCACAATATTCTCAACATTCTTTTCTGTCCACAATATTCTTAACATTCTTATCTGTCCACAATATTCTCAACATTCTTATCTGTCCACAATATTCTCAACATTCTTTTCTGTCCACAATATTCTCAACATTCTTCTTTGCCCACGATATTCTCAGCTTTCTTCTCAGTCCACAATATTCTCAACATTCTTCTTTGCCCACGATATTTTCAGCTTTCTTCTCAGTCCACAATATTCTCAACAATGCTCTCTGTCGGCAATATTATCAGGATTCTTCTCTGTCCACGATATTCTCAACATTCTTCTTTGTCCATGATATTCTCAACATTCTTCTCTGTCCACTGGTGCAGGAGAGCCTGGCATATGATACCACAACATCCAGCTTAAGAATGGAGGTGGAGGCAGTCACTGCGGCTCTCCGCTGGATGGAGAATACGACACATACACACATCGTGATTGTAACTGACTCAGAAAGCATGCTGACGAGGGTGATGATGGGCAGGCTTCGTGCGGAGTGGTTTGCTTCGCTTCGGAGGTCACGGGTGACACGCATCTCCTGGATCTTTTCTCTGGGGCATGCCGGTGTGCTGGGAAATGAACAGGCAGACAGATTGGCTGGCTCTGCAGAACTTGGTGGAGTATTGATACATGACAAGGCAGACGTTTGTTGCTGCCTTGTGGGAGCACGTGTACACCTCGGAGGAGCAAATGGATTATCATGGTCTGGCAAGAATGAGACAGCGAGGAGTGACGAGGGGATCTGGCCGACGCTCAACACTCAGAGGAAAGGCGAGACGGACATATAATCAGATTGCTACTGGTACTATTGGTGTTGGAACTTTTCGCTGGCTGCTGAGGATGGGGACGGAGCGCTTATGGGAATGCCCCGAATGCTGTGATGTTGATTCCTAAATCAATCAATCAATCAATTATTCTCTGTCCACAATATTCTCAGCATTCTTCTCTGTCCATGATATTCTCAACATCTTCTCTGTCTATGATATTCTCAGCATTCTTCTCTGTCCACAATATTCTCAAAATATTTCTCAAAATTCACATCTCCACTGCCTCTAGTTTCTTCACCCTTTCATCACTAATTGTCCAGCATTCGCATCCATACAGAAAGATAGGCCACTCATAACATTTCATCTTGCAAATTGTTGTGCTTATGATATTTCCGTTGCTCACTATGTTGCTCATTCTTGTCAAAGAATCTCTGGATTGTTCTCTTGACCTCTGTGCCATGTCTTCTGCCAGATGTCACTGTGGATTGTTCTCTTGACCTCTGTGCCATGTCTTCCACCAGATGTCACTGTGGATTGTTCTCTTGACCTCTGTGCCATGTCTTCCACCAGATGTCATTGTGGATTGTTCTCTTGACCTCTGTGCCATGTCTTCCACCAGATGTCACTGTGGATTGTTCTCTTGACCTCTGTGCCATGTCTTCTGCCAGACGTCACTGTGTAGCTTAAATATTGAAATTAATTGGCCTGATTGATATTTTGTATTCCTTCACTATACATAAAGCATAATGAAATTTGTGTTGTCATGGAAACTAGCAAGCATCCGGTTTTGCTAATGTTTAATGATTACCCCTCATCACATTCTCCTCCTTCATCTTGTCTTGACTGATTTGTAGACTGCTTTCAGGCTCTGCTATTAAAACTGTGACAATGTCACATCTCCAAATAATTATATTTTGGCCTCCAACTTTAACTCCTTTAAGATGTTAAGTGTTTCTGAGTGATGTCTCGGTGTCAGTGTTGAACAGATCAGGTGATAAAAATTCATTGTCAAACTCCTCTTTTAACTGTTCTGAATTCACTAAGGTTTCCTTTGTACATGAAAGTAGATTCTTGCTCCCAAATTGTATTCCTTATAATCCTGAGATCTCTTCCACCTAAACAGTGTTCATAAAAAATTTTGAAAAGGTCTTAGTGTTTCACTTTGTTATAGGTTTATGAAAAGTTTACAAAATATACATATAGATCATTTTGCATCTTTAAACATCTGTCCATGAACATTGATCATTTACATTAGTAATACGGATGCCCCAGCTATCCTCTAAGATCTGACAAAACTGTTTGGGGCCTCTTCCTGTGCAGAAAAATCATCCCTGAGTTATCTGTTCCTGGGCAGAAAAGCATTCCTGAGTTATCTGCTGTATGGGAACTAACTCTTCTCCTCTTTAAGGTGTATATGCTGATATTTTTATGAACTTGGTATTGCTTATATCATTATTTTTTGCCAAGCTGTTTAAACTTTTTACAAACATCTTTCTCTGTATTCCTGTGATTCTCTTGTCTAATATTTTCCCACATAATTTTCTGGGCTCCCCATCTCTTGTGTTGGTATGTCCCATAAATCTCATTTACCACTTCCATGATAGTTTTAGTGAGTGATCTGGAAACACCTGCGGCTGTCAACCAATTGCTCCAGACAGGCTTGCTGTTTTTATAATAAGGGTAGAAAAGTATTCTTCCAATCACAAAATGTAATTTGGTGAAATCAGGTAAAAACAGCTATTCCTAATTTACGAGATAGTAAAAGTTATTGGGAAAGAAAACTAATGTCCCTTACCTTGCCAAACCAGCCTGAACCAATCTCATTCAAATATGTTAAATGATCTCTGGGAAATGATCGCTGTACACCTGGGGTGAAGAAACAGGGACATATTCTAGTTATCACTGGACTTTTCTGCTTGTAATTGTCAAAATAACAAAAAGTCAAAACACAGGAAACTTAAACTTTAGCGACCCTTTAATCAAGCTGATACAAGATGCATACTGCCTTAGAAAAGTGACCAATCACACAGAAAATTTGGACTTTCACATAACTTACTGATAAGTGGTGCAGTGGACGCATGCTCTCCTCTTTCAATAAATGTAATTTGAGGTCGCAGAGGTGGTGCAACTGAAACTTTTGATAGAATATCTGGCAATGGTTCAATTGTCACCTGCTCGGAGGTGTTGGGAACATCACATATGTCTACAGAAAATGCGTTGGTGTGTCGACCATCAGTCGCATCTCGACTTCTGAAACCCTGAAATATTGGATATGCAAAAATTAGCATTTGATGCCATGCATCATACTGCACGCAATTAATGTGTTAAAAATATTTAATTTCCTCAATTTAATTTGCCTTTGCAACCAATCTTCATCAATACTGAGTTGTTATTGGACAGATCTGTTTGATCTCTTGTTTTGGCAGCAAGCCTGGATATTCAGACAGGTCACTTTCAGTCATTTCTCTCCATTGATGAAAGCATATGTTGAAATATTTGTTTTATTGTTTGCCATCATTTTTGTTTTTGTTGAATAGAAATTTAATAAACGGCATGTTTATATTAGTTTATAGACAAGTTTTATGTTTGTTCATTTACAATTGTCTCTATAAATAATTCCCTAATTATAACCCATAAATGAACAGGGCAGATATATAAATTATGTTTTCAAATTTGAAAAAAAAGGAGCAATGAGCCTTCACTGCAAATGATTCCCCCTAAAGAACACTTAGCCTAAAGATGTGAATTGTTCCTGGGGTGATGCTCTTTGTGGCAATTTGTTTCATGCCTTGAAGTGGCAAGTTCCATTCATCAATGAGTTCCTGCCAAAACAATTCTACCTATGTCAACTGTGCACATTCTTGTGAAATCACTACAATATGCACTTTGATATTTATGTTTTGAACTGAAGATGAATATGGATTACTACAACTACTCTTTATTATCATTGTGATCTGTGATGATTTCCCAGTCAGCCAAATATTCATTTTGAACTATACCATTTTGTTTCTTCTTTTCTCCTATAACTGCCACTGGGGTACAGACCCCGAGCTAACTCCCTCCAGGCCGTTCTATTCTTAGCTGTCCCACGCAGCTCTGTCCATGTCTTCTCCATATTATTTCTATCTTTACCTCTTTTCTCCGTGTGCTTTTGGGTCTTCGTTTCTTTTGCCTTGTGGATTCCAGAGAAGTTTAGTTTCTCTTAAATTCTTTACAGCTTGGAGTTTAGTGTTAATTCAGCTGTTTTACAGGGACACAAATTTATCATGATAATAACTTACATTTTGAGAGACCAACAAGGAACATCCGTTACAGAACAGGCAGGACACATGTCTGAATAACTATAGCAGGCTAATTTGTAAGTTAACAACTGTGTATGACCCTGAGAATGATGTTATACATATCCAAATGGCCCTTGGCAGAAACAAGGTTCCCCACCGCTGTTATATATGTCCACCATGCAGTAGATCCTTGGCAGAATGTTGCTCTGATCATGGCCCATCAACAAGTAGCTCGATCCCTGGCACTTCCTGTCTCATGCCCCCTCATGCCCCAGTGTCTGTAATGTCCTGTATTCATTTCTGTGCTGATCCTTGCAGTTCTGGTCTCATGCCCCAGTGATTCATGTTTGTTCTGATAACCATGCCTGTTATTCTAGGAATCAAGCCTGCCATCTTTGATCATTCTCTATGGAAAAATAAAACAGTCAAGGATCTCCTTCACATACCTTGACCCTTGACCTGCACTGGGCATACGGTGCTAGCTCCATATTTGTCGGCTCTCAGGTGGCGGTGAGGTCAGTGTCATGTCAGCAGTCAGGTGACGGTGTGGTCAGTGTCATGCCAGCACTCAGGTGGCGGTGAGGTCAGTGTCATGTCGTCCGACTCTACTTCCCAAGACATGTCCTGGTATCTATTTGAGGCAGATTAGACTGGGGAGCCCAAGTCCATTTAAACAATCTGCCTCAATATGAATTTGAAGCCCTGCCATTGGGCCAGCATATCAGCCCCTGCGATGCCCTGGCCTCCATTCTTTTCTATAACCAGACATTATTCACAAACAATATGTTTCACGATTTATTGCCTGATATATTTCGCTGCATCTCGTCAGGCGCATACTGCAAAGTTATATATCATATGATAAGAATAGATGAATGATAGTTTGGCTGAAATACTTCAAATAAAAAGTATCATTCATTTATTCACTTCATGTGATACATAACTCTGCAGCATGCACCTGATGAGATGAATCAAAATGTGCCAGGCAAGAAATTGGGCAACCTGCTGTTTGTGGCTTGTGTGTTTAAATTCACTGAAGGAATAAATCGTTTGGAATCATTCAGTAAAACATGACTCAAGTCAGCAATCAAACAAAGCAGACATGAATTCTTGTGCAACAAATTACCTCTAATCTTCGCTTCCTAACCAGGCAGTCAAGGCAGCCAATCAGCAAAACAACGAAGCACACAGGAAATGCAACGCTCAGCGCAAGGGCGACTATCATGGCTCAGCTTAAGATGGCGCCCTCCTGCAATAACATGTCTTCAGAAAGTCAGAGAGCTCAAAAATAGGCTATCAAACTATGAGATAAGCCATACAAGATAAATATGTGACAAACCATATGTGAAACATTATAAGACAAATTATGTTAGAAAATATGAGGCAAACCATATGAGAATGTATGAGACAAACCATGAGATATACAATGAGACATACTATGAGAAATACTATAAGACAAACTTTACATGAGGCATTATGAGACATACTATAAGACATATTATGATTAGTCTATTAGTCCAGTTATGAGACATACCATGAAACAAACTATGTTATGTTATATTGTACGACGTCACAGCACACTGGGCATTCCTATGTGTGCTCAGTTCAACATAGTAGCCATCCCAAAGTGTCCCTGCTCACTCTTCCCATAAGGAGATGGTTATGGTATCTCCTCTCTTTCCCTTGAAGGCAGCGTTGACGTGCCTGACCAGGCCTCACTCCCAGTTCACGTATTCAGACTAGCATCAGAGACTTGTCAATATAAGCCAAGTCTGTACTGCACTGACTATACCAGCCCTGTCCATGCTGCTTCCCATGTGTGTATTGGTGTATTATTTGCCAGCTGGTCTGCGCATTTGTTACTTTTAACTCTGTCATGTCCTTGTTTATAGATGCAGGTGATGTGACGTGCGACGTCCAAATGCAGTCCATCCATTCAGAGTAGAGACCGCCACTTGCAATTTTCTGTAGCATGTTATTGGAGTTTGATATGATTATTCCGTGTGTGACTTCCTGTTCCACTGCCCATGTGAGTGCAATGGAGGCAGCGGTAATCTCCGTAGTCATGTGTGGTGTAGAACCCATCACTTTCCTTTTTGATTGTTCTCGCTATTTGTTGATGAGACATACTAAGAAACAAACTATGAGACTTATAATCAAACTATATGTTTCACACTATAAATCAAATACTATGAGAAATACACTATCGAAAGCGGCCATGTGGTTGACAGAGACACTGCCTTTCACGTGCTATTTAACACACAAAATACTCGCTTGTTAAAATTTGCAGAAGCAATTATGATCAATCAACGCAAGCCAGAATTGTGCAAACAGAAAGACATGTTAGTCAGCCTAAAATTACCGTGGTAGATAATTGACATTACTGTGCGAATATGTGTATATTTCAACTTGAAGGATTTATCTAGTTAATTCACGTAAGTTGTGTGATTTCTGCAGTATGTACCTGACGAGATGCAGCGAAATATGCCAGGCAATAAATCGTGCAATCTATTGTTTGTGTCTTCGTTATTCAAATACACTATAAATCAAATACCATGAGAAACACGCTATAAATCAAATACTATGAGAAAAACTGGATGATATACTGTAAAAGACATACTATAAGACAAACTTTCAGACATACATTAAGAGATATACTCTGAGACAAACTTTCAGACATACAATGAGAAACATACTATAAGAGAAACTTACAAACTTACATTAAGAGATATATTAGACCACATGTGTCAAACTCAAGGCCCGCGGGCCACATCCAGCCCGCCATACAATCATATCAGGCCCGAGAGGTCTCAACCGATGTACAAATATATTCGGCCCAAGAGAGAATTTTAGGCAAAACTATTTTGTCATGGTCACGATATAAAGTGCAAATCAACTTCCCTAATTAGCAGCCTTCTGAATGACAGGCTACGTGAGAGCGTTCTCGCTTTGATCAGAATATGCGACGCGAAAATAAAAGTTGTGTAGTGAGTTAGTGTTCGTCATTATAGTTACCTAGCAACGTTCAGATGATTGTTTTGGATTGGCGCATAAAGAATGAAAGTAGTGTAATGCCCGGATATTACGTCACCTTTTCCCACTATGGCTAACCTAATATCAATCAAGAGTCTGTCGGTAGATGCACAATCTTTTAAAATCACAGCTAGTCTTTAAAATGGCCAAGAGAAATGTTGATTCTGAAAACAGAGCCTTTCTAAGGTTGAATATGAGGTTACTGATATTGGCGGTAAACATGTGTATCTAATTTGTGGAGATAATGTGGCTGTGATCAAAAAATATAATCTGAGACGGCACTATGAGACTAAACATCAAGACAAGTTAAACAGCCTGAATGCAGAGCAGAAGCTACAGAAGGTAGAATAATTGAAGAGGCATCTAACATCACAGCAGATGTTTTTTACCAAAGCAAACTCGCAAACTGAAGCTGCTGTGAAAGCAAGTTTTATTGTGGTGGAGGAGATAGCAAAATCAGGCCGACCACAATGAAGGAGAGTTTCTGAAGCGCTGCATGGTGAAAGTGTGTGACATCATGTGTTCAGACAAAAAGTAGATGTTTGCAAAGGTAAGCCTTAGCAGAAATACGGTTGTTGATCGGGTTTGTGAGATGGCCACTGATGTGAAATCATAGCTGAACGAAAAAGGCAAAGACTTTGCTGCATTCTTCCTTGCTGTCGATGAAAGTAATGACACGACTGACACTGCACAGCTTGCCATCTTCATCCGTGGAGTTTGAATGTTACAGAAGAAATATTGGACATGAGATCCATGCATGGGACAACGACAGGAAAAGACATTTTTGACGAAGTATGTCAAAGTATAACCAACATGAACCTGCCTTGGGACAAACTCGTTGGACTGACAACAAATGGAGGACTGGCGACGTGTGGCGAAAAAAGTGGACTAGTTGAAAGGATGCAGTTAAAGATGCAGGAGAACTATACTGGTGAATTGATAGCATATCACTGCATCATACACCAAGGATTGCTGTGTGGTAAAGTCCTCAACATGGAAGATGTAATGAGAACTGTAACACAAACCGTCAACTTTTATCAGAGCCAAAGGTTTAAATCACCGCCAATTTCAGTTTCGAACCTTGAGCATGTTTGGTAGCACATATATGTGTGAGCAGATGTTTTCTGTGATGAAGATTAACAAAAAATCACGCGGGAGTTGTCTCACTGATGAACACTTGCAGTCCATCATGAGACTCAACGACACAAAACATTACTCCCAACATAAACGAACTTGTTGCCAAGAAAAGATGCCAAACATCGTGCTCTGACCAATTGACATAAGAGTGAAAATTTGTATACCAATGATTTTTTATTATTAAAACTTTTTTTCTGTTTCAATTTATATTAATGTTTAAGAAGGGTTTAATTTTCAGCTTATTGAATGTTTATCCTGTTTCGCCCGCAACCTTACAGATGATTTGAGTTTTGGCCCACTGAGCGATTGAGTTTGACAAAATTTCAGACATACTGTGAAAGTCTTACAATGAGGCAAACTATATGCTTTACTATGAGAGACACGCTGTGAGAGACATTGTATGAGTGACAACCTATGAGAGACAAATTATATGATATACCATGAGACACATACTATAAGATAGTGATGGCGGCAGCAAACTGTGAGCAGCGCCATCTATGTCTTCTGTACGAGGGGCTGGTCATGTCTGTTTTGGAGTATGCAATGGCAATCCTGACTCTCAGCCATAAGCAGATAGAAAGGATAGAAAGGATACAGAATGAAGCTATGCGCATTATTCTTGGATGTACAAGAGATACAGCATGCATGGCGATGCGCTACCTTCTTGATTTTCCAACCATTGAAGAGAGAATACAAGTTTGTAGGGCACGCGCCTACCTCAGAATTAACGCAAACACACAACATCCACTGCATAGTGAAATTAGGAAGGTGAAGGGCAGCAGGTTAAAAAGAGGACGGTCGTGGATGGGTCAAGCCGAAGACATTCTTCAACAGGTGTGTTCACTTGAGGACTTAGAACCTGGCGAGGAGTGGGTGCAAGTGCCAACAGACTTCTGCACATCCTTTTCAGTTTGCATCCAACTAGATAGAAAATGCAGACAAGAAAATCCGGCTGCTGTTGAGGCTGAAGTACAAGCGTTGATTTTCGAGAATTCGCTAGACGGTGACGCGGTCATCTACACAGATGGGTCGGTCGTCCGACATGTGAGAAGCTCATGGGCCTTTACAGCTCGGGCCGGAGGGAGAATTGTGAAGGAGGACTCTGGTGCTTTCACTGAAACCACAAGTAGCCTGACCATGGAAGTCATGGCAGTAAGTAAAGCAATAACATGGCTCGAGACACAGACATTCACTAGGGCTTGTTTCCTTAGCGACTCAATGAACATGATCAAGAGGATAGAGGAGGGGTCGATCCGAAGAGAATGGTTGCTGCCTCTGGAGCGGTCTCGGCTGGCAAAGATTAGTTTCATCTTCGTGCCAGGGCATGCGGGAGTACAAGGAAATGAGCGGGCTGACAAGCTCGCAGGTGAGGCTACTGTGGAGGGCGGACGCGCCATGGACCAGGCTGACATTCTGAATGCTCTACGAGAAGTTAGACTTTTGCGAGAACCAAGTGATGACTGTGAATCTACAACAATGGCCAGACTGCTAGAGCAGCAAATTAAAAGAGGGGTGGCCAAACAAGAACACTACGCAGGAAGCCAAAGAAGATTGATAAACCAACATAGAACTGGCGTCGTTAGCCGCTACACACTGCGGGATTTGCTGAGGAGGGGATCCAAGCACTTATGGACTGAATGGTTCGATGTGCAATGAGGATGATCTGTCGACTAACTAACTAACTAACTAACATACTATAAGATACAAACTACGAGAGACATTGTATGAGTGACAACCTATGAGAGACAAACTACGAGAGACATACTATGCGATGACATGGTATTTGTTGAGGACATATGTTGCTGAACTTGTTGCACTTCCATGTTGAGGACTTTACCAAACAGCAATCCTTGGTGTATGATCAGTGATATGCTATCAATTCACCAGTACAGTTCTCCTGCATCTTTATCCGCATCCTTCCAACTAGTCCACTTTTTGCGCCACACATCACTGGTGCTCCATCTGTTGTCAGTCCAACGAGTTTGTCCGAAGGCAGGTTCATGTTGGTTATACTTTGACATACTTTGTCAAAATATATACATGCTATGAGAGACAGACCATGAGAGACAAACTATATAATATACTATGAGACACATACCATGAGACATACTATGAGAGACCATGAGAGACAAACTATATAATATACTAACTATGTGACACATACCATGAGACATACTATGAGAGAAACTATGAGATACAAACTATATGATATACTATGAGACACATACTATGAGAGACAAACAATGAAAGACAAACCATGAGAGACATACTATGAAAGACAAACTATATGAACAAATGAACAAACTTTATACATACTTTGAGAGACAATGGTCTACAATGAAATATATACTATGAGAGACAAACTTTGACAGACAAGCTGTATGAAATACCATACAAGGTTCAGTAACATCTGTCTGAGAGAGCTAAAGGTTCAGTAACATCCCTAGTATAACAGCCAGTCCCCTTTTGGTAGGCCAGTATATTCCACATGGCTAATAACAAGTGTCAGACCATTATCTAATATTACTGAGTCGTGTAGTTTTGATGTTCGCATTTTGCCCATGCCTTTATAATGCATATCTTTTATATTGTTGCTGTTCTCTGTTAGCCTTGAATGATGTGTGAATGAAATAATGTATGAAAGAGAGTGATAGAAGGGGCAGAATGTTAGACAGGCCTGCGTGCCCAATTCTTAACCCTTTGAAAATAAAGTTTGTTTGTTCGTTCGTTCGTTCTGAGAGAGCTAAAGCTTCAGTAACATCTGTCTGAGAGAGCTAAAGCTTCAGTAACATCTGTCTGACAGAGTTGTGGTTCAGTAACATCTGTCTGAGAGAGCTAAAGGTTCAATAACATCTGTCTGAGGGAGCTAAAGGTTAAGCAACATCTGTCTGAGAGAGCTAAAGGTTCAGTAACATCTGTCTGAGAGAGCTAAAGGTTCAGTAACACATGTCTGAAAAAGCTAAAGATTCAGTAACATCTGCCTGAGAGAGCTAAAGGTTCATTAACATATGTCTGAGAGAGCTAAATGTTCAGTAACATCTGTCTGAGAGAGCTAAAGGTTCAGTAACATATGTCAGAGAGCTAAAGATTCAGTAACATCTGCCTGAGTGAGCTAACGGTTCAGTAATATCTGTCTGAGTGAGCTAAAGGTTCAGTAACATATGTCTGAGTGAGCTAACGGTTCAGTAACATCTGTCTGAGTGAGCTAAAGGTTCAGTAACATGTGTCTGAGAGAGTTAAAGATTCAGTAACATCTGTCAGAGAGCTAAAGGTTCAGCAACATCTGTCTGAGAGAGCTAATGGTTCAGTAATATCTGTCTGAGAGAGCTAAAGGTTCAGTAACATCTTTCTGAGGGAGCTAAAGGTTCAGCAACATCTGTCTGAGAGAGCTAAAGGTTCAGCAACATCTGTCTGAGAGAGCTAAAGGTTCAGTAACATCTGTCTGAGTGAGCTAAAGATTCAGTAACATCTGCCTGAGTGAGCTAATGGTTCAGTAACATCTGTCTGAGTGAGCTAAAGGTTCAGTAACATATGTCTGCGAGAGCTAAAGATTCAGTAACATCTGTCTGATGGAGCTAAAGGTTCAGCAACATCTATCTGAGAGAGCTAAAGGTTCATTAACATATGTCAGAGAGCTAAATGTTCAGTAACATCTGTCTGAGAGAGCTAAAGGTTCAGTAACATATGTCTGAGAGAGCTAAAGATTCAGTAACATCTGCCTGAGTGAGCTAACGGTTCAGTAACATCTGTCTGAGTGAGCTAAAGGTTCAGTAACATATGTCTGAGAGAGTTAAAGATTCAGTAACATCTGTCTGAGAGAGCTAAAGGTTCAGCAACATCTGTCTGAGAGAGCTAATGGTTCAGTAATATCTGTCTGAGAGAGCTAAAGGTTCAGTAACATCTTTCTGAGGGAGCTAAAGGTTCAGCAACATCTGTCTGAGAGAGCTAAAGGTTCAGTAACATATGTCTGAGAGAGCTCAAGATTCAGTAACATCTGTCTGAGTGAGTTAAAGGTTCAGTAACATATGTCTGAGAGAGCTAACGATTCAGTAACATCTGTCTGAGTGAGCTAAAGGTTCAGTAACATCTGTCTGAGAGCTAAAGGTCTTATCTTGTCTGTTGACAATCCTTGCTCTTGTCTTGTCTGTTCAGTGACAATCCTTGCTCTTGTCTTGTCTGTTCAGTGACAATCCTTGCTCTTGTCTTGTCTGTTCAGTGACAATCCTTGTTCTTGTTGTATTGTGTATTGAGTGACAATCCTTGCTCTTGTTGTATTGGTCTGTTGAGTGACAATCCTTGCTCTTGTATTGCCTTTTCAGTGACAATCCTTGCTCTTGTATTGCCTTTTCAGTGACAATCCTTGCTCTTGTTTTGTCTGTTCAGTGACAATCCTTGCTCTTGTATTGCCTTTTCAGTGACAATCCTTGCTCTTGTTGTTGTTATGTTGATTTCAAGACTGCATTCACCGACTTCTGATAATCTGTTATGTAAATTTCAGCATTATATGTCTCCAAGTATGTCTCTATAGATATTCATTGTTATGTCATGTAAATGTCAAGATCCCATTCCTTGACTCTAGATATTCATGTCATGTTATGTGTTGTTTGTCCATCAAGAATGATGATGACCATTCATTTAATCCAGTGGGGTTGAAAGTATGGAGCCGTGAGTTCTAAGATGGCTGATAAGGCCTATTTTGGCTCGAAATGTTCTTTGACAATGTGGACAAAGAATGTTTGACGTTCCAGGAGGAGGATCTCCTGCAGTGATTTTTCTCTCCTGCCTTTTCTTCACAGCTCTTGCAGTCCTGGTTGTGTCACAAGTGAGTGCACCCTTATGTAATGATGCACGCCACGAATTACGGTCTATAGCAGCAGTCTCCCAGGTGTCAAGATGAATTCCAAAACTCCAAAAACTTTCAGTGAGATTTTCAGTGTCTTTAAAGCGTTTCCTCTAGCCGCCTTCGGAGCGTTTACCACAACGCAGCTCGCTGTAAAAATTTCGTTCAGGGAGCCTGTGATCTGGCATACCAGTTAAGTGACCAGCCCAGCGAATCTGATTCTTCATCAGTATAGTGTGGATACTGGGCATGGACGCTCTTTCTAAATTTCAGTGTCTGGGATCTTGTCTTGCCATTTAATCTTCAATAGCTTCCTAAGGCAGACTGTGTGGAAGTGGTTTAACTTCCTAGTATGTCGCAGATAGATAGTCCATGTTTCACAAGCATATTATTTAATCAATGATATGCTTGATAAATGATTTTTATCAAGTGTGTGTGTTATGTAGACCTGGAGATCACACCCACCGACTTTTCATCTGATATCTACTGTATTCTATGTATTCCCGGATTCTGCAGCTACTGTGCTGTCTGTGCCATTCAGACAGTCTGTGTATCCGAGATTGTTGATTCTTCAACCTCTGATGTTTACTCAAAACATATATAATATATCTTTGATTTATCTGAAAAACGTTTCCTGTATTTATTAATTATGCCATAATTAATTTACAATCAAACCAAGTAAGCGATTATGTTCATTTACAATCCAAACCACAGACACGACAGTCTCTGTATGCAACACGCATTACATTTACACATATAATAGTCAGTCTGGCAATAAATCTTACCTACAACATGAAATAAACCTGCATCACGGCTCAGGTGTTGAAATAGGAAGGTGTGCCAGGTATCCGGATTCCCACCCCTCAACTCTCTCTCACCTGTAAGGTCAGAGGGCGAGGTATATACCCCTGCATTTAGTTTCGTATTTACTTTTCTAATACATGTTTTTTTTTTTAATAACATTGTTAAAATTTAAAATTGTAGTGTCTCTGCTCATAACAAGCGTAATAAACTGGGTGCTTAATACTAAAACTGTAAAAATGGCTGTACTAGATGGGAGAAGCTTTTATTCAGGAAGTTATTTTCGTAGCCAGCAGCAGAAGTAAACAGGACCAACAAGACAATTGACAAGGGGAACACAGGCTGGTGGCTAGTGTTGTTAGTTTGCTTCTAGTATTACTCGATTTACGGCTTCTGTTTGTCGGTAGAGCAAGTTGACAGAATGGAAGCAGTTACTGGGAATAATTTCAGCATAAGCGGTAATATGTTTGTATATGTATCATGTTATTGCGAGACTAAGGCGGTAGCGACCTGCCTTCACTCGTCTGCTACAGAGCCGACTCGGCCAGTACAGTAGTCACCAGGGTAGACTCAAGACAATAAGTTACAGGGATTACATTCTGTTACAGCATTCCCTAGAGTCACCCGAAGTTTACCAGAAATAGGGGGAGAATAATTGAGGGTTACAGAAGGCAAGCGTACAATACATACTGTGTGTTTGCCGAGAACATTAAATGCATCAACTCAACATTGGATAGACGCCAAAGAGACACCTTTGCTTATAATATATTGATATTGACTACAGAAAGGCTTGGGTAGAGAGTAGGACACGTAGGTATAATTTATAATAAAGGTGATTGCAGATCTACTCATGAACGAACGGGGCAGATCTTACTTAAACTCACAAAAACATATATTAAAAACAATCAGCATCAAGTGCGTTGCCGACTGCATGGGCGATCATGCTTCTGCACATCTTGCGGTCTCCTGCAGCATGTACATGTATCAACTCATGTGCTGACACTCTTCGGTTCCCCCACACAAGGCTGTCAAGCTGTCACTGTCACTGTCTTCCTCTATCTCTCTTGGTGTCTTGCATAATCTGTTCCATGTTTTCTCCATATTATTGATCTATGACTATCTCTTTTCTCCTGGTGTACTGTGTGATGTCTTGTGTAGTCTCTAGTCTCTTCCATGGTTTCCCCATATTACTTATCTATGACTAATTCTCTTCCCTAGTGTAGTGTGTGATCTCATTGTGTTATTCTTCAAGAGTTAGCCAATTTCTATTCATGTTATTTTCTGTAAACTTGTTCCTGGGAGATTTGTCAATGTAAATGATTTATCTTTGGTTTGCCGACCCTCTTCACTTGCCTCTTTTGATACCGATGGTATGTTACTTTTCCTTGCTTTCCTTTTGTGTTTTGATAACACTTAGGCAACACACACACATTTACTATGGATTTAACAACAAGCACACAAGCTGACAGTGTGTATCGATTGGCTCTCATTGAGCACCACTGTTCAGCTCATCACATATCTATTCATGAATCATGACTTATCTATATGTCTGTACTTAAGAAAATCATCCATATGTCTGTATTTAAGAAAATCATCCATATGTCTGTACTTAAGAAAATATAGCTGTCTCTGACATTTTTATGAATTGTTTTCAGTAGACGTGATGAACACCTGGCTAATCTTGTCCTTAGTTTCTTCTTCTTCTTCTTCTTCTTCTTCTTCTTCTTCTTCTTCTTCTTCTTCTTCTTCTTCTTCTTCTTCTTCTTCTTCTTCTTCTTCTTTTTCTTCTTCTTCAGTGATCACTTTGGCTGAGTATCTGTTCTGGCATTGGTCATTAACATGACAGGCTGCCTGCTGTCTTCACCATTTTCCCAGTTTGGTCTGTGAAGCTATTCTTGTTATATGCCAGATTTCCATTCTGTCCCGCCAGCAAAATCTGGCAGTCTTGTGGGATGTGCTCTGTGTTTGCTTCAGTGCTTCAGTCCACAGCTGCATCTGATAGAGTCTCCAGGCCCCAATCCTTGCCAGATGTTCTCTCACAGTCTGCAGGTGATAGTCTCCAGGCCCCAATCCATGCCAGATGTTCTCTCACAGTCTGCATCTGATAGAGTCTCCAGGCCCCAATCCATGCCAGATGTTCTCTCACAGTCTGCAGGTGATAGTCTCCAGGCCCCAATCCATGCCAGATGTTCTCTCACAGTCTGCAGGTGGTAGTCCCCAGGCCCCAATCCATGCCAGATGTTCTCTCACAGTCTGCAGGTGGTAGAGTCCCCAGGCCCCAATCCATGCCAGATGTTCTCTCACAGTCTGCATCTGATAGAGTCTCCAGGCCCCAATCCTTGCCAGATGTTCTCTCACAGTCTGCAGGTGATAGAGTCTCCAGGCCCCAATCCTTGCCAGATGTTCTCTCACAGTCTGCATCTGATAGAGTCTCCAGGCCCCAATCCTTGCCAGATGTTCTCTCACAGTCTGCAGGTGGTAGTCCCCAGGCCCCAATCCATGCCAGATGTTCTCTCACAGTCTGCAGGTGATAGAGTCTCCAGGCCCCAATCCATGCCAGATGTTCTCTCACAGTCTGCATCTGATAGAGTCTCCAGGCCCCAATCCTTGCCAGATGTTCTCTCACAGTCTGCAGGTGGTAGTCCCCAGGCCCCAATCCATGCCAGATGTTCTCTCACAGTCTGCAGGTGGTAGTCCCCAGGCCCCAATACATACCAGATGTTCTCTCACAGTCTGCATCTGATAGAGTCTCCAGGCCCCAATCCATGCCAGATGTTCTCTCACAGTCTGCAGGTGATAGTCTCCAGGCCCCAATCCATGCCAGATGTTCTCTCACAGTCTGCAGGTGATAGAGTCTCCAGGCCCCAATACATGCCAGATGTTCTCTCACAGTCTGCATCTGATAGAGTCTCCAGGCCCCAATCCTTGCCAGATGTTCTCTCACAGTCTGCAGGTGGTAGTCCCCAGGCCCCAATACATACCAGATGTTCTCTCACAGTCTGCATCTGATAGAGTCTCCAGGCCCCAATCCATGCCAGATGTTCTCTCACAGTCTGCAGGTGATAGTCTCCAGGCCCCAATCCATGCCAGATGTTCTCTCACAGTCTGCATCTGATAGAGTCTCCAGGCCCCAATCCATGCCAGATGTTCTCTCACAGTCTGCATCTGATAGAGTCCCCAGGCCCCAATCCTTGCCAGATGTTCTCTCACAGTCTGCATCTGATAGAGTCTCCAGGCCCCAATCCTTGCCAGATGTTCTCTCACAGTCTGCAGGTGGTAGTCCCCAGGCCCCAATCCATGCCAGATGTTCTCTCACAGTCTGCAGGTGGTAGTCCCCAGGCCCCAATACATGCCAGATGTTCTCTCACAGTCTGCATCTGATAGAGTCTCCAGGCCCCAATCCATGCCAGATGTTCTCTCACAGTCTGCATCTGATAGAGTCTCCAGGCCCCAATCCATGCCAGATGTTCTCTCACAGTCTGCAGGTGGTAGTCCCCAGGCCCCAATCCATGCCAGATGTTCTCTCACAGTCTGCATCTGATAGAGTCTCCAGGCCCCAATCCATGCCAGATGTTCTCTCACAGTCTGCATCTGATAGAGTCCCCAGGCTCCAATCCATGCCAGATGTTCTCTCACAGTCTGCATCTGATAGAGTCTCCAGGCCCCAATCCATGCCAGATGTTCTCTCACAGTCTGCAGGTGGTAGAGTCCCCAGGCCCCAATCCATGCCAGATGTTCTCTCACAGTCTGCATCTGATAGAGTCTCCAGGCCCCAATCCATGCCAGATGTTCTCTCACAGTCTGCAGGTGGTAGTCCCCAGGCCCCAATCCATGCCAGATGTTCTCTCACAGTCTGCATCTGATAGAGTCTCCAGGCCCCAATCCTTGCCAGATGTTCTCTCACAGTCTGCAGGTGGTAGTCCCCAGGCCCCAATCCATGCCAGATGTTCTCTCACAGTCTGCATCTGATAGAGTCTCCAGGCCCCAATCCATGCCAGATGTTCTCTCACAGTCTGCAGGTGGTAGTCCCCAGGCCCCAATCCATGCCAGATGTTCTCTCACAGTCTGCAGGTGATAGAGTCTCCAGGCCCCAATCCATGCCAGATGTTCTCTCACAGTCTGCAGGTGGTAGTCCCCAGGCCCCAATCCATGCCAGATGTTCTCTCACAGTCTGCATCTGATAGAGTCCCCAGGCCCCAATCCATGCCAGATGTTCTCTCACAGTCTGCATCTGATAGAGTCCCCAGGCCCCAATCCATGCCAGATGTTCTCTCACAGTCTGCAGGTGGTAGTCCCCAGGCCCCAATCCATGCCAGATGTTCTCTCACAGTCTGCATCTGATAGAGTCCCCAGGCCCCAATCCATGCCAGATGTTCTCTCACAGTCTGCAGGTGGTAGAGTCCCCAGGCCCCAATCCATGCCAGATGTTCTCTCACAGTCTGCATCTGATAGAGTCCCCAGGCCCCAATCCATGCCAGATGTTCTCTCACAGTCTGCATCTGATAGAGTCTCCAGGCCCCAATCCATGCCAGATGTTCTCTCACAGTCTGCAGGTGGTAGTCCCCAGGCCCCAATCCATGCCAGATGTTCTCTCACAGTCTGCATCTGATAGAGTCTCCAGGCCCCAATCCATGCCAGATGTTCTCTCACAGTCTGCAGGTGGTAGTCCCCAGGCCCCAATCCATGCCAGATGTTCTCTCACAGTCTGCAGGTGGTAGTCCCCAGGCCCCAATACATGCCAGATGTTCTCTCACAGTCTGCAGGTGATAGTCTCCAGGCCCCAATCCATGCCAGATGTTCTCTCACAGTCTGCAGGTGGTAGTCCCCAGGCCCCAATCCATGCCAGATGTTCTCTCACAGTCTGCATCTGATAGAGTCTCCAGGCCCCAATCCATGCCAGATGTTCTCTCACAGTCTGCAGGTGATAGTCTCCAGGCCCCAATCCATGCCAGATGTTCTCTCACAGTCTGCATCTGATAGAGTCTCCAGGCCCCAATCCATGCCAGATGTTCTCTCACAGTCTGCAGGTGATAGTCTCCAGGCCCCAATCCATGCCAGATGTTCTCTCACAGTCTGCATCTGATAGAGTCTCCAGGCCCCAATCCATGCCAGATGTTCTCTCACAGTCTGCAGGTGATAGTCTCCAGGCCCCAATCCATGCCAGATGTTCTCTCACAGTCTGCATCTGATAGAGTCTCCAGGCCCCAATCCATGCCAGATGTTCTCTCACAGTCTGCAGGTGATAGTCTCCAGGCCCCAATCCATGCCAGATGTTCTCTCACAGTCTGCATCTGATAGAGTCTCCAGGCCCCAATCCATGCCAGATGTTCTCTCACAGTCTGCAGGTGATAGTCTCCAGGCCCCAATCCATGCCAGATGTTCTCTCACAGTCTGCAGGTGATAGAGTCTCCAGGCCCCAATCCATGCCAGATGTTCTCTCACAGTCTGCAGGTGATAGAGTCTCCAGGCCCCAATCCATGCCAGATGTTCTCTCACAGTCTGCAGGTGATAGAGTCTCCAGGCCCCAATCCATGCCAGATGTTCTCTCACAGTCTGCATCTGATAGAGTCTCCAGGCCCCAATCCATGCCAGATGTTCTCTCATAGTCTGCATCTGATAGAGTCTCCAGGCCCCAATCCATGCCAGATGTTCTCTCAGTCTGCAGGTGATAGTCTCCAGGCCCCAATCCATGCCAGATGTTCTCTCACAGTCTGCAGGTGATAGAGTCTCCAGGCCCCAATCCATGCCAGATGTTCTCTCACAGTCTGCAGGTGATAGAGTCTCCAGGCCCCAATCCATGCCAGATGTTCTCTCACAGTCTGCAGGTGATAGAGTCTCCAGGCCCCAATCCATGCCAGATGTTCTCTCACAGTCTGCAGGTGATAGAGTCTCCAGGCCCCAATCCATGCCAGATGTTCTCTCACAGTCTGCATCTGATAGAGTCTCCAGGCCCCAATCCATGCCAGATGTTCTCTCACAGTCTGCATCTGATAGAGTCTCCAGGCCCCAATCCATGCCAGATGTTCTCTCACAGTCTGCAGGTGATAGTCTCCAGGCCCCAATCCTTGCCAGATGTTCTCTCACAGTCTGCAGGTGATAGAGTCTCCAGGCCCCAATCCATGCCAGATGTTCTCTCACAGTCTGCATCTGATAGAGTCTCCAGGCCCCAATCCATGCCAGATGTTCTCTCACAGTCTGCAGGTGGTAGTCCCCAGGCCCCAATCCATGCCAGATGTTCTCTCACAGTCTGCATCTGATAGAGTCTCCAGGCCCCAATCCTTGCCAGATGTTCTCTCACAGTCTGCAGTGTCCGGTTCCCAACCTGAAGACTTTGGTCTGCTTGTTAATATCAGGCTTGTTTCTACCTGTACTCTCTGGTCTCTGATGTTCATTTTGTGTTCTGCACTTCATATTCATAGTTGAATGGTGTAAAATATGCTGTAGTATCAGTGGGCTAGTTGGTGTAATCATGCAGAGGTTATACTGGCAATTTTATAAGCACATTTGGGGGAGGGTTTGATGCCTGCACTTGTCATTTGCCAAGAGAGGGGTGGTCCTCACACATCACATAAACTCCCAGCAGGTTCCAGCCCCAGGGCTTGGATTGTTGACTTATGGTGACCCGGATAGCATCTGTGTCACTAGGTCAAGGCCATGCTTTAGCACCAACTTGTGCAATAGCGAGCTCACTTGGCATTTAAAACAGGAAGGATTTGAGGAAGGAAATGGGTCACCTCAGACATACAGTCATGATCTGACATACATAAAGTTTTTGAAACACACGTAGTACAAGATGAAGTTTGGTCATTTAATGCTGGTCTCAAATATCTGCTGCAGATTTAACCTCAGAAGAGCAGGAGTTGCTGCGGAGTATCCAGGAGCGGAAACAACAGCTGATCCTGGAGATACAGGTGCGTCATGGTGTTCTCTTGCTTTCTCTTGACAAGTATTAAAGGGTGGTGTCACACTGTCCCTCTACCTGGGTCTCCACTACAATCATTACATTTCCTTGTATCAAGTTTAACACCACAATATACCAGGGTCTCACCTACAATCATTACATGTCCTTGTATCAACCTTTAACACTATAATTTACGTGGGTCTCACCTACAGTCATTACATTTCCTTGTATCAAGTTTAACACCACAATATACCAGGGTCTCACCTACAATAATTACATTTCCTTGTATCAACCTTTAACACTATAATTTATGTGGGTCTCACCTACAGTCATTACATTTCCTTGTATCAAGCTTTAACACTTCTCACGATGTTCTTTATAATAACTGAGTGAGATGGTCGTTGTCTAGATTACACTGCTCCTTGTATGTCATTACAGAGTGTAAGTTGAGCTAGCCTCCTGTCTCATAATCCAACTCACCCCCGCAGTGCACATCCACCAGTCATTAAACAAGATTGAGTTGGCGCACATAATCCTTTAATGCAGAAAGAACACAGACACACGTAACATATTTCCATATCCAGAAACAATATAATCCATAGAATATATATATCCTCCTCACAACTTAACCAGCACACATCACTGCCTTCTCAAGGCCTTCTTAATCTCCAATTTACAAGACAGTTATCCAGCTACTATCCACGGCTGGAACTCACACAATACAACCCACACACTGGGTCTAGGCCTGCACTAACTATTCAACCCACTCTGGGGTTTAGGCCTACATTCACAACTGGGAGAACAACACTACCCAGGACGGAGCTCACTCACTCCACTCTCCGACCAGCTCGGAGTCCAGATATCAACTGTACTTTTAGTCCCCTGACTTCACACAAAACTAAACTGTCTCTCACCCCATCCACCCTGAGGGTCTCCACTCACCATCACCATTATTTCTCATGGCTGGTTGTTTTTCTCGTAGTCCTGCTACAAAGGTCACTCACCTCAATGTCAATGACCCAAGCACATGTCAACACTGTAATTTACGTGGGTCTCACCTACAGTCATTTCATTTCCTTGTATCAAGTTTAACACCACAATGTACCAGGGTCTCACCCACAATAATTACATTTCCTTGTATCAAGCTTTAACACTGTAATTTACCAGCGTGTCACCTACATCATTACATTTCCTTGTGTCAAGTCTAACACTATAATTTACCTGGGTCTCACCTACAATCATTACATTTCCTTGTATCAAACTTTAACACTGTAATTTACCTGAGTCTCACCTACAATCATTACATTTCCTTGTAAACTTTAACACTATAATTTACCTGGGTCTCACCTACAATCATTACATTTCCTTGTATCAAACTTTAACACTGTAATTTACCTGAGTCTCGCCTACAATCATTACATTTCCTTGTAAACTTTAACACTATAATTTACCTGAGTCTCACCTACAGTCATTACATTTCCTTGCATCAAACTTTAACACTATAATTTACCTGAGTCTCACCTACAATCATTACATTTCCTTGTATCAAACTTTAACACTATAATTTACCTGAGTCTCACCTACAATCATTACATTTCCTTGCATCAAACTTTAACACTATAATTTACCTGAGTCTCACCTACAATCATTACATTTCCTTCTATCAAACTTTAACACTATAATTTACCTGGGTCTCATCTACAATCATTACATTTCCTTGCATCAAACTTTAACACTATAATTTACCTGCGTCTCACCTACAATCATTACATTTCCTTGTATCAAACTTTAACACTGTAATTTACCAGAGTCTCATCTACAATCATTACATTTCCTTGTAAACGTTAACACTGTAATTTACCTGAGTCTCACCTACAATCATTACATTTTCTTGCATCAAACTTTAACACTGTAATTTACCTGAGTCACAAGAAGTTATATACTGGACGGGTGAGGCCAGTACTGGAATATGGCATTGCAGCTTGGGCAACAGCAGCTAAGTCAAACTTTAACAAAATAAGTAGAGTCCAAAATCAAGGAATGCGAATCATAACTGGAAGCCTGAAGACAACGCCTATTAATGAACTAGAAAAGATCACTTGTTTACAACCAATGGAGGATAGAAGAGATAGCAGAGCCCAGCAACAAGCAGAAAAATTCAGAAGATTGACAGACCACCTGTCATAGTCTTGCTCGTATCTAGATAACTAAACTTGGGTTCATACAGGCAACAATAAATCTGGTTGTTATGAGATCGAAGATTTATTGTATTCTCATCTACAGTATGCGTTGGCGCAGTGGGTAAACAGACCCGCGCTATATCACATCTGTCAAATAGGAAACATCACACACATAAGTATCATTTAACAGTCTAGCAAACTATCTAGCCTATGTCTATATATCTATTGATATCTATAGAGTCCCTCAAAGGCAGGCCCTGTTGCCTCTCTCAAGTCCATTCGTCCTCTGCCGGTTTCCGCGTGTCCTAACTCGACACGGGCGGTAACTCTGTCCGAGTTCCTCGTGGACCCCGCATTAGGCGGGCCACATCAGTGTCCACGGAATCATGGACTTGGTGACCATCTCTATCTAGAAGGTTCTAGATTATTTGGGTCCTGCTCGACTCAATGGTTTCCCTTGGGCTGGAATTGCAGCCCTTTACTAGATATGCTGGTGAGGCGGTGACAGGATTCCCCCCTCCCCCGTGACATGATTTGTTGTTGGGAATTAGATCCGTTCTAATTCTGTCACCGACTCACCTACAGTTGGTGTTGTAGTTTGGTGGATAGTAACCTGGCAACCTACCTATTAGCACTAAAAACTCATGTATTCTACCATACAACACTTGTCTGATTTGGTGCAGAGATCCCTGTCTCTCGTGTGCTTAAGTATGCTTATCAGACCGAAGTTACGTGGCATTTTAGTAGTTGTATTTACAACTTGCCCTTCTCATAGTACCCAAAATGGTACCCAGACAAATAACCCCTATATAATAGAGGGTTAACAAGACCGAAGTCTTGGCTAAATAAGTACACCTTCAAATCTTGATTTGTGTGTGTATTTCTATACACTTTTACTCCCGTATGTTATATAATGCTAAATATGTAGTTACATTGTTCTTTTTATCCCTCTCATACTACAAGTGTCCCTGTTGGCTTGTTAGTGTGCTTTGACTAATTAGTTGATGTTTATAATAAAGTGACTGTATTTTAACTTGATAGTGTTGAGTTTTAAGGTTTGTGTACTGTGTGTGCTGAATGTGTGGCGTATTTCCAAGCGTCACGAGTTGGGATAACCTCAATCATGAAATACTGCACTGTGTGCAATACATGATCAGGCATTCCAAGTAGTGGTGCTTAGATGTATCCTAACTGCTAAACTAAGTATATTAACTAACTATTAAACTAAGTACTACACATGTATTCACAAATTAGACAAGTCATACAGTTTACATGAAAGACGCAGACAAATTAAAATAAATACGGTTTGCGTACAATTTGTCCGCTAAGTGTATCGTTCTCTCATTTAATCCATTCACACAGTCATTCACTCATTTTTGATTAAAAATAGTATTTGGTTAAAATATATAATTAAAGTTGAGGTAAGTGTTATTGCCCTTAGAAAAAATGGGCTAGGCGATATTTGCCCTTTAAGAAAATACGTACTTCTTGTACGATGACTCACAAATGGGTTATAATTTAAATAGAGACAATTGTATAGGACGGTTCTTTAGCTTAGGAATGGTACCGCCTGTAATATTAATGTCGAATATGTACAAATTACAGGTGAATACAATTTATATACAACAATAATGGAAATACAATACATATTTAATCTTAAACTAATTAATTAATGAAATCCCAAGATGATGTGCGCGTCGTTCTCCTGTCGCTAGCGTGTTATGCCATGAATGGTAAAGCTAATATGGCTGTCTCTTGAGTGTCGTAGTCGATGGTGTTCTGTTTTGGCTGTTTGTAAAGTTACGTAGTAACAGCAAGTATGGCATGTTCTTAATGTCCTATATAACGAGTTCTTTCAGAATTCGGAGTTAGTTCGTTGGTTGATCTTATTGGTTGACACAAACACAGTTACTGTTTCTTGCTGGAAGTGTTCTAGCGCTTAGGCACTTGATGGTATAGTTCTCAAAGTAACGTATCATGTTTTTGGGTGTCGTAATTCAACTAATCACTGAGAGTACTCTAGCAGGTGTAGAGTTCCACTGTAATATGCAACCGACTAAAAGTATCACAGTTTATAATATGGCTAATGGTCGATGTGATCAGAGTCATTCTACTGGCGCATTCACTTGCCGTGACAAAAGGTCAGCCACAATGTTGTCGGTGCCTCTGATGTGGCGGATTTCGAAGTCGAAATCTTGAAGTAGAAGACACCATCTTTGTAGCCGATGGTTTTTAGGCGACCCCTGGTTAAGGACTAATAATGGCGAACTGTCAGTGAGGACCACAAAGTGACTCCCTAAGAGGAACTTCGATAATCTCAATATACAAAACACTAGGCTCAGACACTCCAATTCAACTGTGGCATACCGAGTCTCAGCCTTCTTTAATTTGCGGCTTACATAGAGAATTGGGTGTTTTATGCCATCCATTTCCTGCATCAAGCATCCTCCTATTGCGATAGCGCTCGCATCTGTGGTCAAAATAAAGGGTAAATTAATGTTGGGTAATCGTAAGACTGGTGGATTAGAAAAAATATGTTTCAATTTACACATTGCATCATCTAAGCTGGTACTTTTACAAATTTTTGATGGATGATTTTTAGTTAACATATCAGAAAAGACAGGTTAATTCTGCCCAATGTGGAATAAATTTCGAATAATAGTTAATCAGACCTAGTAAACTTCTAACTTGCTTCTTTGTGGTAGGTACTTCTAGCTTAAGGATCTTGGAAACAATTTTATCATCAGTCAACAATTTTCCTTCAGAAATTCTATGTCCAAGGAAGTCTATTTGTGTATAACCTATTTCAACCTTGGAAGGTTTGATAGTAAGTCCAAAAAGAGAGATTTGGTGGAAGACTTGTTTAAGGGTGAGTAAGTGAGAAGTCATATCAGAAGAATGGATGCATATATCATCAATATAAGCAACTACGTCATTAATTCCGTGTAATAGCAATCTTGTTAGTCTTACAAATGTGGCCGGTGCGTTCTTGAGCCCAAACGGAAGATATAGCCATTCGTACAAGCCAAGAGGTGTTGCGAATGCTGTTATATGTCTACAAGAAGGGTGTAATGGAACTTGCCAATATCCTTTAGCTAAATCGGTCTTAGAAAATAAGGATGATTGAGCCATATTTAAGATAAGATCCTCACAGCTGTTCATTGGCTCTGCATCTGTTGTTGTTCTTGTATTTAATACTCGATAGTCAATGCACAAACGAATTGTCTGGTCCTTTTTCTTCACCAGAACAATCGGTGACGAATATTGAGACATCGATTTTTGAATAATGCCATTTTTCTCTAAGTCTAAAATTTCTTTATCTAAATTAGATCTGTAATGGAGAGGAATAGAATATGGTCTACATTTGACCGGTCTCAGATCTGTCAGCACAATTGAATGTGTTATTTTATCAGTGCGTCCAGGTTTGTTAGAAAAGATAGATTTATATTCGTCGAGGATAGTCAAAATGTCTTGTTGCTGTTGTTGTGTCAAAGTGTCAGAGATATGTATGTCATTTATACTTCCATCGTCAGTCATGATTGGTACAGGGATTTCAGTGTTGTCCACGTCTGTCTGATTTACCACAGATGCCACTGTTTGTAAATTTTCTTCAATGTCATTGTCGTCGTCGTCGAGATCAATCGTTGTCAATATGTCGTCAAATTTGTCGTCGACGTCGATATCACAGATTGTCGGTAATGTCCATATGTCTTCGTCGTTTTCGTCGTCGTAAGAGTGTGTCGTTAACGATGCTTCGTTTGTCGAGGTGTCATTTCGTTGAGAAATTGTCGTTTCGTCTCCGTCGCCAGTTCGTTGAGTCAGTTCATTTGTCTCATTGTCCTGTCTAACATAATATGGTTTCAACATATTTATATGGAATATTTTCAGTTTTCCATTTAAAGAGATTTCGTAATCTACTTCTGAAATTCTTCTAATGATCTTAAAAGGTCCTTGCCAGGAGGTTGACAGTAAATCTCTTTTGTCAGGTAGTAAGAGTAAAATATCCTGACCTGGATGTAGGACAATGGTTTTTGCCTTTCTATTGGCGTACTGCCTGTATTTAAAACCTTTCTCCTGTAGTGATGTTCTGGCCAATTTTAGCACTTTGTCTCGGTGTGCTTGTGGTAGTACTATTTGCTGTGTCGTGGTCTGGTTTGTTGTGTAAAATCTAGTTAAGATGTTGTTCTGTAGCCTAAATGTCCACGATGCGTTCTTTGTTAATTTTGGCTTAAGGCCTACTAACTTAAAGTATGGTGCTAGTGTAGGGTCATTTTTCTGTTCATTTCCAAAATTGATGTTAGTTGAGTTTGGCGCTACTATTTCTAATGATTCCTGTAGTTGGTAGGTGTTGGTTTTGTGGGTTGTCTGTCGTGTTATTGCGTTTGTGTGTTGTGTGTTTTGTTGCACATTTACAGGTTCGGTATTTGGTAGTTTGGTCGCATCCTCAATTCGAGGTTTTAATTCGGTCGTATCGTTTCTTGATTCGACCGCCCCTGCATTGTACACCTCGGTAAATTCTTCCTGAATTACCTCAGTGGTTGTCTCCCTTGGTCTTTTGGCAGTTTGAGACAAGCAAGAATGGTGTTTCTCTTTTGTGTCGCTATTTCTGTGGTGGATGCCGTGTTTTTGCTCCCACCTTTTGATCTCTGTTTCAGAGCATGGATGTATGTTGGGTAAATTACCAAGTATAATATCCGCGACGGGATTTTCAAGGATAGCACACAATACTTGCCCCGATATGAATGGTGTTTGAATTTCGACCAAAGCAAGGGGGTATTTTTCTATTGTACCTGAAAGCCTACTAACTTAAAGTATGGTGCTAGTGTAGGGTCATTTTTCTGTTCATTTCCAAAATTGATGTTAGTTGAGTTTGGCGCTACTATTTCTAATGATTCCTGTAGTTGGTAGGTGTTGGTTTTGTGGGTTGTCTGTCGTGTTATTATAAATATAAATAAATGTTGTCAGTCAGGTCTTAGTCAGATATGACTGAGCTACCGTATAACAGTAGACGGTACTACCTGGTTTCTGTTAGCGCCGAACGTTGGGCGGCGCTTACCAAACCCGACACCCCACATTGTGCCAACGGCTTCGGGCGGAAGAGCGCAATTGGGAGGGTACAAGCCTTACCCTGGTGCGAGGAAATGCAAGCTAAAGACAAAATTGTCATGGCAGGGCAGACCAGGCCCTAAGCCTTGGTTGGTGACTGGTCTAGGATCGAAGCTCCGACAGGCGGACAGTTAGAGCATTGCTTTGCTGATCCGGCAGCTTCTGCAGCTTGTCTTGTTCCAGATGTAGGGGTGTTACCTTTCCTCTGGAGTGAACTAGGCAGGCCGAGAGAGGGATCATGCTGCATGGGCAACACATGATCTCTATATTTTAGCCCAGGCTTTGTGCTATGGAGAGGCCCTGGTCTTACAAAATCTGAATCGCAGGCTGTAAAACCAATGCACCAGGTACAAACAAAAATATAAATAGAAACCTCAAGCTACGGCTTGCAACCTGGAACGTGAGAACCATGTGTCCAGGATTTTCCACTGACTTGACCAATATTGACGATGTGAGAAAAACGGCTGTGATTGATGCCGAACTCAATCGTCTTAACATTGATATTGCTGGCCTGCAGGAGACTCGCCTCGCTGAGGAAGGGTCACTCAGGGAAAACAACTACACCTTTTTCTGGAAGGGTAAAGGGCAGGCAGAAAAAAGGCAACACGGTGTGGGCTTTGCAGTGAAGAATTCGCTACTGGGAATGATTGAAATTCCAGCAGGAGGAAATGAAAGACTATTATCCCTGCGCTTGGCAACCTCTTGTGGGTTTGCCACCATTATTACTGCATATGCACCGACACTCGATTCCTCTAATGATGTGAAGGATTTGTTCTATGAGGAGTTAGACTCTGTGATCAAGGCAGTTCCAAAATCCGACTACATTTATATGCTCGGTGATTTCAATGCTCGTGTGGGCAAGGACTCGAGTTCATGGCCAGTGTGCCTTGGAAAATACAACATCGGTCGCATGAATGAAAATGGGCAAAGGCTGCTGGAGCATTGCACCAGTAATGACCTATGTATTACAAACTCTTTTTTAAAACAAAAGAGATGCATAAGGTCACATGGAAACATCCAAGATCCGGCCATTGGCACCAGCTGGACTTCATCATCACACGGAGACAACATCTGAACCATATATCATTGACTCGTAGTTACCACAGTGCTGACTGTGATACGGATCATTCTTTGGTTGTTGCAAGGGTTAGACTGAGACCAAAGAGAATCTACACAGCTAAACACAAATCTAGCCCCAGGATTAATATTATTAACACTCATGATCCTGAAAAGTGCTTTCAGTTTCAACAGCAACTTGAAGACGCTTTCACTGATACACCAGAAAATTGTACAGTAAATGATAAATGGAATAAACTTAAGGAAACTCTTTGTAAAACTGCCGTAAAGGTTTACGGCACTGTGGATCATAAGAGGCAGGACTGGTTTGCGGCCAACAGCGAGACTCTGCAGCCCTTGATTGATAAGAAGAAGAAAGCTCTCTTAAGAAACAAGGAAAGACCAACGCGTAACACTCTGAGTGAGCTAAGGCAAGCTAGGAAGGATGTGCAAAAGGCTGCCAGGCAGTGTGCAAATGATTATTGGATCAAGTTATGTGAGTCCATTCAAATCGCAAGTGATAAGGGAGACTTAAGAAGCATGTATGAAGGAATAAAGAAAGCCTGTGGTCCAGTGATCAAAAGAAGTGCACCATTGAAAACCTTGACTGGAGAAGTCATCACTGATAAGAAACAGCAGATGGACAGATGGGTAGAGCACTATTTGGAGCTTTACTCAAGTGAGACCAAACTAGCGGATAATGCCCTCAACGCCATAGAGGCTCTACCAACTCTTGACCACCTGGACACACTTCCCACCATAACAGAAGTTAAGTGTGCTATAAATGAACTTGCATCTGGCAAGGCTCCAGGTAAGGATGGGATTCCAATAGAGGTTATCAGGAGTGGGCAAGACACACTCACTATACAGATCCACCAGCTAATAGAGCTATGCTGGCGTGAAGGACAAGTCCCACAGGATTTCAAAGATTCAAGCATCATAACACTGTACAAGAACAAGGGCGATCGGAGCGACTGCAACAACTATAGGGGTATCTCACTTCTGTGTATTGTTGGAAAAGTATTTGCCAGAATTGTTCTGCGCAGACTTCAAGTCCTAGGAGATCAAGTCTACCCCGAATCACAGTGTGGCTTTCGACAGAACCGGTCTACCACTGATATGATATTCTCATTGCGACAAATGCAAGAAAAATGCCGTGAACAGAATCAACCACTGTTTATTGCCTTCATCGACCTCACAAAGGCATTTGATTTGGTCAGTCGTGAGGGTCTGTTCAAGGCACTAAAGAAGATTGGCTGCCCACCAACTCTTCTGTCCATTGTGGAATCGTTCCACACAGGCATGAAGGGTATAATCAAGTTTGATGGTGCAACTTCTGAAGAATTTGAAATCAAGAGTGGAGTTAAGCAAGGTTGTGTACTAGCTCCCACCCTCTTTGGAATATACTTTTCACTTCTACTGAAATATGCATTTCGTGATCAGGATGGTGGTATATACATTCACTCACGCTCAGATGGCGGCCTCTACAATGCTCAGAGAATGAAGGCTAGGACCAAAATTAGGAGGGTACTGATCAGAGAGTTGCTTTTTGCAGATGATGCTGCAGTTACGACCCACTCTGAGGAAGAATTGCAATGTCTACTATCTGCATTCTCCAATGCTTGTTCTGAATTTGGTTTAACAATTAGCAAAAAGAAGACACAGATTATGTCACAAGGTGCACATGGGGTACCATCAATCTTTATTGACGACGCCGAACTAGAGATAGTAGACCATTTTACATATCTAGGATCGGTGGTAAATAGCAAATTATCCCTAGATCAGGAAATCAACATCCGGATTGGTAAGGCAGCAACAACAATGAACAGGTTAAGAAAAAGAGTCTGGGAGAACAGGAAGCTTACTGCCAAAACAAAAGTCCTTGTCTATCAAGCCTGTGTCCTTAGTACTCTTCTCTATGGCAGTGAAACCTGGACAACTTACTCACACCAAGAGAACAATTTAAACAGCTTTCATATGCGGTGTCTGCGAAGAATTCTTGGTATTAAGTGGCAAGACAAAATCACAAATACTGAAGTATTGGAAAGATCAGGTTGTGTGACAGTTTATTCCATGCTCAGTCTTCGTAGACTTAGATGGATAGGACATCTTAGGCGGATGGATGATGGTAGAATACCAAAGGATATCTTTTTTGGTGAATTACAGATAGGTAAGAGATCTCAGGGTCGGCCTCTACTACGATACAAAGATGTGTGTAAGCGGGACATGATTGATACAGGCATTGATAATGCACATTGGGAGCAAGTCGCCGCTGAACGTGTTGCATGGAGGGCAAATATCAGAAATGGAATAAAGTCAAAGGAGAAAATTATTGCAGAAAAGTCACACACCAAGCGTTTGAGACGTAAGATGGTGCATGATGGTGGAAATGACCACGTGTTCACATGCACCCACTGTGAACGGACATTTACAGCGCAAATTGGCCTTATCAGTCACACTCGCTACCGCCATAGTTAAAAGTTATTATGCCTTTTTAAAGCACAAACTATCGTCTGTCAAGACGGCAAGGTGCCAATGTATACCTGAAAATGTGCGACATGTGACATGTTTGTCTGTGTAGTCTTTAGTGTCTATTAATGTTCTCCTCACCCCACAGAGAGTTGCGCCGGAATCACGAATTAACGTGCCCTTTTTGTTGTTAACAAACCCTGTATAAAAAACTAGCTTGCCTGTAGATGATAAGGCAGCGTTAGCTATTTCATTTGCAATTGGGATAATGTGACCACAATGTAGTGTTGTGTCCAGTTGGAACTTTGTACAGGTGTTGCACTTACTGTCTGTTATGGTGTTGATGACGTGTACAGCATTCCCAAGCTCGCTTTCATTGTCGTGTTGATTTTCACATTCATTTAGTGACTCAAGCTCTTCGTCAGTCGACGTTTCTACTAATGCCGCATTGGCCTGTTTCAATAACTTTCGGCCTTGACAATCTTTATTATAGTGACCCCAGCTATTGCAGAAATAACATTTAATCACTCTGTGGTAAGCCATGCGTTTAGCTGTTTGCTTCTCTACCATCTTTTTGAGGTGTTCAGGGTAGGCGGGTGATTTGTCACACATACCGTAACTGTCGTGATGAGCATTGCAATATTGGCACCTTACTACTTTACCGACATTGGATCGTGGTTTAAATCTGCTCTGTGATTGTTTGGAGTATTTGGTGTTCACTACTGCAGCTGCTGTATCATTGTGACTTATATTATGTTGAAAAATATCCCTGTTTGCTGTAAAAAATGCATTTCCTTTCGCCTCGATTTCCTGAATGCTCTTACAATCCATTTGTTTTAAGAACTTGGCAAAAGGTGTGGGGATGGTGCTAACTATTTTATCTATTATAATTAGTTCCTTAAGTTTATCATGGCTATTGTTGGTTTTAGCCGAGTTAATCCATTTTGTGCATATGTCTTGGACTGTACTGACATAATCTATGAAGGTTTGGTTTGGTTGTGGAGATAATTTAGCAAATTGTTGTTGGTAACCTGCAGTGTCTAAAGAAAAATGTTGGAGAATGCGTTGTTTTAGGTACTCATAGTCTTTTCGCATTTCCTGTGGTATTGTTTCTATTACTTTCAGTGGTTCAAGAGCCAAATTCCTCATTAGAATAAATGCCCAATCTGATTTACTGATTTTATGATGAGACATGAGACACTCAAAATTTTCTAAATAAGCGGAGATGGAATCTCCAGAACAGAAAGCCTTCAGGAGACCTTTATATTTATTATATTTTTGTTCTTCTTCTTTGCTTCTTAGCTTGTTTATAGATATTTCTGCGTTAGACTCAACCTCCATCTGTTTTAATTTTATTTGTGTTTCGGCATTCAATTGGGCCTGTTTGGCCGCCGCCTCGAGCTCCAGCTGTTTTTCCTGAGCCTGCATCTGCATTTTCTTTTCTTCTGCCTCCATCTGCATCTGCATTTTCTTTTCCTCTGCTTGCATCTGCATCTGCATTTTCTTTTCCTCTGCTTGCATCTGCATCTGCATCTGCAGTTTCTTTTCTTCGGCCTCCATCTGCGATTTCTTTTCCTCTCGTTCTATCGCTCTTTCTTCACGGGCAATGTTTTCTGCGTGCGTTTTCTGTGCCCATTCTGACAATTTCTCTTCTTTATAACCTAGCTTTATTCCTTGCTCAATGCATTTATCTAAGGTAGACATTTTGTGTTTCACTTGTTTGTAATATTCCTAAAATTAAATCCCTTAGAAAAAATGTAGTGTAGTCGAAAATTTGGTTAACTCCCTTACTTATTAATGTGTAAATCAAAATGCAAGGTTATGTTGGTGAAAAGTTCATGAATATGCAACCAAATCAATATGAAACAACATAATACATTGATGAAACATGAGAAGTACAGCTTAGAAGTACAATGAGTATGAGGTGAAACTTAGCTTTGAATTTTGAAGCTCCTCGATGTTATCTTGCACTCTCGTTACTGTGGGAAAGGTTTCATCGGTTGGACGCGGCACTTGTTGCGGAACAATCTGCTCGTGGAGCGAGAACACATTAGTGACTGTCACAAAAAAAAAAAAAATGTCAAAATAATAACATGTCAAAAAAAAAAATTTGTTTACAGAATCAAAATAAAGAGGCGCTGTGGAGGCAATGGTGAGACATTGCCGAGGGACTCAGATTATTTCTATTTTATCGCTAGATAGCTACTAGTTTTATGTAAATTTACAACGTTAACAATTTCTTTGATTTAAACAAATCAATGTGTTATCAAAATCAATGTTTTATCAAAAATCAGTGTGATATGATTAAATAAATAATTTTATATGGCATTTAATAGGTTTTTAAGAAAACATTTTATGCCAAAACCGGAAAACTAGCCCCCAAAAAGCCTGTCATAGTCTTGCTCGTATCTAGATAACTAAACTTGGGTTCATACAGGCAACAATAAATCTGGTTGTTATGAGATCGAAGATTTATTGTATTCTCATCTACAGTATGCGTTGGCGCAGTGGGTAAACAGACCCGCGCTATATCACATCTGTCAAATAGGAAACATCACACACATAAGTATCATTTAACAGTCTAGCAAACTATCTAGCCTATGTCTATATATCTATTGATATCTATAGAGTCCCTCAAAGGCAGGCCCTGTTGCCTCTCTCAAGTCCATTTGTCCTCTGCCGGTTTCCGCGTGTCCTAACTCGACACGGGCGGTAACTCTGTCCGAGTTCCTCGTGGACCCCGCATTAGGCGGGCCACATCAGTGTCCACGGAATCATGGACTTGGTGACCATCTCTATCTAGAAGGTTCTAGATTATTTGGGTCCTGCTCGACTCAATGGTTTCCCTTGGGCTGGAATTGCAGCCCTTTACTAGATATGCTGGTGAGGCGGTGACACCACCCTATGTATAACAGGTTTAATGGTTTTGGAAAGGGAAGACTGAAGCGTGGCAACTTTGTAGAAACTGCAAAACGAAAGATTAGGGCAGATCCCATACTTAACATATCAACAGTCAAACCCATTTACAATGCACACAAGTTTCCAGCTTGGAGACAACAGCAACTGCCTGAGATGATAGAAAACATTCCTGGTATTGAAAAAAAGAACACCCAGAATGAAACCGAAAGAAGAACAATAACTCTAAACTACATAACAGAACATTACCCAAGCAACAATTGAAACAATGCATATACAGATGGATCAGCCATAAATTCAATAGAAAATGGAGCAGGAGGAATTCTCCTAAATTTAAAAAATGGAGTGAAAAAAACACAGTCAGTGGCAACTGCAGAATTTTCAAGTAACTTCAAAGCAGAGGTAGAAGCTTTGAAAACTGCAGCAGAAATGCTCTTGATGGAGGAAAATAAAGAGAAGCAAATAGCTATCTTCACAGATGCAAAGTCAGCTGTCTCAATACTGAAGAGCAAAAACAGCACAGAACTAGCTGACCTAAGAGCAGCACTCCATGGTCTAAGCCAGAAATCCAAAAAAGTTGTAATACAGTGGATCCCATCACATTGCAGTATACCTGGAAACGAAGAGGCTGACAGACTAGCAAAAGCGGGTGGACGACTACCACAGCCTGACATAGACATAACCTATAATGAGGCAAAGAGGTTTATAAAAAGCACTTATAGAACCAAATGGAAATCAGAGCATCCAGACCACCAGAAGGATGACGCATACTACAAACTCGACCGAAGAGAACAAGTAGCAATCTTCAGACTCCGCACAGGACATAACAGGCTGAGATACCACTTGTTCAATAAACTAAAGATAGGAGATACCAATGAATGCAATTGTGGAACTGGTAAAATGACAGCTATACATTTGCTGCAGGAGTGCCCAATATATGCAGAACAGAGAAAGATATTTTGGCCCTCACCTGCTTCATTTGAGGACAAGCTCTATGGAGATATCAACAAGCTCAAGTTGACTGCAGCTTACTTTAACTACATTCAGGTTGACATTTAAAGGTGCATGAAGAAGTATTTAGACTGCCGCACTTCATACCACAGGTATTCCGAGAGGTTAACCCGGTCAACAAATGCCCGTAGAAGTCGGATGTGTCGGCCTAACGGCGCAAGAACTCAGCTCTGCTGTAAACAGGCACAACGCAATCACATCCGGAAAAAAAAAACTCCGGATGAACGCAGAAGAAGAAGAAGATACCACAGGTACGTCGGTTACAAAAGCGTCCCAGAGGCATGAAATAGAATATTGCTTGGATAGCAAATCCATTACGTGGAAAGTCCAAACCAAAAGCTCACTGTGTGGGCTTCATAAAAGGTGGAAAAAGTGTCCTAGTGGCACGAAATGGAATATTGCTTGGATAGCAAATCCATTATGTGGAAAGTCCGAATTGAAAGCTCACTGTGTGGATGTCATCTGCAGACTGCATTCTTCTGGTTTCTGGAAGAACAGCCTATGGTGAACGGAAAGCCCAATATACAGAAGTGAGGCTAAGCAGCCATGTGCAGGACGTGACGATTCCTTGGGTGAGCCCAGTACCAGAGCGCTGTGTGTCGGCTCTGCAAGTATGGAAGCGTCCTTGGATGGCGGGGAATGCCCATGGTCTGCCCCTGCCTTCCCTTGAGGGCTGACCAGGATGTCTTTGGCTGTTCTATATGGACCAGCTGGGATGGGGGATAACACCACAACAGTGAGAGTCAAACGTCCTAAGAAACCCCAGGAAGGTTAACCCGGTCAACAAATGCCCGCAGAAGTCGGCCTAATGGCACAAGAACGCAGCTCTGCTGTAAACAGGCACAACGCAATCACGTCCGGAAAAAACTCTGGATGAACGCAAAAGAAAAAAAAGAAAGATTTACCTGAGTCTCACCTACAATCATTACATTTCCTTCTATCAAACTTTAACACTATAATTTACCTGAGTCTCACCTACAATCATTACATTTCCTTCTATCAAACTTTAACACTATAATTTACCTGAGTCTCACCTACAATCATTACATTTCCTTCTATCAAACTTTAACACTATAATTTACCTGAGTCTCACCTACAATCATTACATTTCCTTCTATCAAACTTTAACACTATAATTTACCTGAGTCTCACCTACAATCATTACATTTCCTTCTATCAAACTTTAACACTATAATTTACCTGAGTCTCACCTACAATCATTACATTTCCTTCTATCAAACTTTAACACTATAATTTACCTGAGTCTCACCTACAATCATTACATTTCCTTCTATCAAACTTTAACACTATAATTTACCTGAGTCTCACCTACAATCGTTACATTTCCTTCTATCAAACTTTAACACTATAATTTACCTGAGTCTCACCTACAATCATTACATTTCCTTCTATCAAACTTTAACACTATAATTTACCTGAGTCTCACCTACAATCATTACATTTCCTTCTATCAAACTTTAACACTATAATTTACCTGAGTCTCACCTACAATCATTACATTTCCTTGTAGTTAATAGTTAAACTGTGCTTCAGCTATCGTAGCCGATGAACCAATATTGAGTATGAATAAAATATTTCACATGAACTCCTCTTGTAGTGTTATTTTCTCATCATTTCTCCGTGCTGACAGGAGCTAAAGAAAGAGATCAACGATGTTACCAACGAACTGGAGGGACTGGATCTTGTAGATGACAGGTAACTGTGTCATTAGTGTCATCTTGTTGTTTTTGTGTTAGAGAGTTGTCTTGTGTGTACAATGGGTAGAGAACTAGCTTACTGATGTAGTCATGCTATAGTGAATAGAGTACTTTTTTCGCATATTCTTTACTGGACATTGCAGTTAACACCAGCATTTTACAGCTGCTGTTGATGTCTTGGCAAGTTTTACGTTCAGTAGTTTGTCATTGCTTTATGAACGACCGGCTCACATAACTCCGTAAGTAACCATCATGAAGCGATCCACTGCCAAATCTCTTGCAGCTGTATTTCGTATGAGAGTATACAGGATTAGGAACAACATCCTTAACTCCTACACCAGGGAGACCGGCGGATAGAGTACTAGCTTACTGATAATGTATTCATGCTATAGCCTGTAGAGTACTAGCTTACTGATTATGTGGAGGTATGGTGGCTGGCTGTGCATGGACTGTTAATGGTGGGTGGCTGACCTGCAAAGACCCTAGGAAACATCAACACAAAATTACTATACTAAATAAATGTAAATACCTTCAAACATCAAAAGCTTGGTCCACATGCTGGTGAAAATGTAGAGCCCCTTTGATGGCCATTTATACACTTCACACAACACCAAAATACAATGTCCTACAAACAAGCTGCCTGCACTTCAACTAAACTGAAACACCAGTTGAGTTTTGACCTTCAGCCTGAACAGCACTCCGCTTACACTCTTAGGCGAAGTTGCCCCGTGTGAATCATGCTATAGTGGGTAGAGTACTAGCTTACTGATAATTTAGTCGTGATATAGTGGATAGAGTACTAGCTTACTGATAATGTAGTCATGCTATAGTGAATAGAGTACTAGCTTACTGATAATGTATTCATGCTATAGTGGATAAAGTACTAACTTACTGATGATGTAGTCATGCTATAGTGGATAGAGGACTAGCTTACTGATAATGTATTCATGCTATAGTGGATAGAGTACTATCTTACTGATGATGTAGTCATGCTATAGTGGATAGAGTACTAGCTTACTGATAATGTATTCATGCTATAGTGGATAGAGTACTAGCTTACTGGTAATGTAGTCATGCTATAGTGGATAGAGTACTAGCTTACTGGTAATGTAGTCATGCTATAGTGGATAGAGTACTAGCTTACTAGTAATGTAGTCATGCTATAGTGGATAGAGTACTAGCTTACTGGTAATGTAGTCATGCTATAGTGGATAGAGTACTAGCTTACTGGTAATGTAGTCATGCTATAGTGGATAGAGTACTAGCTTACTGGTAATGTAGTCATGCTATAGTGGATAGAGTACTAGCTTACTGGTAATGTAGTCATGCTATAGTGGATAGAGTACTAGCTTACTGGTAATGTAGTCTATAACCTCCAGGTGAATAGATTCTTCCAGCCCAATTAGAGCCAAGGGGTCAACTCATCCTCATCAGAGAGTGTTCTGTGAAATTATATAGGATAACTTATCCTCATCAGAGAGTGTTCTGTGAAATTATATAGGATAACTTATCCTCATCAGAGAGTGTTCTGTGAAATTATATAGGATAACTTATCCTCATCAGAGAGTGTTCTGTGAAATTATATAGGATAACTTATCCTCATCAGAGAGTGTTCTGTGAAATTATATAGGATAACTTATCCTCATCAGAGAGTGTTCTGTGAAATTATATAGGATAACTTATCCTCATCAGAGAGTGTTCTGTGAAATTATATAGGATAACTTATCCTCATCAGAGAGTGTTCTGTGAAATTATATAGGATAACTTATCCTCATCAGAGAGTGTTCTGTGAAATTATATAGGATAACTGATCCTCATCAGAGAGTGTTCTGTGAAGGTATATAGAATAACTGATCCTCATCAGAGAGTGTTCTGTGAAGGTATATAGGATAACTGATCCTCATCAGAGAGTGTTCTGTGAAATTATATAGGATAACTTATCCTCATCAGAGAGTGTTCTGTGAAATTATATAGGATAACTGATCCTCATCAGAGAGTGTTCTGTGAAGGTATATAGAATAACTGATCCTCATCAGAGAGTGTTCTGTGAAGGTATATAGGATAACTGATCCTCATCAGAGAGTGTTCTATGAAGGTATATAGGATAACTGATCCTCATCAGAGAGTGTTCTGTGAAGGTATATAGAATAACTGATCCTCATCAGAGAGTGTTCTATGAAGGTATATAGGATAACTGATCCTCATCAGAGAGTGTTCTGTGAAGGTATATAGAATAACTGATCCTCATCAGAGAGTGTTCTGTGAAGGTATATAGGATAACTGATCCTCATCAGAGAGTGTTCTATGAAGGTATATAGGATAACTGATCCTCATCAGAGAGTGTTCTATGAAGGTATATAGGATAACTGATCCTCATCAGAGAGTGTTCTATGAAGGTATATAGGATAACTGATCCTCATCAGAGAGTGTTCTATGAAGGTATATAGGATAACAACAGTAGGACAGGATCCCTTGTCCCGCCATGAGCTGTAGTGGGTACATGGTGTTTGCCCCATATAATGAGACCAGTCGGCACTCAGTGGGTGATGGGATCAGTGTCACGCAGACCACCTTGACTTCCGCAGACATTTCCTGATACACATGTTAGGCTGGGTCACCAAGGATCTCTGCCCAGGGAACAAAATCCTGACCTTGAAGTGTGTGTTAGGCTGGGTCATCCAAGGATAGCTGGCCAGGGAACAAAATCCTCACCTTGAAGTGTGTGTTAGACTGGGTCACCCAAGGATAGCTGACCAGGGAACAAAATCCTCACCTTGAAGTGTGTGTTAGACTGGGTCACCCAAGGATAGCTGGCCAGGGAACAAAATCCTCACCTTGAAGTGTGTGTTAGACTGGGTCACCCAAGGATAGCTGGCCAGGGAACAAAATCCTCACCTTGAAGTGTGTGTTAGACTGGGTCACCCAAGGATAGCTGGCCAGGGAACAAAATCCGCACCTTGAAGTGTGTGTTAGACTGGGTCACCCAAGGATAGCTGGCCAGGGAACAAAATCCTCACCTTGAAGTGTGTGTTAGACTGGGTCACCCAAGGATAGCTGGCCAGGGAACAAAATCCTCACCTTGAAGTGTGTGTTAGGCTGGGTCACCCAAGGATAGCTGGCCAGGGAACAAAATCCGCACCTTGAAGTGTGTGTTAGGCTGGGTCACCCAAGGATAGCTGGCCAGGGAACAAAATCCTCACCTTGAAGTGTGTGTTAGACTGGGTCACCCAAGGATAGCTGGCCAGGGAACAAAATCCTCACTTGAAGTGTGTGTTAGACTGGGTCATCCAAGGATAGCTGGCCAGGGAACAAAATCCTCACCTTGAAGTGTGTGTTAGACTGGGTCACCCAAGTATAGCTGGCCAGGGAACAAAATCCTCACCTTGAAGTGTGTGTTAGACTGGGTCACCCAAGGATAGCTTGCCAGGGAACAAAATCCTCACCTTGAAGTGTGTTAGGCTGGGTCACCCAAGGATAGCTGGCCAGGGAACAAAATCCTCACCTTGAAGTGTGTGTTAGACTGGGTCACCCAAGGATAGCTGGCCAGGGAACAAAATCCTCACTTGAAGTGTGTGTTAAACTGGGTCATCCAAGAATAGCTGGCCAGGGAACAAAATCCTCACCTTGAAGTGTGTGTTAGACTGGGTCACCCGAGGAGCCCTGTGATGTTACAGTGGATGATTGTTAGTGGAAAGAGTTGGTTTAGTGAAGAGTCGACACGCCAGGCGTGGGTTCGTTGGCTTCATTCAGTGCAGTGTTATCCGTTGTCTATTATTTGACAAAGAGGGGGAGAGGTGGGGCAGAGACAGAGAGAGAAGGATGAGAGAGAGAGAGAGAGAGAGAGAGAGAGAGAGAGAGAGAGAGAGAGAAAGAATAGAGATACATATAGTGAGAGAGAGAAGAAAGAGATGATGGAAGGGAGAGAGGCGAAGACAATAAAGGGAGAGAATCCAGAGATATATAATGAGAGAGAAAGAGGGAGATAAACACAGAGAGACAGACAGACAAAGGTGTTACAGACTGAAAAGTAAGGATAATGAAAGTGACTGGATACGATTATTCAATTAACAATATTTTGTACAGCCATCCAGGGAGATACTGTAGTGTGGTGCCACTATCGAGACGTGTGCACCTGGGCGGGTTATCTCTGTAATGGCCGCAGCTGTTGCCGAGGCAACCTTGGCTGAGTATTGGAGGGATTGCCAAGGGGACAAGAGTCTGCTAGCATCCTGTTGACAGAATATTGATAATTGACCAATCGTGTCTCCGCCACTCCGCCGCCAATCGTCCACCTGCGCCATTGTTGTTTCATTGTTTGGTCCCGGTCGTGTCTCAGCCTGTGTTCTTATACCTACCTACCTGTCTGTCTGTCTGTCTGTCTGTCTGTCTGTCTGTCTGTCTATCTGTCTGTCTGTCTTTCTGTCTTTCTGTCTGTCTTTCTTTCTGTCTATCTATCTGTTTGCTTGCCTGCCTGCCTGCCTGTCTGTCTGTCTGTCTGTCTGTCTGTCTGTCATCTCAAATTATCTGACACGACAACTAGTTAATAAACATTCCCATATGTATGGCACGTTACACCTTCCTTAGGTATTTATCATACCCATGGTAAACATTGTTGCGTATCCCTTACGGGACGTTGCAGTCAACACCAGCATTTTCAGCTGCTGTTGATGTACTAGGCAAATGTTACGTTCAGTAGTTTGCCATTGCTTTCTGAACGACCGGCCCCTATACCTTTTTCGAAAAAACCAGCACCGCCGTGTTTCGAACCCGAGTATACGGGCTCACAAACCGGGTTCGCAAGCCCTTAGCCACAGAGACCGGTAAACATTGCCTCAGTGATTCATGTATTATTGATTATTTTTCATGCGTATTAATGCTTATTGTTCTTTTGTTGTCTAAGATTAGCTTCATAAGTGATGTTGAATGAAATAATGTATGAGAGGAAGAAGGGCAGAATATCAGACGGGCCTGCGTGCCCAATTCTTAACCTATTGAAAATAAAGATTTTTCGTTCGTTCATTCGTTTGTTCTATCTACCTACCTACCTACCTACCTATCTACCTGCCTGCCTGTCTGTCTGTCTGTCTCACTATCTATCTGTCTGTCTGTCGATCGGTCAGTCAGTCGGTTGGTTGGTTGGTCGATCTGTCTGTCTGCATGCAAATTAACACTTCTAAAATAAAATCTATGTTAATAGCAACCAGGCAACGACTTCACACTCTAAACTCGCAGAGAACTCTTCAGCTGCACATTGGTTGCACGCCTGTAGAAAGTGTAAGTGAGCACAAGGCTCTGGGTCTTATCATTTATCAAAATCTAACCTTTAACTCCCATGTTCATGCTCTTGTTAAACAAATAGCCAAAAAAGTATACCAACTTGCCAAAATTAAAAATGTCCTTGACCAAAACACAAGAAAGATGTTCTATAATTTCAACATACAAACACATATTGATTATTGCTCCACAATCTAGGATGGATGCTCCAAATCACTAACAAAACGCTTTTATTCACTCCAGGAAAGGGCAGTGCGTTTAATTAATAGTGAAAAGCTTACCGACAATTCTTACCTACATGAACGTCTTCAGTTACTGCCACTACACAAACGCCTACTTTTCAATAAGGCTAAACTAAGAGCTACCTTTGGTCATTGTTCAAATATAACGCAAGACAAAGCAAACGACTAACTATACTTCTTGTCAATAAACCTAGGATAGACTTATGCAAAACAAGCTTAGCATACTCTGCCGCTCAGTTGTGGAACAATCTTCCACAAGAAATCAAAGACACCACCAATCATTATACATACATTCACAACCTGTTTGAACACTACCTCAATACAGACTACATACCCCCCCCCCCTCCCCCTTCCCCCTTAAAAAAAAACAAAAACAATAATAATGGAAAATTATCTCAAACGACAGCTAGCCAATAAACATTCCTATATGTATGGCACCTTACACATTCCTTGGGTATTTATAATGCCCATGGTAAACATTGCCTCAGTGAGTCATGCATTATTGATTATTTTTCATGCGTTTCAATGCTTATTGTTCTTTTGTTGTCTAACATTAGCTTCATAAGTGATGTTGAATGAAATAATGTATGAGAGGAATAGAGAAGAAGGGCAGAATGTCAGACGGGCCTGCATGCCCAATTCTTAACTCTTTGAAAATAAAGTTTGTTCGTTCTGTCTGCCTGCCTGCCTGCCTGCCTGCCTGTCTGTCTCTCTCCTCCCCCCCCCCCCCTCTTTCTCTGTCATTATATATCTCTGTATTCTCTCCTTTTGTTTTCACCCCTGTCTCTCCCTTTCATCGTCTCTCTTCTCTCTCCTCTCTCCCTCACTATATGTATCTCTATTCTTTCTCTCTCTCTCTCTCTCTCACTCGTGTCTCTCTCTCTCTCTCACTCTCTGTCTGTCTCGCCCCCCCCCCCCCCACCCCCTCCCTCTCTCTGTCACATCCTAGGCAACGGATAACACTGCACTGACTGAAGCCAACGAACCCTGTCATTTAATTGTCAACTGTCATTAACTGCCAATATAGTACCTTGCGGTGTATGGCAGAGGGGTCTTTAAGCCTGAGGAATTAAGGCCGCCTGGCTAGTGCAGTCGCCGCGAATTGTGCAGGTTAGGATTTTCTTTTTGCCCCCGACAGAAAAAAATCCCACACCTTACCGAGGGATCGAACCCGGGTCTCCCGAAGGAGAGTCCGGCGTTCTAGCCACTCGGCCAGCCGCTCCTCCAGATCCTACATTCTGGCAAACCGACGCCTGTCTTGTCGACTCTTCACTAAACCAACTGTGTCCATTAACAACCTGACGTCGTCCTATCACAGGTGTGCCTGGTTTAACCGACCTATTCTGCCCAGTGTCGATGACCCAGCGGTCACTCTAAGTGCCCGAGTCCCAGTGCCGGTCATTTAACCAGGAAACAATGGCCGACCTCCTTGCCGTGCCTGCCCTCGCCAGTACTGACCACGTGTCTGATGACTACTCAATACAGCCGTGCCCTGTCCCACACTCACATCGCTGGCGGCCATCTCGGTGACTGACTAGCGTTATCGACCTCTTGTGACCGCCATTTGCCAGCTTGATGGCTCATATTCGGGTCTCGTTTGCGTGCCGTTGATGGCCACTTGACCAGTTTGTCCTATATTGATTTCACATTAGAAGACATGGCCCGGGCCATCTGACTCCGCTGTCTGACAGACACGCACTGGCATACATTCACGAAATAACGACTGTGACCTCCACATTTCATGTTGGTAATGGCTCTACATTCCTTGGTGGTAACGGCTCCCGATTTCATGTTAGTAAAATGGCTCCACATTCCATGGTGGTAATGGCTTAGTTATTGTCCTCCCGTGACTGCTTGTCAGCTAGAAACCCTGACTCCACAGCTCCACACTTGCTACAGTGGATGTGTCTGTGTGTGGTGGTGGTTCCTGCTTCCTGTTGAAATTAATGATGTGATTGCAGCAGCCCACTTGATGTGGCATGCATCTGTGACTACACATTCCGGGAATCAGCCCTAGTCGGGTAAAGGGAGAAGTCCTCACTGAGACGATTCAGATACACAGTGAAGGGGTCTGTTGGTTCCGGTCATCGTTCCCGCTTATATTTTTCATTGGCTTGCGTCAATATCGTGTCAGTCTGGACAAACTGGTAGTCCCCTCCGGCAGTTGTGCAGGTATATATGGCGATGGTAACACACAGGTTGTAGATGCTGGCAGATTTGCCCCTTCTTATCGGCAACCTATATGTCCGTGGTGTGTTGACTTCTGTCACAGACAGGGGGACATTAAGGTGGTTGTAATGCGCATAAAGGGATCCAGTCCACCGCACCTCGAGCGCCGGCAGGCTCTGTGTTGGTTTACGGAGCCCCAAACGGAACTTCTGCAACAAGTCCTCGCTGTACATCACGGACACATGGCCGCCATTGGCCTACACCGAACTGGCTGAGGATTTCGGAGTTGGTGGCCCGTAGAGATGAACAATCAGAAATCACCGTGGCACTCATTAGCCCACCCCTCAATCATGGGTAAATGTGCCCATGGAAGGTATGCTCCACCAGTTTGACACAAGGGTTCTAATGTCCACCGATTCCTACTAAATGACAGATCTCATCCATCGAACGAGAATCCCACTGACTGACGGCTCTGCTCAAATTGTCCGACACATGTCTACTGAACGGAATATCTGTGCTGCGAATGACAACCGTGTTTCTTATGAAATGTTCTCAGAACCGAAGGCAAGATCCTGACTGTCATTGATCTTCTACACTATATGTCCTAAAGCACGTAAGTGGCACAAGCGTTTTAGTGATCGCCAAAATAGAAAATTGCTGGACTCGCAGATTCATCAGGTTGACATTCTGACCAGAATTCCCTCATTGTGTAGGGGTCATCAAAGTCCCCCACGTGTACAAACTGTGTCCTTCTGGTCTCTCATGGTGTATGGGAGGCTCTATATACCGAACTGAGGCTGAGCAGCCATGTGCAGGGCGTGGGTGAGCCCAGGACATAGAATATTATGTGATGGCTCAGTATTTGTGGAAGAGTCCTTGGCTAACGGGGAATGCCCACCATCTGCATTTGTCTTCCACTTTGTCAATCAATCAATCATGTGCCATGCCGGAAAGCGTGGGCGGTCATGATTCGCCATTTCACTCGATCACCAGAGTCGTGGATCAGCTCAGTGTTCCTGTCTCGTCCATGCCATGTGGCCAAGCCATCCAGGTATTTTCCTCTCGGTCTTCCTCTTGGTCTGTTCCCCTCGATCTTGCCAGCTGTCACCAAGTTCTCCAGTCCATTTCTTCTCATAACATGTCCAAAAAATTTTGACTGTCTACGTCTAATTTCTCTAATCAATCTACGATTTTCATTTGTCTCTTGTAGTACTTGGTCATTGGTTTTTCTATCTGTCCATGGTATTCTTTGCATTTTCCTCAGAAACCACATTTCTGCAGCCATCAGATGTTTTTCAGCTTGACTGCACATTGTCCAAGTTTCACATCCATACAAAACAACAGGCTCTATGTATCCCCTCAACACTCTTTTTCTCGTTTCAATTGACATCATTTTATTGGTCAGAATGTTTTTCATCTTGCTAAAGGCTACCTTCGCAATGGCGATTCTTGTTCTAATCTCTTCAAGGCATCTGCCATCAGATGTTATGACTGTTCCGAGATAATTGAACCGATTCACTTGCTGAAGAATATTCCCATTTACTTGTATATTACATTGTGGTACTTCGTTCTTCCTAGTGACGACCATAACCTGTGTCTTCCTACAATTTAATTCCAACCCCAGCTGCTCACTGTGTACAACCACAGCGTCTACTAATTGTTGCAGATCCTGTGCATTGTCTGCAATCAATACTGTATCATCTGCATATCTAATGTTATTTATGTTTCGTCCTCCAATGCTGATTCCATTTAGGTCTTCTACATTTCTGAAAATATTTTCACTGTATAAGGAAAAAAGATCTGGAGACATTACACATCCCTGCCTAACACCTCTCTTAATAGGTTGGTATTGTCCTACTTCATTATCAATTCTTATGGCAGCTTGTTGTTTCCAATATATGTTTTTTATAAGTCTAATGTCTTTCCCATCAATTTGTAGATCTGCCAGTATATCCACAATGTTGACATGTCTTACTCTATCAAAAGCCTTTGTGTAGTCAATAAAGCAAAGATGTATATCCTTGTTTACTTCTAAAGCACGTTCAATAACTGTTCGCAGCATATACACAGCATTTACTGTACCCTTTCCTTCTACAAAACCACATTGTTCTTCCCCTATTTCAGGTTGTATTTTCTTCCTCACTCTTTGCATGATAATTCGTAACAAAATCTTTGTGATGTGACTCATTATACTAATTGTTCTATGTTGATCACATTCTAAGGTTCCTGATTTCTTTGGGATTGCAATAAATACAGAATTACATAATTCAGAAGGTATATCTCCAGTATCATATAATGTGTTCAGCAGTCTAGTGACTTGCTCTAGTCCAAATTCTTCTAAAGCTTTAATCATTTCTGTTGTGATGTTATCTGCACCGGGGGCCTTGCCAGCTTTCATATGCTTAAGAACATTTTGAACCTCCATCTTTAAAATTGCTGGTCCTTCATTATTAAATCTAATAGCATACTGTTCCTCTCTGTTATCATTATACAGGTCTTTCCCATAATCTGTCCATACATGTAGAATCTGATCTTTTTCTATTATGATTTTGCCATCTTTAGTTCTTAGACAGCCTGTTGATGTACTTGTTCTTTTATTAGTAAGTTCCTGAATCCTTTTGTGCACTAATTTGGTATTTTGACTGTTGTGTTGTTTTTCAATTTCTAAGCACTTTTCCTCAAGCCATGATTCTTTTGCCTTCCTACATAATATTCTGACTTGTCTGTGAATTTCTTCATATTTGGCAGGATTATTTTTGTTGAGTCTTCTTGTTTCCATTAAGTGTAAAATTTCCTCAGTCATCCATTTCTTACGACCCACCTTCTTTAATTTTGGAATAGTTGTTTCTGCAGCCATATTGATTGAATTCTTTAACATTTCCCATTGATCATCCACATCCTGGAATAGGATCTCTAGATCAGACAATATTTCAAATCTGTTCTGTACTTCTATGTTGAATTTGTTTTGTATTTCCTTGTCATTACTCAATGTACACAAATCATATTTAGTGTTCCCTGTTGTATACTTGACTTTCTTCAACTTTATCCTCAATGTTCCTGTGAGTAATCTGTGGTCACTATAACAATCAGCACTGGGAACTGTTTTTGCTACCGTTAGGGCGTTTCTAAATCTTCTGCTAATGATAATGTAATCAATCTGGTTTCTAATCCTGCTATCAGGACTCCTCCAGGTCCATAATCTTCTAGGGTGTTGCTTGAACCAGGTGTTTCCTACAATCATTTCCTGTTCTTTTGCCCACTCTACTAGTCTGTATCCTCTTTCATTTCTCTCTCCTAAACCATAGTTTCCTACTGTGTATCTATCCCCTTGATTTCCTACTTTTGCATTGAAGTCCCCTATTATAATGTTTATTTCTGAATTTTTACATTTCTTTAAGGCAGACTCTATGTCATTATAAAATTCCTCTACACTATCTTCACTGGACTCTCCTGTTGGGGCATATACTTGAATAACATTTATGTTAAAAGGTCTGCCACTCAATTTAACTAGTAGTACTCTGTCCGACACGGCCCAATATCCCTGAACAGACGTTGATGTTTTCCGGTCCAAAATTATTGCCACTCCCCTATGTCGATCCTCACCTCCAGAATAAATAATCTTAAAATCTTTATGTATCTTGATGCCTGCTCCTGTCCATCTCGTTTCGCACATACCTAATATATTAATTTTTTTCTCTTTGAATTTCTTGTGTTATGTTCTCTAATGTTCCGTCGTTGTTTAACGTCCTAACGTTCCATGTTCCTAATTTTAATGTCTCTGTCCTTGTCTTGCGATGATCAGTCTTTAAGCGAATCATAATAAACTAGGCAATTTCAAAGAGGTACTTTGTAACCCTTTTAAAATAAAGTTCAATTCACTTCAATTCCTATGAGAACCGACTGGCATGCATGCAGGTTCCCCCAACTGTCCTGTCGGACGCACTACCTGTGTGAATTGTCTTCCTATGAGAACCGACTGGCATGCATGCAGGTTCCCCAGCTGTCCTGTCGGACGTACTACCTGTGTGAATTGTCTTCCTATGAGAGCCGACCGGCATGCATGTAGGTTCCCCCAGCTGTCCTGTCGGACGCACTACCTGTGTGAATTTTCTTCCTATGTGAGCCGACTGGCATGCATGCAGGTTCCCCCAACTGTCCTGTCGGGTGTACTATCTGTGTGAATTGTCTTCCTATGAGAACCGACTGCAAAGAAGCCATGAAAATCGCCATCAAGTCTAACCTACCATATAAGGAGGCCAGGAGGCAGTACGAGGCGACCAACCGACTATCCAAAAGCGACACAGCACAACTGGAAGGCCAACAGAAGGACCTGAGATCACAGTTCAAAAACATGGACGAAGATAAAGACAAGACGCAAGAAACCCAGATAACGGCCGTTCAGCGCATCCTGGACGAACTGAAGCAAGTCCAGCAGAAGATAGAGCAGGATGTCGTTCGAATGGCCGCCATAAAAGCTGAAACTGACGAAACTCTATAAAAAAAATTCAAGAAGAAAGAGCAAAAACAGAAGAAACGCTGAAACATATCCAAGAAGAAAGAGACCAGATAGAACTACTCAAATCACAGAAAGAACCAGAAGATGCAAAGACCCAGACAGAAGAAGAAGCACCAGAAGAAGAAATTGAAATCGAACTGGATGAGAACGGCCTCCCAGACCAAGACCAATTCTGTAGGGCAATTGCGAAACTCTCCCCACCAAGATCGAACCATCGAGACGACAGACGAAAGGGAAGGTTCGAAGACAACCCAAGACGGGGAAGGAGGAGGAACTACAGGTGGAACGACGACTGGTAGACTCCCTGAAGGAAACAGCACCATATGACGGGGTGGGTACACAATAGGTCGATAGGACGACGACTTTTTTCAAATCCTGCGCCAAACAGGCCAAGGCCGAGAAATGGGACGAGTTCTGCAGGAAGGTGTGCTCCGAGCGATCTCTTACGACATTCTGGCGCCTCCACAAGAGCATGAACGGTGCTGCACAACGTAGGGGTATTCCAGACTTTCAAGGCACAGACCTCGCATGGAAAAAGTCGGATGCGGATAAAGGTAAGGCCCTTCTTGCACGCTACATAGAACAGACTGACCAGAAAGACGAGCCCGCCAGACAGAGGACCACGACGACACTCTCTCAGTTGTGCGAGGGGGTCGGGACAGACGAAGAATGGACAATCACAGCTGAGATATTGCGTGCGATGCTCAAGAAATCACCTAACACCGCCCCAGGCCTAGATGGCATCCGATATGGTGACCTACTGGTGATATCAGATGATGACATGGAAGAACTGGCCAGAGAATTCAACACAGTATCCAGAGGGGTCAGGTCAAAGAAGAATGGCTACACAGCTACTTGCTGCCGCTGCCAAAACCGAACAAAGACCATTCCAAGATAAGCGGCTACAGAATCATTACGATGCAGAATACTGTTGGCAAGCTACTGGAGAAAATTGTAGCACACAGACTTGCATGGGACTTGGAACAGCTCGGCTGCTTCCCGCCCACACTTGGAGGATACAGACGCAACAAAGAGTCATGGCTGAATGCGGCAGTCTTTGCTCAAGATGTTTACGAAGGATTTCAGGTCAGAGAAGAGACATGTGCGGCCGCCATAGACTTAGAGGACGCATATAACAGAGTATCTTTCGAGCACTTGACGCAAACCCTCCTCAGACTGAAAGTGCACCCTCACCTTGTACGATGGATAGCTGCAGTTCTGCTCCAAAGGAAGGTGGTGCTAAGATGCGGGAGTTGGTCTTCTAAGCCGATAACGATATGTCCAGGATTGCCGCAGGGTTCACCACTGTCACCAGTACTATTCAACGTGTATACGGTGCCGATCACTGAACAACAGTTGGATGGGAGGGGTAGGACTCTGTCATTCGTTGACGACATCCTCGTGTATCGACAGGGTCGAGATAGACAGGCGGTTGCCAATGATATGCAGGGCGAACTAGATCGAATTTCCTCATGGTGTGCTGATGCCGATGCCCTTGTCAACCCTGCAAAGGCAACGGTTACATGGTTCTCACTAAACAACCATATTGTGAAAACAGACCTGCCGGCAGTAAGAATGGATGGGAGCATTTTGAGTAGAACCCAGTCAATGACATATCTTGGTGCGAGGCTTGATCGTAGCCTGTCCTTCAGAGATCATGTCGATTATGTCATAACGAAGACTCGAAAAGGGTTGTCAGCAATGAGAGTCATGGCGACTGCCAATATCGAGCAAAGACTGCTAATACTTCTGTTCCAAGGACTTGTACTTTCACGCATCGAGTATGCCCTGGCCATCCTCACTGTCAGCCCTACACAGATTGGAAGACTCGAAAAGGTACAAAACGAAGCCATGCGCATCATTTTGGGCTGCACGAGAGACACCAGCTGTGTAGCTATGAGATACCTCCTTGACTTCCCGACAATGGAACACAGGATCAAGATCTGGAGAGCTCGTGCATACTTAAAAATAAGTGCAGATGAGCAGCACCCTCTGCATGACGCTATATTCAGAGAAAAGGGTGACAGGCTAAAGAGGGGCAAATCATGGATGGGTCGGGCGGAAGATGTCGTCAGACAGGTCTGCAGTCTTGCCAGTATCAACCCCGGCAAGGAATGGGTGCCGATGCCTCCAGCTTTTAAGTGCACTTTCTCCTGCATTATCACACTCGACAGACGGTGCAGAGAGCAGAACCCTGCCGCTGTCAATGCAGAGGTTAACGCGCTCATCTATGAACACTCAGATAGCCCCGAAGTGCTCATCTATACAGATGGATCTGTTGTAAAGCAGCAGAGAAGTGCGTGGGCATTTACAGCCCGTTCAGCGGGCCGAACCGTTCAAGAATCCAGTGGTGCCCACTCTATGACCACGAGCAGCATGACGATGGAGGTGATGGCAGTTACACAGGCTTTCATATGGCTGGAATCACAGCATTATACCAACGTGTGTGTACTAAGTGATTCAATGAGCATGATTCAGAAGGTCGAAGCTGGATCTGTACGTAGACAGTGGACTGAATCACTGCGGAAGTCTGTTGTCCGTAAAGTCACCTTCATCTTCGTCCCGGGACATGCGGGAGTCGAGGGAAATGAACGAGCTGACAAACTGGCTGGCTCTGCACCCCCTGTAGATGGCCAGCCCATGGATCGTGCCGATGTTATTAACGTCCTTAAAGACATGGCGAGAACAGAGGATTTTGACGTCAGTGATTCCACATCGCTGTCCAGGATGAAAGACCTGGGAGTAAGAATCGGCACAGCCAGACGCGAGAGGTACATCGGGAAAACAAAGTGCCTCGTCAACCAACACAGAACTGGCACTATTAGCCACCGGACGCTGATGCATATGCTGGGGGGGGGGGGGGGGAGGAGGAGGATCTGAGCACCTATGGACATGTCCGGAGTGCAACGAAGATACCCCAACTGATAACTGATAACTGATAACTGGGTACACAATAACTCCAGGCCTCAACAAGTGCGCGACTCTGCCCAGACATGTAACACTTTATCAAGACAGGAACGAACAAAATCAGCCAACCAGAAACCAGGAAGCTGAAAACAAGCAGCGCGATCTACGAACTAATAGAAACAAGCCACGCAATAAAGGACCCATATACAACCAAGCCGATATAGTCGACGGTTGAACGGGACCATACATACTGTGAACGGAAACGGAAATGGAAATATTGTAGATACATACAACCAATAATAATACAACAGTCAACAATAGATCATGGGAAGGTTGTAGACACACACATCTAATAATGACTAACTAACTAACATCTAATCATGAAACTGCCACTAAATAGCCGCGAGGATGTTTGAGAGAACCTACAACCAACAACGCACCAGTCTCCCGAGTTCCTCCTCTACCAGCGTGTGTGTAAGTTGATCATTACATCGTGTGCTCCATGCCAAGGTCGGCCCGTCCCCCCCCCCTCCCCCATGTCTGCACTGATTGGTCAGCTGTGGTCGTTGTATGAGTCTGTCCGCGGGCAGCCTGTCTCGATGTGTTTGAGCTATTTACTTTACTGGCCACAATACACGAGCGCACATATTTGCCTATCAATAGCTACAACGGTTCGTTGATTGCAGCCTGCAGTCAGCGCTTAATGACAGCTAATGGAACACGCAAACGCACTTTATCATACTGGCATAGGTGGCCGTGGGTATAGACCAGTGATTCTCACATTATGCTCCGAGCTCTCCGCTTTGTGACTGACAGTTTACTGAATGCATTCTCATATTACCTATGTTGTTCAGTTCAAAGGCTGGTATTACGTTTTTAAAAATGTGTTTAATATATCACCCCACCTTAAATCTACCTGTGTGACTTTCTGTGCCTTATACATGGGGACGTCATGTGATGGTTTCCCCTTGGATTCTACACTTAATTTGCTTTTTATAAGAAATAATGCTATTATCAACTGATGCCTCTACAATACTTACCAGATCATTTCTTCTTCTTGTGTCTTTTCCTCCTCCCTTTCTTCTTCTCCTCCTCCTCCTTCTCCTCCTCCTTCTTCTTCTTCTTCTTCTTCTTCTTCTTCTTCTTCTTCTTCTTCTTCTTCTTCTTCTTCTTCTTCTTCTTCTTCCTCTTCTTCTTCTTCTTCTGGGGTGTGTTGGCTTGTGGGGGATGTGTAGGTGGGTGCGGAGTTGAGTGGGTTGGTGGGTGGAGGGATGTGAGTATGGATGGGGCGTGTGGGTGGGTGAGGGATGTGTGGGAGGAGGATGTGTGGTTGGGTTGTGTTTGCGTGGGTGTTGGTGGGTAGTGGGATGTGTGGTTGTTGGTGGGTGGGGGATATGTGGGTGTTGGTAGGTGGGGGATGTGAGTATGCGTGGGAGATGTGTGTGTTGGTGGGGGAATGTGTGTCGGTGGGGAATGTATGTGTGGTTGTTGGGGGTGTGTGGGTGCTTGTGAAATGTGTGGGTGGACGTGAAATGTGTGGGTGGGCGGGGGAATATGTGTGTGGATGGAAAGATGTGTGGGTATGGGTGGTTGATGTGTGAGTGGGTGAGGGATATGTGTGTGTATGAGGGGTATATGTGTGTGGTTGGAGGGTGTGTGGGTGGGTGGAGCATGCGTATGTGGGTGAGCTTGAGTGGATTGGGGTATGTGTGAGTGGGTGGAAAGATGCGTGTGGGTGGGTGAGGGATGTGTGTGTGGGTGGGTGGTAGATGTCTGGGTTGGTGGCGGGATCTGTGAGTGGGTGGAGGGATGAGTGAGGGATGTGTGTGTGGGTTGGTACGGGATGTGTGAGTGGGAGGGGGATGTGTCACATAACATGAGAATATGCATTGTTTATGCTTACAACATTCATTTGACAATGTTTTTTTTTCCTATGTGAATGCATCATGCACTGTTGATGAACGAAAGATGAGCGATTGGAAGGGCCGAATGTAAGACGGGCCTACACACCCAATTTGTTACCCTTTGAAAATAAAGATCAATTCAATTCAGTAGAATTAAATTCTTCTTCTCTTCGTTAAGAGATGTCAGGCATGTTTAACTTTTCGAGCAGAAACATGTCTGAATAGCATGGTTTGATAACAGCGACGCACACGCACACACACACCATCTACACTGTTATGCTCCATGGCAGAGTGGTCAAGCCGTCTGTCTCTCACTTCAAAGGTTGTGGGTTCGATTCCAGGCTACGTCTTGTTGTTCACGAGTGCATTTTTCTCGGAGACTCCTGGGGTTCGTCGCTGGAGCTACGGAGTTCGTGCTTTGTGTGACACTTTCTGCAGCCCGCCCTGCGAAAATAGACCGAGCCATGTAAGATAAACCCACTGCAATGAAGTCGATCCTCTCGACTTTTAAAACTGTTTAAGGTCCCCTGACAAAGCTCTCGATCCCTGGCCAGTTCTCTCGCCTCACGCACCCTCGTGTCCCAGGTGTCTGCTATGTCCTGTGTCCATCTTCATGCTGGTAGTCCCAGGTGTCTGCAATGCCCCCGATATTCCAAACACTTTGTCTATAGCAAAGAAGTTCAAAAGCCGCGATTTGCTTCTTTAGTGACTGCAAATGGCCCGTACCTCACATCCCTATGTTGTCACAACAGAGATACATTCCTCAAATGTTTACTGTAACCTGTTTGTTGCTGTTATTTGATAGGTTCTTAATGCAGTGTAATTTCATCATTGCTATAGCCGCAGTCTACGTCTGACGGTTTAAACAGTGGCCACTATTGTGGACTATGTAGCCAGGATATTCACAGTCTGTGACATGTCCAATGTCCTCATCGTTGATGGCGGTCTATGGCTGGCATGATCGTGCACATTGTGTTACATGACTACTGTCGGTGACTGACCTGATTCGCTTTCACACGGTAGTTATTGCATGTTTAGGAAGATTACCGCGCGCATCTTCAGCGTAGCGTACCGACGGAGAGATAGGCACTGCATATCTGTGTTTGATCACATGCTCCAGGTTTTGGACCTGTCACCATTGACGAGTGCTTGATAACATCCATATCTATCGATTGCTGTCCCAGCAAAGACAGTGTCGCGTGCCTCAAGCTGTATCCACGACACGTGTTGACACATTGTCTCACATTTAAACTGGAAATCCTAAATGTGAAACCAACAATACAATTATTTCCTAACGTGTAAACTGGAAATCCTAAATGTGAAACCAACAATACAATTATTTCCTAGCCATATGTGGCGAAGTCACAAAGACAACTTGTCACAAACATCAGAAAGAGGCAGTCTTCATTTTTTTTGTAGCCACATGATGAGAAGATGTGGAAAAAAACAGGAGCATGTTGTTAGTTAGTTAGTCGACAGATCATCCTCGCTGCACATCGAACCATTCAGTCCATAAGTGCTCGGATCCCCTCCTCAGCAAATCCCGCAGCGTGTAGCGGCTAACGACGCCAGTTCTGTGTTGGTTTATCAATCTTCTTTGGCTTCCTGCGTAGTGTTCTTGTTTGGCCACACCTCTTTTAATTTGATGCTCTAGCAGTCTGGCCATTGTTGTAGATTCACAGTCATCACTTGGTTCTCGCAAAAGTCTCACATCACGTAGAGCATTCAGAATGTCAGCCTGGTCCATGGCGCGTCCGCCCTCCACAGTAGCCTCACCTGCGAGCTTGTCAGCCCGCTCATTTCCTTGTACTCCCGCATGCCCTGGCACGAAGATGAAACTAATCTTTGCCAGCCGAGACCGCTTCAGAGGCAGCAACCATTCTCTTCGGATCGACCCCTCCTCTATCCTCTTGATCATGTTCATTGAGTCGCTAAGGAAACAAGCCCTGGTGAATGTCTGTGTCTCGAGCCATGTTATTGCTTTACTTACTGCCATGACTTCCATGGTCAGGCTACTTGTGGTTTCAGTGAAAGCACCAGAGTCCTCCTTCACAATTCTCCCCCCGGCCCGAGCTGTAAAGGCCCATGAGCTTCTCACATGTCGGACGACCGACCCATCTGTGTAGATGACCGCGTCACCGTCTAGCGAATTCTCGAAAATCAACGCTTGTACTTCAGCTTCAACGGCAGCCGGATTTTCTTGTCTGCATTTTCTATCTAGTTGGATGCAAACTGAAAAGGATGTGCAGAAGTCTGTTGGCACTTGCACCCACTCCTCGCCAGGTTCTAAGTCCTCAAGTGAACACACCTGTTGAAGAATGTCTTCGGCTTGACCCATCCACGACCGTCCTCTTTTTAACCTGCTGCCCTTCACCTTACTAATTTCACTATGCAGTGGATGCTGTGTGTTTGCGTTAATTCTGAGGTAGGCGCGTGCCCTGCAAACTTGTATTCTCTCTTCAATGGTTGGAAAATCAAGAAGGTAGCGCATCGCCCTGCATGCTGTATCTCTTGTACATCCAAGAATAATGCGCATAGCTTCATTCTGTATCCTTTCCATCCTTTCTATCTGCTTATGGCTGAGAGTCAAGATTGCCATTGCATACTCCAAAACAGACATGACCAGCCCCTCGTACAGAAGACATAGATGGCGCTGCTCACAGTTTGCTGCCGCCATCACCCGCATCGCTGCCAAACCCCGCTTGGCCTTTGTTATCACCTGGTCTATGTGCACATTATAAGCAAGGCTTCGATCAAACCGTATCCCCAGGTAATTCATTGCCTGCGTTCTTTCCACCGTCTCTGAACACAGCATTACAGTTGGTGTTGGATTGTTGACAATATGATTATTCAACGAGAACCAAGTCACTGTTGCCTTTGTTGGGTTGACCATTGCCCCAGCTTCATCACACCAAGTACTTATGCGATTGAGTTCGGTTTGTAGTTCCCCAGCAACCTCCTCTCTATCCTTACCCTGACGATACACTAAAACATCATCGGCATATGACAATGTCCTGCCAGGTCCAGTGATCTGCTCACTGGTGATTCTCACTGTGTAGGCGTTGAACAGTACCGGAGATAATGGTGATCCCTGTGGTAGGCCAGGATATATTGTTGTTGGTTCCGAAGTCCAACTGCCACATCTAAAAACTACTTTCCGTTGGAAGAGGGCTGCAGCGATCCAACTAAGGAGGAATGGACTTACGTTTAGTTCAAGAAGCTGAAACATTAAAAAATCCAGTGGTACTCTGTTGTATGCGTCCTCAAGATCAATCGCTGCAGCAACGGTTTCAGTGCCTGAGTGGAAACCTTCATAGACATCCTGGGCAAAGACTGCTGCATTGGTCCAGGTTTCTCTTTTTGGACGGTACCCACCCAGGGTAGGTGGGGCATGTTGTAACATAGCATGTTGTAACAACGGGAAAGATTTGTGGAAAGAGAGATAGAGGAAGACAGCGTGAGAACATTCTTGACAGTCTTGTGTCATGGCGCGAAAGTTAGTCAGGCCACGAGTTAATGCTTGCCGTCGGAGATCGTAAGATGTGGAGAAGCATGGTCGCCCACGCTGGTCGGCAAGGCACTTGATGATGATGATGTGGCACACTGGTGTCTGTAACTCCGTGATTGTTGACAAACACCTGGTGGGGCGGCGCCTGGCACAGATTGAAGAAAGCACGTGTGCAGCCGTCAGCGGCAGTGTGAGCATGGGCAGACAATTCACATGCGACATGTCTGAGCTGGTCTCTCTCCACGGCACGGCACAGAGGGGTGCGCGGTAATCTCCCCTGGCCTGAAATCATTGCCGTGTGAAAGCGAGCCGGCTCACTGACAGCAGCCAGTAGTAATAGAATCATTGAGTGTTGTTGGTATGTCTCCATGACACGACAACTGGTGTGCATAAGTGAGGCTGTATCATACCATCTGCCGATACAGGATTCAGTCTGTCTGATGTGGATGTTGAACCTAGTGGTGTAGACTTCAGGTCCCGTACAGAACTTGGAGCCGGGGAACTCGCGTTGTGTATACTATACATACATACATACCTGCTGGTTGTTGTCCAGCCGCTACCGTGGCCTGGTGATTTGTTAGGTACACTGTATGTTTGAAACGCTCGCCCGCTACCCGGGTATTCTGGTGCTAAATGTTCCAGAGGCGTCTCGCAGCCCTTGGTTTTCACAGCCAAACATTGCTTCTGTAACAGACTGCCTGTCTACGGTGACTGTGTGCTTGAAGCAGGTGAGGATATGCTGTGACTGAATTCGTGCACAGCTGTATGGATATCACAGACCTGTGGATGATAGCAGTGCCGCCCCTGTTGGTCAGTGTGTGTACCTCAACGTGTGGCTAGCTTGTCGGACAGTGTAGTTGGGCCACTTAGTACTGTTGTGGGGGACAGACTGGTTGATTGTCCATGCTGCCCATAGAGTATGTGTTCTCCTGGAAAGTAGCCGACAATGTACTGGATCATGGAGTAAGTACAGATATCATCATCATGTGCCATGCGGCTAAGCGTGGGCGGTCATGTTTCGCCATTTCACTCGATCACCAGAGTCGTGGGTCAGCTTAGTGTTCTTGTCTCGACCATACCACATGACCAAGACATCCAGGTATTTACTTCTCTGTCTTCCCCTTGTTCTCTTTCTCTCGATCTTGCCAGTTGTCACCAAGTTCTCCAGTTTATTTCTTCTCATAATGTGATGAAAAATTGTGACTGTCTACGTCTAATTTCTCTAATCAGTTTATGATTTTCATATGTTTCTTGTAGGACTTGGTCATTGGTTTTTCTGTCTGTCCATGGTATTCTTTGCATTCCCCTCAGAAACCACATTTCCACAGCCATCAGATGTTTTTCAGCCTGTTTGCTCATTGTCCACGCTTCACATCCATACAAAAGCACAGTATCTATGAAGTACCTCAACACATTTCTCTCATTGCAAATGACATCTTTTTATTGGTCAGTATGTTTTTCATCTTGCAAAAGACTACCTTGGCCTTGGTGATTCTTGTTCTAATCTCAACAAAAGCAGAATGTAGGTCAAAGCTCAGTTTCCATTTCTAGCTATTTTAACACGTTTTTTGTTTGTTTGTTTGTTTGTTTCTTCCTACAATGAAGTGAGCACTAGTAACTGGTCAGAGCATTGCCAGGAAGTGTGTGTGCTTGCCAGGGACTGTAGTAGTCTGTTTATTGCCAGGAAGTGTGTGTGCTTGCCAGGGACTGTAGTAGTCTGTTTATTGCCAGGAAGTGTGTATGCTTGCCAGGGACTGTAGTAGTCTGTTTATTGCCAGGAAGTGTGTATGCTTGCCAGGGACTGTAGTAGTCTGTTTATTGCCAGGAAGTGTGTATGCTAGCCAGGGACTATAGTAGTCTGTTTATTGCCAGGAAGTGTGTGTATGCTTGCCAGGGACTGTAGTAGTCTGTTTATTGCCAGGAAGTGTGTGTATGCTTGCCAGGGACTGTAGTAGTCTGTTTTGTCTTCTCTCATCCAACAGCAAACCAGACCCCAAAGCCAAGCAGATATCTGTGGGCCGCAAGAAGTTTAATATGGATCCCAAAAAGGTAACACTAGCCGGTTGTCTGTCTGTTGTAGATGTATGTCTTTTACTTGTCTGTCTATTGTAGATGTTTGTCTTTTACTTGTCTGTCTGTTGTAGATGTATGTCTTTTACTTGTCTGTCTATTGTAGATATTTGTCTTTTACTTGTCTGTCTGTTGTAGATGTTTGTCTTTTACTTGTCTGTCTGTTGTAGATATTTGTGGTGTCTTGTCCGGGAGTCTCCGTAGTGAAGTGGTCAAGCCATTCGACTAGGGCTCCAAAGGTTGTTGGTTCAATTCCGGGCCGCGTTCTTCAGTTCACGAGTGAATTTCTTTCTGAGACTTCTGAGGGTCATCGCTGCAGCTATGGAGTTTGTGCTTTGTGCGAAGCTTTCCGCACTGTGGGATAAAAACCCGGTGCATTGAAGTGACTATTTTTTTTTACTTGTCTGTCTGTTGTAGATGTTTGTGGTGTCTTTTATTTGTCTGTCTGTTGTAGATGTTTGTGTGTGTCTTTTATTAGTCTGTCTGTTGTAGATGTTTGTGATGTCTTTTATTTGTCTGTCTGTTGTAGGTATGTGTGGTGTCTTTTACTTGTCTTTCTGTTGTAGATGTTTGTGGTGTCTTTTACTTGACTATCTGTTGTAGATGTTTGTCACTGTCTTTTATTTGTCTGTCTGTTGTAGATGTTTGTCACAGCCTTTGACTTGTCTGTCTGTTGTAGATGTTTGTCACAGCCGTTGACTTGTCTGTCTGTTGTAGATGTTTGTCACTGTCTTTTACTTGTCTGTCATTTGTAGATTTTGTCACTTTCTTTTACTTGTCTGTTTGTTGTAGATGTTTGTCTTTTACTTGTCTGTTTGTTGTAGATGTTTGTGTTTTACTTGTCTGTTTTTGTAGATGTTTGTCTTTTATTTGTCTGTCTGTTGTAGATGTTTGTGAGTGTCCTTTATTTGTCTGTCTGATGTAGATGTTTCTCACTGTCTTTTACTTGTCTGTCTGTTGTAGATGTTTGTCTTTTATTTGTCTGTTTGTTGTAGATGTTTGTCTTTTACTTGTCTGTTTGTTGTAGATATTTGTGTTTTACTTGTCTGTTTTTGTAGATGTTTGTCTTTTATTTGTCTGTCTTTTGTAGATGTTTTTGAGTGTCCTTTATTTGTCTGTCTGATGTAGATGGTTCTCACTGTCTTTTACTTGTCTGTTTGTTGTAGATGTCACTACCCTTTACATGTCTATCTGTTGTAGATTTCTGTGGTGTCTTTTACTTGTCGGTCTGTTGTAGATGTTTGTAGTATCTTTTACTTGTCTGTCTATTAGATGTTTGTGTTGTCCTTTGCCGTCTGTCACTGCCTTTTACTTGTCTGTCTGTTATAGGTGTTTGTGGTGTCCTTTACTTGTCTGTCTGTTGTAGATGTTTCTGGTGTCATTTACTTGTCTGTCTGTTGTAGATTTTTCTGGTGTCTTTTATTGTCTGTCTGTTGTAGATGTTTCTGGTGTCATTTACTTGTCTGTCTGTTGTAGATTTTTCTGGTGTCTTTTATTGTCTGTCTGTTGTAGATTTTTGTGGTGTTTTTTACTTGTCTGTCTGGTGTAGATGTTTGTACACACATCAACCTACTACTTTAAACCCAATCCAATAACTTACTGGATTAGTAACCACAAGAATCCTCAGATGTTTAGACCCAACAGTGCACTGCTTGTGTTGATAGCTCTACTCAACATCATCTCTATCTAACATCATCTCCATCCATCATCAGTTCTACATATATGATTTGATGACATCAACTCTACCTAACATCATCTCCATCCATCATCAGTTCCACATATATGATTTGATGACATCAACTCTACCTAACATCATCTCTACCTAACATCATCTCCATCCATCATCAGTTCTACATATATGATTTGATGACATTATCTCTACCTAACATCATCTCCATCCATCATCAGTTCCACATATATGATTTGATGACATCAACTCTACCTAACATCATCTCCATCCATCATCAGTTCTACATATATGATTTGATGACATCAACTCTACCTAACATCATCTCCATCCATCATCAGTTCTACATATATGATTTGATGACATCAACTCTACTGTCAGGGTCTTAAACCTGGCTCGTTAACCTAACACATGTGAGACAGTACAAGTACAACGTGATTTGACTTGAGACTCAACGACACGAAGTTTCGATGGATTTATTTACAGATCACGATCTAGAGATGATCATCACAATACATAAGTTATAACAATACACTTACAAGCAACCCACAGCTTACAGTCTATCTCACAAGATGTACAAGCACTTGACTTTCGGGCCACAGAACTACACAAGCCTTTCTCCCATCATACGTCCAGTCGAGTCCGAGTCCCAGAGCTGTCTGGCTATTTCTCGCAACGCGCCTGCCCACCTGAAGTGGCTTCACGAGGCCTGCATGCGTCCTGCTTTGTCCTTGCCTGACCGCTGGCTGTCTCGTCAGCCGGCAACCTCGCAGGCAGGTAACTAATACTCGCCTGGCGGGCGTAACGATGTTACAGCATCCCCGCTAGGGACTATTCGCCTGGCGGGCGTAACGATGTCCCTGCATCTCTGCTGGCAATACATTAGACTCTGACAAGCTCCCCCGGGGCTTCTTCATGAAAGATGTTATCTTTCATGTACACTCTATATACAATACTGGGTTAATATTTTTAACCTGTCAGAGTCAACCTTTCTGTTATATACATTTACTTTGGTGTAGAAATACAAAAACACACATCTTGGCATAGAAACACATAAGAAATGGACATTGTATCTAAAGACATGTGGTGTTCAACCTTTAACACTCGTCAAGCTTCTCCTCTCGATGGCTGATTACCTTAATTGCATTATTGACCCAGTCACATCGGTAGTAACAGCTTCCCAAGCAACTACCTCGCAGCCTTTCAAAAAAAAGTAATAATATGCTTTTTGAGACAAAAAACATCTGGCAAGACCGTAATACGGCTTTATATAAGCCGCATTCAACGCTCAAACTCTGACCTCATTTGGCCAGGAGTTCTTGTGTCGGTCTGCAATGTCGGTAACACTCTACCATGCCCAGTAGATGGCTTCTTGGCGTGTTAACAATCTGGCAACAACATGGCTATTTATACACAATACATCATCGTATACATTTCAATTAACGCCCTTGGTGTAATAATGTAATAACAATTAAATGAAAGGGACATAACTTCAAAATTTAAGAAATATAATATCTTACAATAATTCTTCTATTTCTCAGCGTCATAGCTTGATGTTTTTCCATACTAGCGAAAAAATGTCGGTAGTATGAATAAATTAATCAAGATATGATTCTAAGATTACACTAAATGAAAAATATTAATACACAATTCGTGTATTCGAAATTATTGAATCGTAAATAGTTTAGAAGTGTTATAACTTTTTAAGCTTTTGTTTGTCGTCTGCTACTTTTAAACTAAATTTCTAACTCATCCGGAAGTACACACGAACAGCTGATGTTGAAATTTGTAGAACACACTTGTTCCGGTCTGATGTAGTACAACGGAATGTGCAATGTTCTGATCGTTCATGTGTCGGTTGTTTCACTGGAAAACTTCTGGATTTCGATTGACAGAAGTGGTGTAGATGTCAATGTTCAGGTCACACTTTCACACACGGAGTTAAAATATCACTGGATATGTTCCAAATGCAGATACCACGGATAAATTTGACAGTTCGCTTACGGTAAGTTGAGAGCGAATGTGGTACTGTTCTTGTTTCGTAATATATACAATTAATAAAGTTCTCTTTCTACCACACACTACACAATTATTCACGACAATCACTACATTAATAATAAAATAAGAAAAACTATATATATTGGGAATACACCCTATCACATCATATAGACATACACAGCTTTCGTGAAAAAAAAATTTCACTGATGCATGGCTGTGTTGGTCTGAGTGTATTTTACACACTGCACTCAGACATTGGTGCTTACTGGGTCGGTCGGACAACGGGACAAAAGATCGGCAATCGTGTTGGTTCTGCCCGCGATGTGTCGAACTTCAAAGCTGTAATCTTGAAGTTTAAGAGACCAGCGAGCTATCATTTGGTTGGAAGGTACACCTGAATTGATAAATCTCAATGGACTACTGTCAGACTCCACAATAAAATGACGTCCGAGGAGGAATCTGGACAATTTAGTTATACCCACCACTAGAGCTAGGGCTTCCAACTGTGGTGTTGACCAAGCACGTTCTCTCGGTTTTAATTTTCGGGAGACAAAGTACACAGGATGTAGGATGTTATTGTGCTCCTGTAACAAGACTGCTCCAATCGCCACGGAGCTCGCGTCTGTGCGTAATCTGAAACTGATTTGTAAATTGGGCAATTTTAGGATGGGATTGTTTAAGCTATTATCAGAAAAATAAGATAATACTTTCTGGAATGCAAATTTTAGGCATTCATTGCTTACAATTTTCTCGGGTTGATCTTTTGTTAGTAAGTTAGTAAATACTTCGGTCAGTTCAGCAAAATCTGGAATGAACTGCCTATAATAATTTATAAGTCCCAACAAACTTCTGACTTGCTTTTTCGTAGTCGGAAGTGAGAGTTTTAGTATCCTGGACACAATGTTATCGTCTGTCGTGACAAAGCCATTATATATTTTGTACCCCAAGAAGGATATTTCCTGATAGGCTATGTCTACTTTTGCAGGCTTTACCGTCAGTCTGTGCTGTCTAATGCGTTCAAATGTCTGTTCTAATGTCTTTATGTGGTCTGTCATCGTCTTTGTGTGAACACAAATGTCGTCTATGTAACAGATAATATTCGGTATGTCTACTAGTAGAAGTCGTGTCATACGTACGAATGTTGCTGGGGCATTGACACGCCCAAATGGAAGTTTGCACCATTCGTACAGTCCCCAAGGTGTGGCAAAAGCTGTCAGATGTCTGCTCTGTTCGTCTACTGCTATTTGCCAGTAACCTTTCGTCATGTCTACCTTCGTAAAGAACCTAGCGTCTGTCAGTTCTGTCAATAGGTCTTCAGAGTTTTCCATTGGCTCTAGATCTAAAAGAGTTATCTTATTTAATTTCCTGTAGTCAACACAGAGTCTTATTGTGTTGTCCTTTTTGCGTACTATGACCATTGGAGATGAGAAATTTGATTGGGATCGTCTAATGATGTTGTTTTTCTCTAAGTTGATGATCTCTTGATGTAAGTGTTCCTTGTAATGCAATGGAATGGTGTATGGTCTGCATTTTATGGGTGTATTTGACGTGAGTGTGATGTGATGTTGTACTAATTCTGTTTGTCCTGGGTTGTTGGAGAAAATGGTGTTGTACTGTTGTATGAGATGTCTGTAACTGTCTGTTTCTGCTTGAGTTAACTTTGGGTTGATCTTAATTTCCTTCAAGCAGTTTGTCGTGTCTAATGCAGGTGTTGGAATTTCGTCACTAGCCTCATCATCTTCATGGTCTATTATCACTGTACATGCTGTTGTATCGTCTTGTTCGTTGTCTCTGTTGTAATATGGTCTTAGCATATTGACATGGAATATTTTGTTTGTCTTTTATTTGGATCTCATAGTCTACAGGTGAAATCTGTCTCGTCACTTTAAATGGTCCTTGCCAAGAATCAGTCAATAAGTGTCTGTCACTAGGTAGGAGAAGAAGAACGTCCTGTCCAGATGACAACGTTATTGTCCTGTTACCTTTGTCAGCATATTGTCTATATGTAGCACCAGATAATTTTTGTGCATCCTTTGCAATTATACAAGATTTGATGATTCTTTCACGCAATGATGTAACGTATACGTATGATGATATGGGTTTCAGTACTGGAGTGGAGTCAGTTAACATTTGGTGATAAATAGTCAATGGGCCACGTGGTTTGGCACCATAGATAAGTTCAAAAGGAGAGAAACCTGTACTAGCATGTGGCACCTCGCGATAAGCAAAGAGAATAGCAGGTAAATATACGTCCCAGTTATTGGGGTGCTCTTGCATGACTTTAGCAAGCATATGCTTTAAATCACCGTTAAATTTTTCTATAATTCCACTCGAGTGAGGATGGTACAGGGAATTGAAACATTGCTTCACTCCTAGCATTTTGGTGAAAGCTTGAGTAGATGCGGCGATAAACTGAGTTCCCCTATCTGATTGGATAGTGTCTGGAAATCCTATCCGTGAAAATATATGGAAGAAAACTTCCATTATATCATTGGCAGTTATGTTCTTTAGTGGAATAGTTTCAGGCCAGCGGCTACATTGATCAATAATAGTTAATATATATCTATTCCCTCTTGTTGTAATCTGATTAAGAGGGCCCACTATGTCGACAGATATTTTCTCAAAAGGTCGACTGGCTAAGTCAGTAATTTGTAACTTTGCCTGTGGGTTTTTACCTTTCTTTACAAGTTTTTGGCAGATGTCACAACTCCTGCAATATTGCTTAATGTCATTGCAGAATTTTGGCCAATAAAACTGTAATAATAATCTTGATCTGGTCTTAGCGTATGCCATATGCCCTGCAAGAGGTATATACTCAAGTGTCCTGGATGCGGTGAAGAACGGTTGAAATTTGGACTAGGAACTGTAGGGTCGCTACTTCAAAACACAAATGACCTCTACGGGCAAGGGTTTCAGATGGCACAGAAAACCTGCTTTGTTTTTGGAGGAAATAAATTAACGTCTGTTTGATGTGGTGTGTATGCTTGTCACTAAGTTTTGATTAGGTTTGTATGGCGTTGAGTGTAATTGTAGGTTGTAATGTTGTCCGTCAAAATTTTTTTTTTCAAAATCACAAGTCACTTTCTTTCCGAAACTTTCTGCTTTACACAACTCACTTTTCAAAGACAATCTAACTATATCTCAACACTATACAACATTGATGACACATCACTTACATCAAGATGACATTCAGTAAGGACATAGACATCAAGTTTACAAGATGGCGACAAGGTCACAATGGCGACAACTTCACAATGTCGACAAGGTCAAAACGGTGACAAGTTCCACAATCACAAATGTTTTACACGTTTACAAGATCAAACAATATGTATGTACTTTACGTTCACATTTAGTCTCCATGTTTAAATAATGTAATAAAATATATCAAAATGAGCCTTCACAATCACATTTAAATGTACTCTAACGTTGGACAAAAATTTCTAAGTTCACAAATCTAGGTTTTAAATGTTAATTACTTAAACCACGTTCATTTTAAAGCTGGACGAGCCCCCACGTCCACACATGTCAGGGTCTTAAACCTGGCTCGTTAACCTAACACATGTGAGACAGTACAAGTACAACGTGATTTGACTTGAGACTCAACGACACGAAGTTTCGATGGATTTATTTACAGATCACGATCTAGAGATGATCATCACAATACATAAGTTATAACAATACACTTACAAGCAACCCACAGCTTACAGTCTATCTCACAAGATGTACAAGCACTCGACTTTCGGGCCACAGAACTACACAAGCCTTTCTCCCATCATACGTCCAGTCGAGTCCGAGTCCCAGAGCTGTCTGGCTATTTCTCGCAACGCGCCTGCCCACCTGAAGTGGCTTCACGAGGCCTGCGTGCGTCCTGCTTTGTCCTTGCCTGACCGCTGGCTGTCTCGTCAGCCGGCAACCTCGCAGGCAGGTAACTAATACTCGCCTGGCGGGCGTAACGATGTTACAGCATCCCCGCTAGGGACTATTCGCCTGGCGGGCGTAACGATGTCCCTGCATCTCTGCTGGCAATACATTAGACTCTGACATCTACCTAACATCATCTCCATCCATCATCAGTTCCACATATATGATTTGATGACATTATCTCTACCTAACATCATCTCCATCCATCATCAGTTCTACATATATGATTTGATGACATCAACTCTACCTAACATCATCTCCATCCACCATCAGTTCCACATATATGATTTGATGACATCAACTCTACCTAACATCATCTCCATCCATCATCAGTTCTACATATATGATTTGATGACATCAACTCTACCTAACATCATCTCCATCCATCATCAGTTCTACATATATAATTTGATGACATCTGCTTTGTTCAGGGCATCGAGTACTTGACCGAACATGGACTGTTACAGAACACTCCAGAGGATGTGGCCATGTTTCTCTACGGAGGCGAGGGGTTAAACAAGACAGCCATTGGAGATTATCTAGGAGAGAGGTAGCGTTGATTCACTGGTTTTTGTTGTCTTTATATTTCTGACAGCCATGTTGTTTAATGTAGGGGTTTCAACTCGTTCTCATCAAGTGTGTCCAACTGTGGGTTGGTTGTGTGTCTGTCTTGTGCTGCTTTCTTCAATGTCCACATATGTCTGCATGCATAGACCTGTGCTTGCATGTTGTATCTCTGGTCTACCTCTTGTGTGTCTGTCTAGTGCTGCTCTCTTCAATGTCCACATATGTCTGCATGCATAGACCTGTGCTTGCATGTTGTATCTCTGGTCTACCTCTTGTGTGTCTGTCTAGTGCTGCTCTCTTCAATGTCCACATATGTCTGCATGCATAGACCTGTGCTTGCATGTTGTATCAGTGTTGTCTCTGGTCTACCTCCTGTGCTTGTTATGTCTGTATTTTGCTCTCTAGTACTCCTTGATGTTTCTTGATGAGCTGTTCACATGATGTGTGTTGTCAGCCATCACCATGACTAAAACTGTCTCTCTTGAAATATCTCAGCTGGCAGTGTTTGTAATCCAGTGCAGGTGTCTTCAACATGAAGACTGTGGTGGAAACTGTTCTCATGAGCCAGACCAGCTTGTGTTTCCCTTCATGCCCCATAGCCAGGTACAGGTTGAATTATTGTAATCCACATTAACATCATGCCCCACGGCCAGGTGAACAGAGGTCATGGCCGTCCCATATTTACATATAGATTTAATTATTGTAATTCAGACTAACTAAGGCAGCAGATATCAATCCTGTCAGAAGCACAGCAAGTGTGTAATGTGAGGACAGTCAATCAGTGTTTCCATCATGCTTTCTGTAAACCACAGTGTGTGTTGTGAGGACAGTCAATCAGTGTTTCCATCATGCTTTCTGTGTACCACAGTGTGTGTTGTGAGGACAGTCAATCAGTGTTTCCATCATGCTTTCTGTGTACCACAGTGTGTGTGTTGTGAGGACAGTCAATCAGTGTTTCCATCATGCTTTCTGTGTACCACAGTGTGTGTTGTGAGGACAGTCAATCAGTGTTTCCATCATGCTTTCTGTGTACCACAGTGTGTGTTGTGAGGACAGTCAATCAGTGTTTCCATCATGCTTTCTGTGTACCACAGTGTGTGTTGTAAGGACAGTCAATCAGTGTTTCCATCATGCTTTCTGTGTACCACAGTGTGTGTGTTGTGAGGACAGTCAATCAGTGTTTCCATCATGCTTTCTGTGTACCACAGTGTGTGTTGTGAGGACAGTCAATCAGTGTTTCCATCATGCTTTCTGTGTACCACAGTGTGTGTTGTACGGACAGTCAATCAGTGTTTCCATCATGCTTTCTGTGTACCACAGTGTGTGTTGTGAGGACAGTCAATCAGTGTTTCCATCATGCTTTCTGTGTACCACAGTGTGTGTTGTGAGGACAGTCAATCAGTGTTTCCATCATGCTTTCTGTGTACCACAGTGTGTGTTGTGAGGACAGTCAATCAGTGTTTCCATCATGCTTTCTGTGTACCACAGTGTGTGTTGTGAGGACAGTCAATCAGTGTTTCCATCATGCTTTCTGTGTACCACAGTGTGTGTTGTGAGGACAGTCAATCAGTGTTTCCATCATGCTTTCTGTGTACCACAGTATGTGTTGTGAGGACAGTCAATCAGTGTTTCCATCATGCTTTCTGTGTACCACAGTGTGTGTTGTGAGGACAGTCAATCAGTGTTTCCATCATGCTTTCTGTGTACCACAGTGTGTGTTGTGAGGACAGTCAATCAGTGTTTCCATCATGCTTTCTGTGTACCACAGTATGTGTTGTGAGGACAGTCAATCAGTGTTTCCATCATGCTTTCTGTGTACCACAGTGTGTGTTGTGAGGACAGTCAATCAGTGTTTCCATCATGCTTTCTGTGTACCACAGTGTGTGTTGTGAGGACAGTCAATCAGTGTTTCCATCATGCTTTCTGTGTACCACAGTGTGTGTTGTGAGGACAGTCAATCAGTGTTTCCATCATGCTTTCTGTGTACCACAGTATGTGTTGTGAGGACAGTCAATCAGTGTTTCCATCATGCTTTCTGTGTACCACAGTGTGTGTTGTGAGGACAGTCAATCAGTGTTTCCATCATGCTTTCTGTGTACCACAGTATGTGTTGTGAGGACAGTCAATCAGTGTTTCCATCATGCTTTCTGTGTACCACAGTGTGTGTTGTGAGGACAGTCAATCAGTGTTTCCATCATGCTTTCTGTGTACCACAGTGTGTGTTGTGAGGACAGTCAATCAGTGTTTCCATCATGCTTTCTGTGTACCACAGTGTGTGTTGTGAGGACAGTCAATCAGTGTTTCCATCATGCTTTCTGTGTACCACAGTGTGTGTTGTGAGGACAGTCAATCAGTGTTTCCATCATGCTTTCTGTGTACCACAGTGTGTGTTGTGAGGACAGTCAATCAGTGTTTCCATCATGCTTTCTGTGTACCACAGTGTGTGTTGTGAGGACAGTCAATCAGTGTTTCCATCATGCTTTCTGTGTACCACAGTGTGTGTTGTACGGACAGTCAATCAGTGTTTCCATCATGCTTTCTGTGTACCACAGTGTGTGTTGTGAGGACAGTCAATCAGTGTTTCCATCATGCTTTCTGTGTACCACAGTATGTGTTGTGAGGACAGTCAATCAGTGTTTCCATCATGCTTTCTGTGTACCACAGTGTGTGTTGTGAGGACAGTCAATCAGTGTTTCCATCATGCTTTCTGTGTACCACAGTATGTGTTGTGAGGACAGTCAATCAGTGTTTCCATCATGCTTTCTGTGTACCACAGTGTGTGTTGTGAGGACAGTCAATCAGTGTTTCCATCATGCTTTCTGTGTACCACAGTGTGTGTTGTGAGGACAGTCAATCAGTGTTTCCATCATGCTTTCTGTGTACCACAGTATGTGTTGTGAGGACAGTCAATCAGTGTTTCCATCATGCTTTCTGTGTACCACAGTGTGTGTTGTGAGGACAGTCAATCAGTGTTTCCATCATGCTTTCTGTGTACCACAGTATGTGTTGTGAGGACAGTCAATCAGTGTTTCCATCATGCTTTCTGTGTACCACAGTGTGTGTTGTGAGGACAGTCAATCAGTGTTTCCATCATGCTTTCTGTGTACCACAGTGTGTGTTGTGAGGACAGTCAATCAGTGTTTCCATCATGCTTTCTGTGTACCACAGTATGTGTTGTGAGGACAGTCAATCAGTGTTTCCATCATGCTTTCTGTGTACCACAGTGTGTGTTGTGAGGACAGTCAATCAGTGTTTCCATCATGCTTTCTGTGTACCACAGTGTGTGTTGTGAGGACAGTCAATCAGTGTTTCCATCATGCTTTCTGTGTACCACAGTGTGTGTTGTGAGGACAGTCAATCAGTGTTTCCATCATGCTTTCTGTGTACCACAGTATGTGTTGTGAGGACAGTCAATCAGTGTTTCCATCATGCTTTCTGTGTACCACAGTATGTGTTGTGAGGACAGTCAATCAGTGTTTCCATCATGCTTTCTGTGTACCACAGTGTGTGTTGTGAGGACAGTCAATCAGTGTTTCCATCATGCTTTCTGTGTACCACAGTATGTGTTGTGAGGACAGTCAATCAGTGTTTCCATCATGCTTTCTGTGTACCACAGTGTGTGTTGTGAGGACAGTCAATCAGTGTTTCCATCATGCTTTCTGTGTATTACAGTGAGTGAATGAGCAAAAACAGAAAGTGGAATTGGTCAACTTTACAAGAAATCAATCACAGATTGGCAGATAGACATTTGTGATTTTTTTCTTGTAAATCTGACAATCCCACCTTGCATGTTTGCTTCTTCACACATGGTGATTTTACTGCAGTTTCACTGATCTCATCTTCACACATGGTGATTTTACTGCAGTTTCACTGATCTCATCTTCACACATGGTGATGTTACTGCAGTTTCACTGATCTCATCTTCACACATGGTGATTTTACTGCAGTTTCACTGATCTCATCTTCATACATGGTGATCTTACTGCAGTTTCACTGATCTCATCTTCATACATGGTGATTTTACTGCAGTTTCACTGATCTCATCTTCACACATTGTGATTTTACTGCAGTTTGACTGATCTCATCTTCACACATGGTGATGTTACTGCAGTTTCACTGATCTCATCTTCATACATGGTGATTTTACTGCAGTTTGACTGATCTCATCTCCATCTACCAGGAGTGTCTTCTGCATGGCAGTCCTGAAAGCTTTTGTCAATCTGCATGAGTTCAAGGACATGATTCTTGTCCAGGCTTTGAGGTGAGCCAATTTTTTTCAAAATTTGTAGTTGTGTTATTTTTAGTGCAATTTCCACAGAACAGATAATATATTGACTTGACATGTCGTATACAAGGGGCTGGCCTGAAGTCTTTACCCAGACTGTGCAGGAGTAGCAGGAGAAGGTTGATACTGGGCACATGTAGAGCTTCTTGTGCACTAAACATGTGGAGTATCTATGTGTTTTGTTAATGAGTTCTCCTGCTATGGTGCACTGCGCAATGCACCCTATTAACCAGAACTGCTGCTGCAATAATTTGTGGGAACAATGAAGTCAGAGGCCAGGGATGCGATGAACTTCCTGATGTTTCAGGGAACATCACCTACAGAAATACATATGGAGATGGAACCAGTGTTACATGATTCTTAATCTTCATATGCTTCGTTAGAACACTGGTGTAAACAGTTTCAGTTTGGCTCTCCAATGCTGCTGATCTGCTCAAACCTGGAGACTATCCCTAGAGTACCACAACAGAAATGCAGCAGGCGTGAAGAAAATCATTGATTGAAATATGAAAACTGCAGACACAACTTGTGCAGTAGAACTGAATTAAAGAACAGTTAATACAATTTTACAAAATAGATAAAACATGAGAAAAGTGTGTGTCCGCTGGATTCCACGAAATTTGAACAGAAGCAAATAAGAATAAATTGCTGTTGACAGTTGTTGAAAAAGTGCCAGTCAGAAAACGTTTTTATGACCATGGTGATGGTAGATGAAACTTGGTTTCACCAATATGACTCCCAATCCAAAATGTCCACACGCTAAAAAAGGTCATAGAGTTACTATATATGAAGGTTTTAGTGCACTAGAAAGAAACTGTTACATTGTTCATGTTGTCAACCTACTACATTGTTCATGTTGTCAACCTAATACATTGTTCATGTTGTCAACCCACTACATTGTTCATGTTGTCAACCTAATACATTGTTCACGTTGTCAACCCACTACATTGTTCATGTTGTCAACCTACTGCATTGTTCATGTTGTCAACCCACTACATTGTTCATGTTGTCAACCCACTGCATTGTTCATGTTGTCAACCCACTACATTGTTCATGTTGTTGACCCACTACATTGTTCATGTTGTCAACCCACTACATTGTTCATGTAGTCAACCCACTACATTGTTCATGTTGTCAACCTACTACATTGTTCATGTTGTCAACCTACTACATTGTTCATGTTGTCAGCCTACTGCATTGTTCATATTGTCAGCCTACTGCATTGTTCATGTTGTCAACCTACTACATTGTTCATGTTGTCAACCCACTACATTGTTCATGTTGTCAACCTACTACATTGTTCATGTTGTCAACCTACTACATTGTTCATGTTGTCAACCTACTACATTGTTCATGTTGTCAACCCACTACATTGTTCATGTTGTCAACCCACTACATTGTTCATGTTGTCAACCTACTACATTGTTCATGTTGTCAACCCACTACATTGTTCATGTTGTCAACCCACTACATTGTTCATGTTGTCAACCTACTACATTGTTCATGTTGTCAACCCACTACATTGTTCATGTTGTCAACCCACTATATTGTTCATGTTGTCAACCTACTACATTGTTCATGTTGTCAACCTACTACATTGTTCATGTTGTCAACCTACTACATTGTTCATGTTGTCAACCTACTACATTGTTCATGTTGTCAACCTACTACATTGTTCATGTTGTCAACCTACTACATTGTTCATGTTGTCAACCCACTACATTGTTCATGTTGTCAACCCACTACATTGTTCATGTTGTCAACCTACTACATTGTTCATGTTGTCAACCCACTACATTGTTCATGTTGTCAACCCACTACATTGTTCATGTTGTCAACCCACTACATTGTTCATGTTGTCAACCCACTAAATTGTTCATGTTGTCAACCCACTACATTGTTCATGTTGTCAACCCACTACATTGTTCATGTTGTCAACCTACTACATTGTTCATGTTGTCAACCCACTATATTGTTCATGTTGTCAACCCACTACATTGTTCATGTTGTCAACTACTACATTGTTCATGTTGTCAACCTACTACATTGTTCATGTTGTCAACCCACTACATTGTTTATGTTGTCAACCCACTACATTGTTCATGTTGTCAACCTACTACATTGTTCATGTTGTCAACCCACTACATTGTTCATGTTGTCAACCCACTACATTGTTCATGTTGTCAACCCACTACATTGTTCATGTTGTCAACCCACTACATTGTTCATGTTGTCAACCCACTACATTGTTCATGTTGTCAACCCACTACATTGTTCATGTTGTCAACCCACTACATTGTTCATGTTGTCAACCCACTACATTGTTCATGTTGTCAACCCACTACATTGTTCATGTTGTCAACCCACTACATTGTTCATGTTGTCAACCCACTACATTGTTCATGTTGTCAACCCACTACATTGTTCATGTTGTCAACCCACTACATTGTTCATGTTGTCAACCTACTACATTGTTCATGTTGTCAACCCACTACATTGTTCATATTGTCAACCCACTACATTGTTCATATTGTCAGCCTACTGCATTGTTCATGTTGTCAACCCACTACATTGTTCATGTTGTCAACCCACTACATTGTTCATGTTGTCAACCCACTACATTGTTCATGTTGTCAACCCACTACATTGTTCATGTTGTCAACCCACTACATTGTTCATGTTGTCAACCCACTACATTGTTCATGTTGTCAACCCACTACATTGTTCATGTTGTCAACCGACTGCATTGTTCATGTTGTCAACCCACTACATTGTTCATGTTGTCAACCCACTACATTGTTCATGTTGTCAACCCACTACATTGTTCATGTTGTCAGCCTACTGCATTGTTCATGTTGTCAACCTACTACATTGTTCATGTTGTCAACCCACTACATTGTTCATGTTGTCAACCCACTACATTGTTCATATTGTCAGCCTACTGCATTGTTCATGTTGTCAACCCACTGCATTGTTCATGTTGTCAACCCACTACACTGTTCATGTTGTCAACCCACTACATTGTTCATGTTGTCAACCCACTACATTGTTCATATTGTCAGCCTACTGCATTGTTCATGTTGTCAACCCACTACATTGTTCATGTTGTCAACCCACTACATTGTTCATGTTGTCAACCCACTGCATTGTTCATGTTGTCAACCCACTACATTGTTCATGTTGTCAACCCACTACATTGTTCATGTTGTCAGCCTACTGCATTGTTCATGTTGTCAACCCACTACATTGTTCATGTTGTCAGCCTACTGCATTGTTCATGTTGTCAACCTACTACATTGTTCATGTTGTCAACCCACTACATTGTTCATGTTGTCAGCCTACTGCATTGTTCATGTTATCAACCTACTACATTGTTCATGTTGTCAACCCACTACATTGTTCATGTTGTCAACCCACTACATTGTTCATGTTGTCAACCCACTACATTGTTCATGTTGTCAACCCACTACATTGTTCATGTTGTCAACCCACTACATTGTTCATGTTGTCAACCCACTACATTGTTCATGTTGTCAACCCACTACATTGTTCATGTTGTCAGCCTACTGCATTGTTCATGTTGTCAACCCACTACATTGTTCATGTTGTCAACCCACTACATTGTTCATGTTGTCAACCCACTACATTGTTCATGTTGTCAACCCACTACATTGTTCATGTTGTCAGCCTACTGCATTGTTCATGTTGTCAACCCACTACATTGTTCATGTTGTCAGCCTACTGCATTGTTCATGTTGTCAACCTACTACATTGATACGGTGCACTATTCTCTCCACCCCACACAGACAGTTCCTGTGGAGCTTCCGACTGCCCGGGGAGGCCCAGAAGATTGACAGAATGATGGAGTGTTTTGCTGAGCGTTACTGTGCTGTCAACCCAGGGGTGTTCGTCAACACAGGTGAGAGGACAGTCTGAGGCTCATGTTGACTGTGTGCTGTGTAGCATTTGTGTCTAGTTGTAGCAGTAACACCAGTTGTAGCAGTACCTCAAGTTGTAGCAGTAACACCAGTTGTAGCAGTACCACAAGTTGTAGCAGTACCACAAGTTGTAGCAGTACTACAAGCAGACTAGTTGTAGCAGTACCACAAGTTGTAGCAGTACCACAGCAGACCAGTTGTAGCAGTACCGCAAGCAGACAACAGGTTGTAGCAGTATCACAAGCAGACCAGTTGTAGCAGTACTACAAGCAGACTAGTTGTAATTGTAACAGTACCACAAGCAGACCAGGCTGAGAAACATCATGTGGCAGTGGCAATGAGGTTTCTGAGGAAAATGCCAAGAATACCATGTGTGGATAGAACAACTAATTTCCTACAAGAAAACAAATGAAAACCATAAATTGATTAGATACATTTTCGTAGTCTGTCCAGATTTATTAGGCACATTATGAGGAGAAATAAACTGGACAACTGATTGCTGTGTGACCAGACTGGTGAGAGAAGAGCAAGGGCAAGGCAGAGGGATCAATATCCACTTGACGAAGCCCGGAAATGAACCCATGACTTTTAGAACACGAGGTAGGTGGTTTAGCCACTTTGCCGCAGAGCCACAGGGGCATCCAGCAGATAGAGAAGTCACTCAATCATGAATCCTGGTTCACGCCTTCCAGCACATTGGGCATCTGGCACAAGACTCGTAGTTGTTATAGACCAATGGGCACTCTGTGGCTGTTATCTTCTCACAGACACAAGTTATGTCATCTTCTCACAGCCACATGTTATGTTATCTTCTCACAAACACATGTTATGTCATCTTCTCACAGTCACATGTTATGTTATCTTTTGACAGACACATGTAATGTTATCTTCTCACAAACACATGTTATGTTATCTTCTCACAGTCACATGTTATGTTATCTTCTCACATACACATGTTACGTTATCTTCTGACAGACACGTGTTATGTTATCTTCTGACAGACACATGGTATGTTATCTTCTCACAAACACATGTTATGTTATCTTCTCACAGTCACATGGTATGTTATCTTCTGACAGACATGTGTAATGTTATCTTCTCACAAGCACATGTTGTGTTATCTACTCACAGACACATGTTATGTTATCTTCTCACAGACACATGTTACATTATCTTCTGACAGACACATATTATGTTGTCTTCTCACAGACACATGTTATGTTATCTTCTCACAGACATATGTCATGTTATCTTCTCACAGACACATGTTATGTTATCTTCTCACAGACGTGTTATGTTATCTTCTAACATACGCATGTTACGTTATCATCTCACAGACATATTATGTTATCTTCTCACAGACACATGTTATGTTATCTTCTCACAGACACATGTTATGTTATCTTCTCACAGACACAAGTTATGTTATCTTCTCACAGACATGTGTTATGTTATTTTCTCACAGACACATGTTATGTTATCTTCTCACAGACACATGTTATGTTATCTTCTCACAGATACGTGTTTGGGAGATAAGTTTGGGAGTCTCTGTGGCAAAGTGGTCAAGCCATTTGACTCATGCTCCGAAGGTTGCGGGTTCAATTCTGGGCCGCGTCCTTCGGTTTACAAGTCAAATGTTTCTGAGACTCCTGTGGATCGTCGCTAAAAGCTACGGAGTTCGTGCTTTGTGCGACGCTTTCCGTGCTGCGGAAAGAGACCGAGCCGTATGGGATAAAACTTGGTGCAATGAAGTTGACCCTGTCTACTTTTAAGCGACTTTTTAGATACATGTTATGTTATCTTCTCACAGACACGTGTAATGTTATCTTCTCACAGACACATGTTATATTATCTTCTCACAGACACATGTTATGTTATCTTCTCACAGACATGTGTTATGTTATCTTCTCACAGACACGTGTTATGTTATCTTCTCACAGACACATGTTATGTTATCTTCTCACAGACACATGTTATATTATCTTCTCACAGACACATGTTATGTTATCTTCTCACAGACACATGTTATGTTATCTTCTCACAGACACATGTTATGTTATCTTCTCACAGACACATGTTATATTATCTTCTCACAGACACATGTTATATTATCTTCTCACAGACACATGTTATGTTATCTTCTCACAGACATGTGTTATGTTATCTTCTCACAGACACATGTTATGTTATCTTCTCACAGGCACATGTTATATTATCTTCTCACAGACACATGTTATGTTATCTTCTCACAGACACATGTTATGTTATCTTCTCACAGACACATGTTATGTTATCTTCTCACAGACACATGTTATATTATCTTCTCAGAGACACATGTTATATTATCTTCTCACAGACACATGTTATGTTATCTTCTCAGAGACACGTGTTATGTTATCTTCTCAGAGACACGTGTTATGTTATCTTCTCACAGACACATGTTATGTTACCTTCTCACAGACACATGTTATCTTCTCACAGACACATGTTATGTTATCTTCTCACAGACACATGTTATATTATCTTCTCACAGACACATGTTATGTTATCTTCTCACAAATATGTGTTATGTTATCTTCTCACAGACACATGTTATGTGCTATCATTTGCCATCATCATGCTGAACACAAGTCTGCACAACCCCAGTGTCAAGGACAAACCGCCGGTGGATCGGTTTATACAGATGAACCGGGGGATCAACGACGGGGGAAATCTGCCAGAAGAACTGTTGATAGTGAGTTTTCTGTATAGCTCATATTGTATACATATTGTGTGTGTGTGTGTGTGCGTGTGTGCGTGCGTGCGTGCCTTCTCTGTGTGTATCTCTGTGTGCAGGAGAATCACTATGTTTACGTCACATACTTTTTATGTACACATTTTTCTCCATGTTTAACATTTTTATGAGACTGCTCATGACAATTGTCAGTGTATGTGTGTGAGTAAAGTGTGGGAGTTTGTTCATACTAGTTTCAATGCTAACATGAGACATTTTGTATGTGTCTAGATGTGAGGAGGTGTGAGTGTGTGTGGAGGATGTGTGTGAGTGTGGGGATATGATGTGGGTGGGGGTATGCGTTTGGATGGGTTGGGGTGTGTGGGTTTTTGTGGGTAGCGATATTTGTGGGTGTTGGTGGGATGTATGGATGGATGTGAGGGGGTGAAAGTAGGGGTGTGGGAATGGGTGTGGGGAATGTGTGTATGGGTGGAGGATATGTGTATGGGATGGGTGTGAGGTGTGTGTGTTTATGTGGGTGAAGATGTGTGGGTGGTTTGAGGAAGTATGTGTGGGTCGCGGGGTTGTGTGGGTAGGGGATTGTGTTAAGTGGATTGGGGATGCAAGGGCGGGTGGGGAGAAGTGTATGGTGTGTGGGTTTGAGATATGTGTGCGGTGTGTTGGTGGGGGATGTGTGCATGGTGTGTGGGTGGGGGTGTGGTGGTATGGGTGAGGATATGTGTGTGGGTGGGGATAGTGTGTGGTGTGGGGGATGTGTGTGATGGGTGGGGTATATGTGTGGGTGAGTAGGGGATGTGTGGTGGTTGGGGGAAGTATGTGGGCATGTGTGGGTGGGAGATGTGTGTGTGGATGGGGAATGTGTGGGTGGGGGTGTGTTAGTGGCTTAGGGATGTGTAGGTGGGTGAGGGATGTGCATGTGTCGGGGTGGGATGCGTGAGTGGGTGGAGGATAAGTGTGGGTAGGGGTATTGTGATCGAGAGATGTTTGGTTGGGGGTGAGTGTGTGGGGGTGTGTGGGTGCGTAGTGGAGGATGTGTGTGTGAGTGAGTGTGTGTTGGTGGACGGGTAGGGAATGCGTGTGTGGGTGGGAAGAGGTGTGTGGTGTGTTGGTTAGGGATATTGTGTGGGTGAGGTATGTGTGTGTGGATGGGGGATGATTTTGTGGTGTGTGGGTGGGGTTATGTGGGGTGGATGGGTAAGGGTATCTGTGTGGGTGTGGGTGGGATTATTGTGTGGTATGTGGCTGGGGGATATGTGTGTGGTGTGTAGATGGGGATGTGTGGTGGTATGTGGGTGTGGGATATGTTGGTGAGGGATATGTGTGTGTGTACGGTGCGTGGGTTGGGAATATTGCATGGTAGGGGATGTATGTGATGTGCGGGTGGGGAATTGTGTAGTGGGGGATTGGGTTAAGGCATGTATGGGTGGGTGGAGGAAGTATGTGTGGGTGGTGGGGTGTGTGTGTGAGTGGATTGGGGATGTATGGGTAGTTAGGGAGATGTGTGTGTGTGGGGGGAGGGGGGGATTGTGTGCGTGGGTGGGAAATATGTGGTCAATAGAGATGTGGCTGGGGGATGGGTGGTTTGAGGTGTGGATGGGGAGAGGATGTGTGGGTTAGGATGTGTATGTGGGTGGGCATGGGATATGTGGGTTGGTGGGGGAATGTTTGTGGGTGGCGAGTGTGTTTTGATTGGGGGAACAGGTGAGGGGAGTGTGGGTGGGGGATGTGCGGGAGGAGGATGGGTCGGTTGGTGGGGTATGTATGTGTCCCTTGGTGTGCATGTGTGTGGGTAGGTGGGGTGTGTGTGGGTGGGGTGATGTATAGGTACGTGGGAGATGGGCCTCATAACATGGTAATTTGCCTTGTTTATGTTTACAACATTCATTTCACAATGTTTATTTTTCTTCCTATGTAAATGTATAATGCTCTTGATGAACGAAAGACGAGTGTTTGGAAGGGCCGAATGTAAGACGGGCCTGCGCGCCCAATTTGTGACCCTAATAAAGTTGATTTGATTTGATTTTTGATTTTACACACTGACAGGGTATGGATTGTACAAGCATGTGTGATATAAAATGATATGTTATAATTGCCAGAACCTGTATGAGAGCACAATAGTTCTATGTTGTTATTGCCAGAACCTCCATGAGACAAACATCATAGTTCTATGTTATCTTTGCCAGAACCTGTATGAGACAAACATCATAGTTCTATATTATTGTCGTCAGAACCTGTATGAGAGCATCAGGAAGGAGCCGTTCAAGATCCCAGAAGATGATGGCAATGATCTGATGCACACCTTCTTCAACCCTGTCAAGGAGGGCTGGCTCATGAAGCAAGGTGATATGTCTTTATTGTGTCAGGGTTGTCTGTCTGTAAGTTGTCCTCCTTCTCCGCATCCTCCTGTTTCATCTGCTGTTTGTTGTTTGTATTCTTCTTGTCCAACTTGCTGGTACAGATGATGATGCCCCTCTCCCATTACTAGTTGGACCAAGGTGATGGTTGCTGTTTGTTGTTTGTATTCTTCTTGTCCAACTTGCTGGTACAGATGATGATGCCCCTCTCCCATTACTAGTTGGACCAAGGTGATGGTTGCTGTTTGTTGTTTGTATTCTTCTTGTCCAACTTGCTGGTACAGATGATGATGCCCCTCTCCCATTACTAGTTGGACCAAGGTGATGGTCGCTGCTTAAATGTCTTTGTACATTTCTGCCTGTTCTCCTCCCTTTGCTTCTTCTTTTTCATCTCCTCTGCTTCTCCTTTTTTCTTCTTCTCTCCTTCTCCTTCTTCATATTCTTGTTCTTTGTATCAGCTGTATTTGTTTACCTTTCTCCTTCTTCTTCTTCTCTTTTTTCTTCTTCTCTCCTTCTCCTTCTTCATATTCTTGTTCTTTGTATCAGCAGTAGTAATTTACTTTCCTCCTCCTTCTTCTTCTTCTTCTTCTTCTTCTTCTTCTTCTTCTTCTTCTTCTTCTTCTTCTTCTTTTTTTTTTTTTTCGTCTCCTCTCTCTTTCCTTTTTTTTTCTTCTTCTCTCCTCCTTCATCTTCTTGTTCTTTGTATCTGCAGTAGTAATTAACTTCTTCCTGCCTCTTCTATTACTTATCTTATTGTTTATGTTTATTTCTTTACCCTCCATTGCCCTGTCCTTGCTGTCTTCCTTTCACTCATTCTGTTTTCTTCCTCTCTCTCTTCCCCTGTCCTTCCTTTTGTATCTGCCTTGTGCCTCCTCTCTCCTTCTTTCTCTTCTGCTTCCTCAACTGTGACACTCTACAGTGGTAACCAGATGTACCAGTTTGTGTGTATCCCAACTGTGTTTGACAGTGTCTTGTCATGTTTAGTTAACTAACCTGTGTGTGTGGGCTTGCTTGAGTGTTGTCCCTATTAATCTACTTAATATCTGCTTGGCTAACATGTTTTATTTGCCTCTGCTTGCTGTGTAGGTGCCCCCAAAATTAGTAAGTTTTCAGTTTTGATGTAGTTGATGCACCGTTCGTCTTCACTTAGAGATGTGCACTTGTAGTCTCTGTGTGTTTACTTGCAACTTTTCATTTCAGTCACAATGTTGTGAATCCATTCTGTCCTCTCCCCCCCCCCACCACCCACATGTGTGTCAGATATAGCACTGTGTACATGCGTCCTTGTTGCAGCCCCTCTCCCCCCCCCCCCCCCCCACATGTGTGTCAGTAGACTTTTGTTAGAGGATGCCTTGATGTAAGGTTAGGGTATTATGACAATGGCATGACACAGTTGGACGAGGTTTTACTGTCAGCTCTCATTGTTCACAATGGGATGGAAAGACTTTTTATGCAACCATCTGTGACATCATGTATAGAATCACTTGACCAGACATTGTATGTTCATCATGTGACATGACAGAACGTATATAAATTGATATGTCAAATGTATGTTAGAGATTGTCCCTGTGGTGGAGGAAGCACATCCTCCATGGAGTGGTGGTTTTGTTCAGGGAATCTGGTCCTGCAGATCACAGCAGTAAGTGTCTAAAAATACCAGAGTAACTGGAGATAGTAGTAAGGCATCACCACATTCCAGCATAGAAGTGGCAAGGCTGTGAGTGAGCGAACTGCAGATCACAGCAGTAAGTGTCTAAAAATACCAGAGTAACTGGAGATAGTAGTTAGGCATCACCACATTCCAGCATAGAAGTGGCAAGGCTGTGAGTGAGCGAACTGCAGATCACAGCAGTAAGTGTCTAAAAATACCAGAGTAACTGGAGATAGTAGTAAGGTATCACCACATTCCAGCATAGAAGTGGCAAGGCTGTGAGTGAGCGAACTGCAGATCACAGCAGTAAGTGTCTAAAAATACCAGAGTAACTGGAGATAGTAGTAAGGCATCACCACATTCCAGCATAGAAGTGGCAAGGCTGTGAGTGAGCGAACTGCAGATCACAGCAGTAAGTGTCTAAAAATACCAGAGTAACTGGAGATAGTAGTAAGGCATCACCACATTCCAGCATAGAAGTGGCAAGGCTGTGAGTGAGCGAACTGCAGATTACAGCAGTAAGTGTCTAAAAATACCAGAGTAACTGGAGATAGTAGTAAAGCATCACCACATTCCAGCATAGAAGTGGCAAGGCTGTGAGTGAGCGAACAAACCACGCACTGGATGTAGTCATGATAGGATGTGTGCACTAAACCCAACCCTTTCTGGTCAACTTTGCATGCACACGGACAGACTGTCAACTTTGCATGCACATGGAGAGACTGTCAACTTTACATGCACACGGACAGACTATCAACTTTGCATGCACACAGACAGACTGTCAACTTTGCATGCACACGGACAGACTGTCAACTTTCATTGAATGTGGTTTTGTTTGCTTTCTTGTATATGTAGTTTATTATTGTTTTATAATTGTTATATTGTTGTTGTTATATGTGCTTGCTCATGTTTGTGAGCGCTACACAACTGACACTGTTTGCTTGCTGCATACAGTCCACATAGCTGAAGTTATTCCAGTACATCATTGAATTGTGGACAGTCCACATAGCTGAAGTTATTCCAGTACATCATTGAATTGTGGACAGTCCACATAGCTGAAGTTATTCCAGTACATCATTGAATTGTGGACAGTCCACATAGCTGAAGTTATTCCAGTACATCATTGTGGACAGTCCACATAGCTGAAGTTATTCCAGCGCCTCATTGTGGACAGTCCACATAGCTGAAGTTATTCCAGCGCCTCATTGTGGACAGTCCACATAGCTGAAGTTATTCCAGCGCCTCATTGTGGACAGTCCACACAGCTGAAGTTATTCCAGCGCCTCATTGTGGACAGTCCACACAGCTGAAGTTATTCCAGCACATCATTGTGGACAGTCCACATAGCTGAAGTTATTCCAGTACATCATTGTGGACAGTCCACATAGCTGAAGTTATTCCAGCGCCTCATTGTGAACAGTCCACATAGCTGAAGTTATTCCAGCACCTCATTGTGGACAGTCCACACAGCTGAAGTTATTCCAGCGCATCATTGTGGACAGTCCACATAGCTGAAGTTATTCCAGTACATCATTGTGGACAGTCCACATAGCTTAAGTTATTCCAGCACATCATTGTGGACAGTCCACATTGCTGAAGTTATTCCAGTACATCATTGTGGACAGTCCACATAGCTGAAGTTATTCCAGCGCCTCATTGTGAACAGTCCACATAGCTGAAGTTATTCCAGTACATCATTGTGGACAGTCCACATAGCTGAAGTTATTCCAGCGCCTCATTGTGGACAGTCCACATAGCTGAAGTTATTCCAGCACCTCATTGTGGACAGTCCACATAGCTGAAGTTATTCCAGCGCATCATTGTAGACAGTCCACATAGCTGAAGTTATTCCAGCGCCTCATTGTGGACAGTCCACATAGCTTAAGTTATTCCAGCACCTCATTGTGGACAGTCCACATAGCTGAAGTTATTCCAGCACCTCATTGTGGACAGTCCACATAGCTGAAGTTATTCCAGCACCTCATTGTGGACAGTCCACATAGCTGAAGTTATTCCAGCGCATCATTGTAGACAGTCCACATAGCTGAAGTTATTCCAGCGCCTCATTGTGGACAGTCCACACAGCTGAAGTTATTCCAGTACATCATTGTGGACAGTCCACATAGCTTAAGTTATTCCAGTACATCATTGTGGACAGTCCACATAGCTTAAGTTATTCCAGTACATCATTGTGGACAGTCCACACAGCTTAAGTTATTCCAGTACATCATTGTGGACAGTCCACATAGCTTAAGTTATTCCAGCGCATCATTGTGGACAGTCCACATAGCTGAAGTTATTCCAGCGCCTCATTGTGGACAGTCCACACAGCTGAAGTTATTCCAGTACATCATTGTGGACAGTCCACATAGCTTAAGTTATTCCAGTACATCATTGTGGACAGTCCACATAGCTTAAGTTATTCCAGCACCTCATTGTGGACAGTCCACATAGCTGAAGTTATTCCAGCACCTCATTGTGGACAGTCCACATAGCTGAAGTTATTCCAGCACCTCATTGTGGACAGTCCACATAGCTGAAGTTATTCCAGCGCCTCATTGTGGACAGTCCACACAGCTGAAGTTATTCCAGCACCTCATTGTGGACAGTCCACATAGCTGAAGTTATTCCAGCGCCTCATTGTGGACAGTCCACATAGCTGAAGTTATTCCAGTACATCATTGTGGACAGTCCACATAGCTGAAGTTATTCCAGCACCTCATTGTGGACAGTCCACATAGCTGAAGTTATTCCAGCACCTCATTGTGGACAGTCCACACAGCTGAAGTTATTCCAGCGCCTCATTGTGGACAGTCCACACAGCTGAAGTTATTCCAGCGCCTCATTGTGGACAGTCCACACAGCTGAAGTTATTCCAGCGCCTCATTGTGGACAGTCCACATAGCTGAAGTTATTCCAGCACCTCATTGTGGACAGTCCACACAGCTGAAGTTATTCCAGCACCTCATTGTGGACAGTCCACATAGCTTAAGTTATTCCAGCGCCTCATTGTGGACAGTCCACACAGCTGAAGTTATTCCAGCACCTCATTGTGGACAGTCCATATAGCTTAAGTTATTCCAGCGCCTCATTGTGAACAGTCCACATAGCTGAAGTTATTCCAGCACCTCATTGTGGACAGTCCACACAGCTGAAGTTATTCCAGCGCCTCATTGTGAACAGTCCACATAGCTGAAGTTATTCAGTACATCATTGTGGACAGTCCACACAGCTGAAGTTATTCCAGCGCCTCATTGTGGACAGTCCACATAGCTGAAGTTATTCCAGCACCTCATTGTGGACAGTCCACACAGCTGAAGTTATTCCAGCACCTCATTGTGGACAATCCACATAGCTTAAGTTATTCCAGCGCCTCATTGTGGACAGTCCACACAGCTGAAGTTATTCCAGTGCATCATTGTGGACAGTCCACATAGCTGAAGTTATTCCAGCACCTCATTGTGGACAGTCCACACAGCTGAAGTTATTCCAGCACCTCATTGTGGACAGTCCACATAGCTTAAGTTATTCCAGCACCTCATTGTGGACAGTCCACACAGCTGAAGTTATTCCAGCACCTCATTGTGGACAGTCCACATAGCTTAAGTTATTCCAGCACGTCATTGTGGACAGTCCACATAGCTGAAGTTATTCCAGCGCCTCATTGTGGACAGTCCACACAGCTGAAGTTATTCTAGCACTTCATTGTGGACAGTCCACATACCTGAAGTTATTCCAGTGCATCATTGTGGACAGTCCACATAGCTGAAGTTATTCCAGCACCTCATTGTGGACAGTCCACACAGCTGAAGTTATTCCAGCACCTCATTGTGGGCAGTCCACACAGCTGAAGTTATTCCAGCACCTCATTGTGGACAGTCCACACAGCTGAAGTTATTCCAGCGCCTCATTGTGGACAGTCTACATAGCTGAAGTTATTCCAGCGCCTCATTGTGAACAGTCCACATAGCTGAAGTTATTCCAGCGCCTCATTGAATTGTGGACAGTCCACATAGCTTAAGTTATTCCAGCGCCTCATTGTGAACAGTCCACATAGCTGAAGTTATTCCAGTACATCATTGTGGACAGTCCACATAGCTTAAGTCATTCCAGTGCATCATTGTGGACAGTCCACACAGCTGAAGTTATTCCAGCGCCTCATTGAATTGTGGACAGTTCACTTAGCTTAAGTTATTCCAGTGCCTCATTGTGGACAGTCCACATAGCTGAAGTTATTCCAGTGCCTCATTGAATTATGGACAGTTCACACAGCTGAAGTTATTCCAGTGCCTCATTGAATTGTGGACAGTCCATATAGCTGAAGTTATTCCAGTGCCTCATTGAATTGTGGACAGTTCACACAACTGAAGTGATTCCAGGGCATCATTGAATTGTGGCCAGTTCACACAGCTGAAGTTATTCCAAAACATCATTGAATTATCTACAGATTACTCCAGGAAAATCTTTCCATCAAATTGGACCATCCAGTATCAGATACAGACAGCTGAAGGATTCTGCATTGCACAAGACTTGGCACATACTAAGTCATGGCTTTAACTGGGTGACCAGCTTCTGTCCACACTTGTGTTCCTACCCCCCAACTCACAGCTAACTCAAGTACTTGCTATATGACTCACAATAATTGCAACCAAGTGTAATCAAAGTGCTACCATATGATGTACTAAAAGCAACATCCAATTGTATATATTATTTGTTATATAAATCCCAGTCTATTTACATAGGCAGAACAGTAGGACAGTTAGAAAGTAAAATGGCAGAACACATCACTAAATGGATTAGGAAGCTATACTTTTTTTTTTTAAATTTTTTTTTTTAGCATATCCTTTACAGGACCTCGCTGTCAACACCAGCATCTTTCAGCTGTATGTTCATTTCTTGGCAAGATTACGCTAATTAGTTTGCCATTGCTTTCTGAGCTGCCGGCTCACATACCCCGTAAGTTACTGATGCGATTCGAACCACTGCTGATTCTAACCGTCATCACGTTACCAACGAGAGTATACCAGATTACGTAGAAAAGTCATAACCTCTAAGCCACGAAGCCGGCATAAGCTACTGGTAAACCATAATTATGTCAGCAAAAAGACATAATAATTATTTATTTACAGCTCACCGTAGTGACAGAGAAACATTTGACTACATGTCTAGTGTATTCCAGTTGAAGAGACTCACTGTGCTTCTTGATTATATGTTGCATTTGTTCTGTAGTGTTCTCCTGGTGAGATACCACAAGATATGCAGTAAATTGTGCAATATATTGTTTGTGTCTTCATTGCTCACATTTCAGATAGTGGGCTTCTTGATCACCTTTAGCTACCTGTATATGTGATCTAGCATTCTTTGGTCATGCGATGAGAAGAGAGACATTGGGGAATATCGTGACAACTGGAAAGATCAGTGGGAAAATAGGCAGCAGCAGACAAAGATAAATGTTTGGGTAGAGACAGTGACTTGGAGGAATATCATCAGCAGAGTTGGTCCAGAGCACCAGGGACAGAGATCGTTCTGAGACAAGAACTCCAACACCAGTTGGCATGCCACATGATGCTGATGAGGATATTTGATCTGAAATGTAAACCCCACCTCCCCCCCCCCCCCCATGCCTTCCCAGTGACATGTGATACATACTACACTTCACAGATTGTATATTACTCTAACCTAACTGTGTCTCCATACACCAGGTGGTAGGGTCAAAAACTGGAAGCGCAGGTGGTTCATCCTCAACGACAACTGTCTGTACTACTTCCAATACACCACGGTAAGTTTGTCTGCTGCTGTTTCCAGTCCTTCTAAAACACGGGGGTACGAACTCTGGACAATCATGGAAATAGCTGTGTGAAAGCAGTTTACCCATTCCGTGACAATTCCTGGTAGTGCTTCCAGCCTACAACATGTCAGTGACATTGATCTGGTGTTGGATGGCTTTGTGGTTGCTGGGTGACTTGCTGGTGACGTGGTTTTGGTCGCTGGAAATGACTTTTCTCCACCAGGTTTCTCCTTGTTCTTCACTGAACAGGATCATGTGACCTGATGCTCTGGTTGATAGCTAGATCTACACATATAAAATCATATCTATACATATACATATACCAACATACATATATTCAAACATAGTGATAATGTCTGGCAATGTCTCTCGTCCAAGTTTACCACTTTTACTATCCTCTCTCTTTCACTCCTCTTCTCTCTATCTCTCTCACTCTGTTGTCGGAAGAACTTTTCCGTAGTTGAACAGGTCCTCTAGTTACAGTTGCTGCCTTCACCCTAACGGTCACGTCGTGAGGAACGGAGTGTCCTAAGTCCACGCCTCTCATACAGCCACTCCTTCACCAAAGTTGATTCAGCAGATTAAATGTTCAGTGGTGTTAATACAAGAGTGACTGACCTTCAGGCTTAACTGCCAGTGATCAGTCTCTGCGTCAGCCCCATGTGAGTTATGATGAACCCACGTTCATCATGCACTTGTAATGGTTACAAACACAATATACTCATTACCTGGTTTGGGTAATGTATACACTACAACACCTATGCTTTAAATACAACCACAGTAGTATTGTGTACCATACACCATGGGGTAACATATTACATCTGAAGCATACTATAATAATAGGCAATATGTATAACAAAGGCTAATCATAATCATAGCACAACAAACATTCACCCTAGTGTGTTATAACTATTTTCAACATCATATACATTCCATATGTCAAGATTATATTTTTAAAAATAGCTTGATATTCCTACTAGTGTGGTAAAAATAACAGAAATATAGTAACACAACTATATACAACAAAATGAGAAAAGTAACGTACATAGGACAGACAAAATGAAAGTCCATAGATGTAGAGACTTGTTACTTAGCTGAATTGTTACTAGGGGAAAAAATCCATAGGACATTCTAAACAGCATAAGAATCGAGACTTATCGACAAATGATATACACGTATAAAATAGCGTTTTAAACTGATTCTTCCAGAAGACGATCTAATGGAGGATTCTGAAACTCTAGTATATATACACAGGTTTGATTTTGTGTCCTTCTCTGCCAGCCAACCTTTGAACTTCTCATCTGTGCTTTGCACATTGGTGTCAGGTATCCTTAACTAGGTGTTGGTCAGTTCACACATTCTTCCGTTTGAAATATTCCTCTTAGTCTAGCATTCCACGGGGACATGTTTACCAGGGATACATTTCGACATTTTATTTTATGCCAAACTGTTTCAAGTTGTCATTACAGCCTTGCAGCTCCTTTCGCTGGTGAACAGAAATTATGACAATATTTTATAATTGTTGAAGAAACCAGCCTGTGTTCGCTTTGTAAAATGGCTGTCCTACTTACGCAATTTTGCATCATAGATTTGTGGATGCTGAGCAGTATGGTGACGTTTTATTTGTCTCTCTTCTCATTCCTCCTTGCTCTTATCTTGGTTGTAGAATGACAGATTCAGTCTGATATTATACGAAGCGTTCCTTCACAGAAAGACAGAATTTTAAAAGTATAGTTAATGTGACAGATTTTAGCCATAGGAAAGGCAGAAGGTTAGACAGGTTGGCCCGCATGCACAATATTAGAAGTATAGTTAATGTGGCAGAGATTAGTCACAGACAGGAGAATTCCGAACAATGAGCAAGTGTGTTGTCATGATGGAGCTGCCCAGACCCCATCACTCATAGGTCCATTCTTTCACATTCTTTACCTCTGACTCAGATGCTCTTAGCCAGACTCCCTATCTCCTGACATGGCTCAATGCCATTTTAGCTGTTGCCCAAGCTGAACATGCAGCTGAAAGGCAGCCTATTTGTGTCACGAGAAGACTTTATGTGGAATGTGCCACCACGCTGTGCTCCATCCCCACTGAGAACTTCCTGAAATGCTACCAACAACGGTGATACTGCTGGCAGACATGTGTACGCCCCAATGAGAGTGTTCTTGAGAGTTTTAGGCTTTCACACCTACAGGTGAGTCATTGTACTTCCCTGGACCAGATGTCTGATACTGTTTGAACAGACCTCGTGTGTGAGTGGAGTGTTAACAACAAACATTCTGTACACCTTTCCTAGGACAAGGAGCCCAAAGGAATCATTCCACTAGAGAACATTCAAATCCGGGAAGTGGCTGCCGAGAAATCACGAGCCAACAGCTTTGAGCTGTTCTGTTCAGGGAATGCAGAGATCATCAAAGCTTGTAAGGTGGATTCTGATGGGAAGGTCATTGAAGGTAATACTGGGCTCTGTCTGACCTCTTTCAAACTGTCATCCACCTGTTGTTTACTGTCACTGTCTTAGCTCTGTCAAACTGTCATTAATCCATAGTTTACTGTCAGTGTCTTAGCTCTGTCAATTTGTCATCAACCCATAGTATAGTCTATGTCTGAGCTCTGTCAAACTGTCATCAACCCATAGTATAGTCTATGTCTGAGCTCTGTCAATTTGTCATCAAGCCATCGTTTAGTCTATGTCTGAGCTCTGTCAAACTGTCATCAACCCATAGTATAGTCTACGTCTGAGCTCTGTCAGACTGTCATCAACCCATAGTTTACTGTCTCTGTCTGAGCTCTGCCAAACTGTCATCAACCCATAGTTTACTGTCACTGTCTCTGAGCTCTGCCAAACTGTCATCAACCCATAGTTTACTGTCACTGTCTCTGAGCTCTGCCAAACTGTCATCAGCCCACAGTTTACTGTCACTGTCTCTGAGCTCTGCCAAACTGTCATCAACCCATAGTTTACTGTCACTGTCTCTGAGCTCTGTCAGACTGTCATCAACCCATAGTTTACTGTCTCTCTTTGAGCTCTGTCAAACTGTCATCAACCCATAGTATAGTCTATGTCTGAGCTCTTCAAACTGTCATCATCCCATAGTTTACTGTCTCTGTCTGAGCTCTGTCAAAGTGTCATCAACCTGTAATTTACTGTCACTGTCTGTCTGAGCTCTGTCAGACTGTCATAAAGCTGTGGGTTTACTGCCTCTGTCTCTGTCTGAGCTCTGTCAGACTGTCATAAAGCTGTGGGTTTACTGTCTCTGTCTGAGCTCTGTCAAAATGTCATCACCTCATAGGTTACTTCTCTGTCTTAGCTCTGTCAAACTGTCACTGTCTGTCTTAGCTATTACACTCAGTGGACTCTATTTGTGTGCTCAGAAACTATTACTCTCAGTGGATTATATTTATGTACTCAGTAACTGTTACACTTGGTGGACTATATTTGTTTGCTCAGTAACTGTTACACTTGGTGGACTATATTTGTGTGCTCAGTAACTGTTACACTTGGTGGACTTTATTTGTGTGCTCAGTAACTGTTACACTCAGTGGACTATATTTGTGTGCTCAGTAACTGTTACACTCGGTGGACTATATTTGTGTGCTCAGTAACTGTTACACTTGGTGGACTTTATTTGTGTGCTCAGTAACTGTTACACTTGGTGGACTTTATTTGTGTGCTCAGTAACTGTTACACTTGGTGGACTATATTTGTGTGCTCAGTAACTGTTACACTCGGTGGACTATATTTGTGTGCTCAGTAACTGTTACACTTGGTGGACTTTATTTGTGTGCTCAGTAACTGTTACACTAAGTAGACTATATCTGTGTGCTCAGTAACTGTTACACTCAGTGGACTTTATTTGTGTGCTCAGTAACTGATCGAGGGGAACAGACCAAGAGGAAGACCGAGAGGAAAATACCTGGATGGCTTGGCCACATGGCATGGACGAGACAGGAACACTGAGCTGATCCACGACTCTGGTGATCGAGTGAAATGGCGAATCATGACCGCCCACGCTTTCCGGCATGGCACATGATTGATTGATTGATCAGTAACTGTTACACTCAGTAGACTATATTTGTGTTCTCAGAAACCGTTACACTTGGTGGACTTTATTTGTGTGCTCAGAAACCGTTACACTTGGTGGACTCTATCTGTATGCTCATAAATTGTTACACTCAGCGAACTCTGTTTGTATGCTCATAAACTGTTACACTCAGTGAACTCTTTTGTGTTTCGATACAGGTCGACATAGCGTGTACAGGATGGCAGCCAGTTCTGTTAGTGAGAAAGATGATTGGATAAACTGTATCAGGTGATTCATCTTCAAATGTGTGTTCACAATGTGCATGATAAACTGTATCAGGTGATTGATCTTCCAATGTGTGTTCACAATGTGCATGATAAACTGTATCAGGTGATTGATCTTCCAATTTGTGTTCGCAATGTGCATGATAAACTGTGGCAAAAAGAAATGGCATGAGAAATGGTGATTCTCGTTCGCGACAGCATGGTGGCGTCAGAGCTAGATATGTCCAGTTGGGACAGTGACGATATACAAATACAGGCGTTGAGAGTTCATTCCAGTATACCATTCGTGTTGGTTAATGTTTATGCCCGCAATGGGAGTATGGACGCCCAGAAGTGGCAGTGCTTAAGTGGCATATTAGGCCACGAGAGAAATGTTATTTTCTGTGGTGACTTCAACGCTAAAGGCAGATCATGGGGAAACATTTCCTCCAATACATAGGGGGAGGAGCTCGAGACTGCACTTGAAACCATTGACCTGGTTTGTATCAACAGTGGCTGTGTCACCAGGACAGCAAGCCGTCCAGGCGATGAGGACAGTGCTATTGATCTGGCGCTAGTTTCACCTTCACTCACTACAGTGTGTAGATGGGGTGTCCTAGGACACCACGGCAGCGACCACCACCCTTGCATCATATTGGTGGAGAAAGGCAGAACCAGGCAGCACAAGCTAAAGGTAAAGACTTTCCAGTATGACAGTACAGGGCAAGATGTGGTGAGTAAAATAAGACGTGACAAGCGCAGAAAGTTTCAGAGCAGGAAAAAAAGCTGGGAGCAGCCACCGTGGTGGAATTTCAAGGTGGAGAAGGCTTGGGTGGATAAGCGTAGTGCTGTATGGAGATGGCAAAATGCCAAGAAGAACAGAGCTGGTCATCCTAGTCCCTGCATGCACTTAGAAAGAGAGATGCACACAAAAGTAAGCTATTTCAAGAAACTGGTCAAGGTGGTTAAAAGTGAAAAATGGGCAAAGGTGTGTCAAAGAGTAAGCACAGACAAGTCACTGAAATTGTTCTGGCGACTACATAAAAGCATGAGTGGTGTAGTCAAGAATAAGAGCATTTCTGACTTCCAAGGTGCTGACCTCATCTGGCAGAGGACTGACGAGGACAAGGGCAAAGCCCTCTTTGAACGCTACCTTGAGCAGAGCAACCAGACAGACATGGGAGGCCGAAATCTGGCCAAAGTCACCTCAGACAGATGCAAGGCCCAGAACACTTCGGATGAAGACACAGTGACAGTGAAAGAAATCAAGGCTGTACTTCGACGATCAAAAAACAGCGCTCCAGGTCCTGATGGCATAAGATACGACGACATCAATAAGTGTACCGACAATGAGCTAGAGAAACTAGCAGACATGTACAACAACAGTATAGGGAGTGCTAGCATCAAGGAGGAATGGTTACACAGCTATCTGATTCCCTTGCCGAAGCCTGACAAAGACCACACACAAATTCAGGGATATCGAATTATAACCATGCAGAATACAATAGGCAAGCTGCTGGAGAAGGTAATTGCCAGGAAGATATCAAGCCAGCTAGAGAGGCAATGTGTTTTCCCACCTACCCTGGGTGGGTACCGTCCAAAAAGAGAAACCTGGTCCAATGCAGCAGTCTTTGCCCATGATGTCTATGAAGGTTTCCACTCAGGCATTGAAACCTTTGCTGCAGTGATTGATCTTGAGGACGCATACAACAGAGTACCATTGGATTTTTTAATTTTTCAGCTTCTTGAACTAAAAGTAAGTCCATTCCTCCTTAGTTGGATCGCTGTAGCCCTCTTCCAACGGAAAGTAGTTTTTAGATGTGGCTGTTGGACTTCGGAACCAACAACAATATATCCTGGCCTACCACAGGGATCACCATTATCTCCGGTACTGTTCAACGCCTACACAGTGAGAATCACCAGTGAGCAGATCACTGGACCTGGCAGGACATTGTTGTATGCCGATGATGTTTTAGTGTATCGTCAGGGTAAGGATAGAGAGGAGGTTGCTGTGGAACTACAAACCGAACTCAATCGCATAAGTACTTGGTGTGATGAAGCTGGGGCAATGGTCAACCCAACAAAGGCAACAGTGACTTGGTTCTCGTTGAATAATCATATTATCAACACTCCAACACCAACTGTAATGCTGTGTTCAGAGACGGTGGAAAGAATGCAGGCAATGAATTACCTAGGGATACGGTTTGATCGAAGCCTTGCTTATAATGTGCACATAGACCAGGTGATAACAAAGGCCGAGCGGGGTGTGGCTGCGATGCGGGTGATGGCGGCAGCAAACTGTGAGCAGCGCCATCTATGTCTTCTGTACGAGGGGCTGGTCATGTCTGTTTTGGAGTATGCAATGGCAATCCTGGCTCTCAGCCATAAGCAGATAGAAAGGATGGAAAGGATACAGAATGAAGCTATGCGCATTATCCTTGGATGTACAAGAGATACAGCATGCAGGGCGATGCGCTACCTTCTTGATTTTCCAACCATTGAAGAGAGAATACAAGTTTGCAGGGCACGCGCCTACCTCAGAGTTAACGCAAACACACAACATCCACTGCATAGTGAAATTAGGAAGGTGAAGGGCAGCAGGTTAAAAAGAGGACGGTCGTGGATGGGTCAAGCCGAAGACATTCTTCAACAGGTGTGTTCACTTGAGGACTTAGAACCTGGCGAGGAGTGGGTGCAAGTGCCAACAGACTTCTGCACATCCTTTTCAGTTTGCATCCAACTAGATAGGAAATGCAGACAAGAAAATCCGGCTGCTGTGGAGGCTGAAGTACAAGCGTTGATTTTCGAGAATTCGCTAGACAGTGACCCGGTCATCTACACAGATGGGTCGGTCGTCCGACATGTGAGAAGCTCATGGGCTTTTACAGCTCGGGCCGGAGGGAGAATTGTGAAGGAGGACTCTGGTGCTTTCACTGAAACCACAAGTAGCCTGACCATGGAAGTCATGGCAGTAAGTAAAGCAATAACATGGCTCGAGACACAGACATTCACTAGGGCTTGTTTCCTTAGCGACTCAATGAACATGATTAAGAGGATAGAGGAGGGGTCGATCCGAAGAGAATGGTTGCTGCCTCTGGAGCGGTCTCGGCTGCCAAAGATTAGTTTTATCTTCGTGCCAGGGCATGCGGGAGTACAAGGAAATGAGCGGGCTGACAAGCTCGCAGGTGAGGCTACTGTGGAGGGCGGACGCACCATGGACCAGGCTGACATTCTGAATGCTCTACGAGAAGTAAGACTTTTGCGAGAACCAAGTGATGACTGTGAATCTACAACAATGGCCAGACTGCTAGAGCAGCAAATTAAAAGAGGGGTGGCCAAACAAGAACACTACGCAGGAAGCCAAAGAAGATTGATAAACCAACACAGAACTGGGTTGTTAGCCGCTACACGCTGTGGGATTTGCTGAGGAGGGGATTCGAGCACTTATGGACTGAATGGTTCGATGTGCAATGAGGATGATCTGTCGACTAACTAACTAACATGATAAACTGTATCAGGTGATTGATCTTCCAATGTGTGTTCACAATGTGCATGATAAACTGTATCAGGTGATTGATCTTCCAATGTGTGTTCACAATGTGCATGATAAACTGTATCAGGTGAATGATCTTCCAATGTGTGTTCACAATGTGCATGATAAACTGTATCAGGTGATTGATCTTCCAATATGTGTTCACAATGTGTGTCCTTTGTAACAAGTCTGGTATAGTCATGTATGTGTTGTTGGCATGTTGTCTGTATGAATAGTTATATAGGTAGTCATAATATTATCATACCATTGATGTACAACATTGACCTTTCCAGTCATATATGTCTAGAGTTGACCATTGTGGTACAACATTAACCATTCCAGTCATATGTGGCTAGAGTTGACCATTGATGTACAACATTGACCATTCCAGTCATATGTGGCTAGAGTTGACCATTGATGTACAACATTGACCATTCCAGTCATATGTGGCTAGAGTTGACCATTGATGTACAACATTGACCATTCCAGTCATATGTGGCTAGAGTTGACCATTGATGTACAACATTGACCATTCCAGTCATATGTGACTAGAGTTGACCGTCAATATACAACATTTACCACTCATATAATGTGTGCTTAGAACATACCGTTTATGTGTAACATTTACCACTCCAATGATATATGCCTAAAGCATACATTTATATGTAACATTTCCTATTCAAATAATATATTACTAGAATTTACCATTTAAGCATAAAATAGAATTTGTCTTTTATACAAAAACTAGAAATTACCATTTACATATAAACTAATTCTTACCATTTATGCATAAACTAGATTTTTCCATTTATGCTTAAACTAGAATTTGTCATTTATACAAAAACTAGAATTCACCATTTATACATAAACTAATATTTACCATTTATACATAAACTAATATTCACCATTTATACATAAACTAATATTCATCATTTATACATAAACTAATATTCATCATTTATACATAAACTAATATTAACCATTTATACATAAACTAATATATAATTTTGTCATTTATACAAAAATTAGTATTTACCTTGTATGTATAAACTAGAATTTACCATTTATACTTGAACATAGCACATAAACTTCAGTGATGTCAATTTCTCTCTGCAGAGCAAGCATCAATGACAACCCGTTCTATGACATGCTGACGGCCAGGAGGAAAAATGCTGCCGGCTCAGGAAATCATGCCAGATAGAAGACAACCTGGCAGCTTGGTTGCTATGGTTTCTTTGTGGTTACACCTGCCACACACAGTAGATATATATTATTTTATGCCTAGCAGAAGTGTTTGTGTGTGCACCTGGTGTTCCACAAATACTTGACTGGTTGTGCCTCAATTCTAGAAACACCTGATAGCACTTACATCACCTTCCATACCATAGGCCAAAGATGTATTTTATATTGCTGACATCACCTACCACACCTAAGTAAAAGATGTGTTTTATAGTGCAGACATCACCTACCACACCTAAGCTAAAGATGTGTTTTATAGGGCTGACATCACACACCACACCTAAGTAAAAGATGTTTTATAGTGCAGACATCACCTACCACACCTAAGTAAAAGATGTGTTTTATATTGCTGACATTACCCACCACACCTAAGTAAAAGATGTTTTATAGTGCAGACATCACTAACCACACCTAAGTAAAAGATGTGTTTTATAGTGCAGACATCACCTACCACACCTAAGTAAAAGATGTTTTATAGTGCTGACATCACCTACCACACCTAAGTAAAAGATGTTTTATAGTGCAGACATCACCTACCACACCTAAGTAAAAGATGTGTTTTATAGTGCAGATATCACCTACCACACCTAAGTAAAAGATGTGTTTTATAGTGCAGATATCACCTACCACACCTAAGTAAAAGATGTGTTTTATAGTGCAGATATCACCTACCACACCTAAGTAAAAGATGTGTTTTATAGTGCTGATATCACCTACCACACCTAAGTAAAAGATGTTTTATAGTGCAGACATCACCAACCACACCTAAGTAAAAGATGTTTTATAGTGCTGATATCACCCACCACACCTAAGTAAAAGATGTTTTATAGTGCTGATATCACCTACCACACCTAAGTAAAAGATGTTTTATAGTGCTGATATCACCTACCACACCTAAGTAAAAGATGTTTTATAGTGCTGATATCACCTACCACACCTAAGTAAAAGATGTTTTATAGTGCAGACATCACCTACCACACCTAAGTAAAAGATGTTTTATAGTGCAGACATCACCCACCACACCTAAGTAAAAGATGTTTTATAGTGCTGACATCACCTACCACACCTAAGTAAAAGATGTTTTATAGTGCTGACATCACCAACCACACCTAAGTAAAAGATGTTTTATAGTGCTGACATCACCTACCACACCTAAGTAAAAGATGTTTTATAGTGCTGATATCACCTACCACACCTAAGTAAAAGATGTTTTATAGTGCTGACATCACCTACCACACCTAAGTAAAAGATGTTTTATAGTGCTGACATCACCCACCACACCTAAGTAAAAGATGTTTTATAGTGCAGACATCACCTACCACACCTAAGTAAAAGATGTTTTATAGTGCTGATATCACCTACCACACCTAAGTAAAAGATGTTTTATAGTGCTGATATCACCTACCACACCTAAGTAAAAGATGTTTTATAGTGCTGACATCACCAACCACACCTAAGTAAAAGATGTTTTATAGTGCTGACATCACCTACCACACCTAAATAAAAGATGTTTTATAGTGCTGATATCACCTACCACACCTAAGTAAAAGATGTTTTATAGTGCTGACATCACCAACCACACCTAAGTAAAAGATTTTTTATAGTGCAGACATCACCCACCACACCTAAGTAAAAGATGTTTTATAGTGCTGATATCACCTACCACACCTAAGTAAAAGATGTTTTATAGTGCTGATATCACCTACCACACCTAAGTAAAAGATGTTTTATAGTGCAGACATCACCCACCACACCTAAGTAAAAGATGTTTTATAGTGCTGATATCACCTACCACACCTAAGTAAAAGATGTTTTATAGTGCTGATATCACCTACCACACCTAAGTAAAAGATGTTTTATAGTGCAGACATCACCCACCACACCTAAGTAAAAGATGTTTTATAGTGCTGACATCACCAACCACACCTAAGTAAAAGATGTTTTATAGTGCTGACATCACACACCACACCTAAGTAAAAGATGTTTTATAGTGCAGACATCACCCACCACACCTAAGTAAAAGATGTTTTATAGTGCTGACATCACCAACCACACCTAAGTAAAAGATGTTTTATAGTGCTGATATCACCTACCACACCTAAGCAGCAACACCTCAAATCACTGATCTCAGCTATGACATGACAGTACCCTACTGCACTAGCCAGCCACAAGGCAACGTTCTCTGATGTGACAGTACCCTACTGCACTAGCCAGCCACAAGGCAATGTTCTCTGATGTGACAGTACCCTACTGCACTAGCCAGCCACAAGGCAATGTTCTCTGATGTGACAGTACCCTACTGCACTAGCCAGCCACAAGGCAACGTTCTCTGATGTGACAGTACCCTACTGCACTAGCCAGCCACAAGGCAATGTTCTCTGATGTGACAGTACCCTACTGCACTAGCCAGCCACAAGGCAATGTTCTCTGATGTGACAGTACCCTACTGCACTAGCCAGCCACAAGGCAACGTTCTCTGATGTGACAGTACCCTACTGCACTAGCCAGCCACAAGGCAATGTTCTCTGATGTGACAGTACCCTACAGCACTAGCCAGCCACAATTTAAGGCACCTATCTCAACTTGACAGTACCCTACAGCACTAGCCAGGCACACCTCAGGGCAACTATCTCAGTTATAACAATATCCTCCAGCACTCAGAATAATCTATGTGGATTACATATACTTGTGTTCACTGATATTTCTGTGTATTCTCTCATGCACTCAGTCATAGACTGGCATTGTACAGACTGATTGTTGGCAGTCAATGCCTGATTATTCTTGGGCATATTCATGTGATCTCGTGGCTACAGATCCACTTATAACTAACAAAACCACTATGTGTCAACACACAGGCTGTGGACAGTTATGATCACCAATGCCACACAGCATGGACTATTAAGAAGATTGGCATTACACAAGACAGTGGACAGTGGACAGACAGGATCACCAATACCACATGGCATAAACTGTAAGAAGATTGGCAGTACACGAGACAGAAGACTGTGGACAGACATGATCACCAATGCCACACGGCATGGACTATAAGAAAACTGGCAGTACACGAGACAGTGGACAGTGGACAGACAGGATCACCAATACCACATGGCATAAACTGTAAGAAGATTGGCAGTACATGAGACAGAAGGCTGTGGACAGACATGATCACCAACGCCACACGGCATGGACTATAAGAAGATTGGCATTACACAAGACAGTGGACAGTGGACAGACAGGATCACCAATACCACATGGCATAAACTGTAAGAAGATTGGCAGTACACGAGACAGAAGACTGTGGACAGACATGATCACCAATGCCACACGGCATGGACTATAAGAAAACTGGCAGTACACGAGACAGTGGACAGACATGATCACCAATACCACATGGCATAGACTGTAAGAAGATTGGCAGTACACGAGACAGAAGACAGTGGACAGACATGATCACCAACATAATACAGCATGGACTTTAAGATGAAATTGTTAATTCAGTGCGCAGATACAGGAGACATTGGCAAATGTGACACATCTAATATGATATAAGCATTGGAGGCCTTCTCTGTTCCATTGGCACCTTTCCGTCTTGACAGACGATAGTTTGGTACATTGTGCTTCAAAAAGGCTTAATAACTACGATCCATGGCGGTGGCGAGTGTGGCTGGTAAGGCCAATTCTTGCTGCAAATGTTTGCCCACAGTAGGTGCATGTGAAAACATGGTCATTTCCACCATTTTGCACCATCTTACGTCTCTCACGCTCCCATAGCACAAAGCCTGGGCTAAAATAAAGAAACAATGTGTTGCCCATGCAGCATGATCCCTCTCTCGGCCTGCCTAGTTCACTCCAGAGGAAAGTCAACACCTATACATTTGGAACAAGACAAGCTGCAGAAGCTGCCGGATCAGCAAAGAAATGCTCTAACTGTCCGCCTGTCAGAGCTTCGATCCTAGACCAGCTGCCAACCAAGGCCTAGGGCCTGGTCTGCCCTGCCATGACTTATTTTGTCTTTGGGTTGCATTTCCTCGCACCAGGATAAAGCTAGTACCCACCCAATTGCGCTCTTCCGCCCGAAGCCATTGGCACAATGTGGGGTGTCGGGTTTGGTAAGCGCCGCCCAACATTCGGCGCTGACAGAAAGCAGGTAGTACCGTCTACTGTCATACGGTAGCTCAGTCATATCTGACTAAGACCTGACATATAGGCCTTCTCTGTACATGGATGGTAAACATAAGTTGTCACTCTATCTTGAGAAAAAGCATGATAGACTACACTGAGCTTAGGTGCATGTGAAAACACTGAGATGACACATAGCTTCTGTTGTCTTGTTGATAATATCATTTAACGGAATTCATCACTTTCTTGTGCAATATAATTTCACCTCTACCTGGTCTTTCTCTTATTCATTTTGTGCACGTTATTGGTATATCCTTGCATATATGATAACTGATGTATGTGCTTATATGCGAACAACAGTCTTCATACACACATGTTGTTGTTGTTGTTGTTTGTCCATCAGGAATGATGATGACCATTCATTTCATCCAGTGGGGTTGAAAGTATGAAGCTGTGAGTTCTAAGATGGCTGATAAGGCCTATTTGGCTCGAAATATTCTTCGACAATGTGGGCAAAGAATGCTTGACGTTCCAGGAGGAGGATCTCTGCAGTGGTTTTTCTGTTCAGCCTTTTCTTCACAGCTCTTGCAGTCCTGGTTGCTTCACAAGTGACATCCACACATACATATGGGGCACTATATGCATATAGTTGATGGGTCTCTTGCTTCATACGCAAACAGTGACAGATATGCTACAGAAAACATTTCATAAATGTCTACAAGATGAACGAACATGGAGAAAGTACTTTATGCATGAATACAAGATGAATAAACATGTGTGAAAGTATTCCATGCATGAATACATAACAATACAAACCTCCGGTTTGTTGGCACTTATCAGTTTGTACATTTATGGGTATCTGCTTGTTCAGAACAATATTTTCTATTGTAAATTTTAATAATGAAGGCACTAACAATAGGTTGCATGATTTATTGCCTGGCAACTTGTTGGGTGCCTACTGCAGAAGTCATTGAATATACAACCAAGTACAACAATCAGTCCTTCACAATGGACAGATGTTAAGACATGCTTCAACTGTTGCAACCCAACTGACAAAGTGGTCATTGTGTACACACAAATACCACAGTCAGTTTAGAATGTACCTGACAGCATGCAATGTAATAGGCCAGGTAATCAATTATGCAACCAATGTTTTTTCTTCCTTATTCAAATATTTGTTATTCTCATTGATTTGCCACAATTTCACTGTTCGGGTTCACTTGTCATTCAGTTCCACTCGTCGTTCCGTTCCACTCATCGTTCCTTTTCCCCTGTTGTTCACAGACGCATGATATTCACAGACGCATGATATTCACAGACACATGATATTCACAGATCGCTGTGGCCTGAGTGTTGTTGGCTGGCCCCTGCCAGCAGTTGTCCTGTCATCTGTGTCACCAGCACGCATTGGTTAAATGTTGTTGTGTCCAGTGACTGGTGTTGTTGTGTCCAGTGACTGGTGTTGTTGTGTCCAGTGACTGGTGTTGTTGTGTCCAGTGACTGGTGTTGTTGTGTCCAGTGACTGGTGTTGTTGTGTGCAGTGACTGGTGTTGTTGTGTGCAGTGACTGGTGTTGTTGTGTCCAGTGACTGGTGTTGTTGTGTCCAGTGACTGGTGTTGTTGTGTCCAGTGACTGGTGTTGTTGTGTCCAGTAACTGGTGTTGTTGTGTCCAGTGACTGGTGTTGTTGTGTCAGTCACTACTATTGACAACCACTAGTTTCTTTTTGGCTTGTCACTGCTGTCATTGTAAATAAAATAGTTCACCCACTGTGTGAAGTCTAGTTATTGCGTGACTACCAACTCATCATGGCTGTCTGTCTTTCTGTTTGTGTATACATGTTTATTTACTCATCTACCTATCTATGTTTCCATCTGTGTCTACAGTCCCAAAACATGGCAGTATAAGAATGACTATGGGGCTCATGGCAGTAACCATAGTCTGACTACGGAGGTCATGGCAGTAACTGAAGCTACAGTCTGACTACGGGGATCATGGTAGTAACTGAAGCTACAGTCTGACTACGGGGATCATGGTAGTAACTGAAGCTACAGTCTGACTACGGGGATCATGGTAGTAACTGAAGCTACAGTCTGACTACAGAGTTCATGGCAGTAACTGAATCTATAGCCTGGCTACGGAGGTCATGGTAGTAACTGAATCTATAGCCTGGCTACGGAGGTCATGGCAGTAACTGAAGCTACAGTCTGACTACGGGGATCATGGTAGTAACTGCAGCTACAGCCTGGCTACGGAGGTCATGGTAGTAACTGAATCTATAGCCTGGCTACGGAGGTCATGGTAGTAACTGAATCTATAGCCTGGCCACGGAGGTTATGGTAGTAACTGAATCTATAGCCTGGCTACGGAGGTCATGGTAGTAACTGAATCTATAGCCTGGCTACGGAGGTCATGGTAGTAACTGAATCTACAGCCTGGCTACGGAGGTCATGGTAGTAACTGCAGCTACAGCCTGGCTACGGAGGTCATGGCAGTAACTGCAGCTACAGCCTGGCTACGGAGGTCACGGCAGTAACTGCAGCTACAGCCTGGCTACGGAGGTCATGGTAGTAACTGAATCTATAGCCTGGCTACGGAGGTCATGGTAGTTAGTTAGTTAGTTAGTTAGTCGACAGATCATCCTCGCTGCACATCGAACCATTCAGTCCATAAGTGCTCGGATCCCCTCCTCAGCAAATCCCGCAGCGTGTAGCGGCTAACGACGCCAGTTCTGTGTTGGTTTATCAATCTTCTTTGGCTTCCTGCGTAGTGTTCTTGTTTGGCCACACCTCTTTTAATTTGATGCTCTAGCAGTCTGGCCATTGTTGTAGATTCACAGTCATCACTTGGTTCTCGCAAAAGTCTCACATCACGTAGAGCATTCAGAATGTCAGCCTGGTCCATGGCGCGTCCGCCCTCCACAGTAGCCTCACCTGCGAGCTTGTCAGCCCGCTCATTTCCTTGTACTCCCGCATGCCCTGGCACGAAGATGAAACTAATCTTTGCCAGCCGAGACCGCTTCAGAGGCAGCAACCATTCTCTTCGGATCGACCCCTCCTCTATCCTCTTGATCATGTTCATTGAGTCGCTAAGGAAACAAGCCCTGGTGAATGTCTGTGTCTCGAGCCATGTTATTGCTTTACTTACTGCCATGACTTCCATAGTCAGGCTACTTGTGGTTTCAGTGAAAGCACCAGAGTCCTCCTTCACAATTCTCCCTCCGGCCCGAGCTGTAAAGGCCCATGAGCTTCTCACATGTCGGACGACCGACCCATCTGTGTAGATGACCGCGTCACCGTCTAGCGAATTCTCGAAAATCAACGCTTGTACTTCAGCCTCAACAGCAGCCGGATTTTCTTGTCTGCATTTTCTATCTAATTGGATGCAAACTGAAAAGGATGTGCAGAAGTCTGTTGGCACTTGCACCCACTCCTCGCCAGGTTCTAAGTCCTCAAGTGAACACACCTGTTGAAGAATGTCTTCGGCTTGACCCATCCACGACCGTCCTCTTTTTAACCTGCTGCCCTTCACCTTCCTAATTTCACTATGCAGTGGATGTTGTGTGTTTGCGTTAATTCTGAGGTAGGCGCGTGCCCTGCAAACTTGTATTCTCTCCTCAATGGTTGGAAAATCAAGAAGGTAGCGCATCGCCCTGCATGCTGTATCTCTTGTACATCCAAGAATAATGCGCATAGCTTCATTCTGTATCCTTTCCATCCTTTCTATCTGCTTATGGCTGAGAGTCAAGATTGCCATTGCATACTCCAAAACAGACATGACCAGCCCCTCGTACAGAAGACATAGATGGCGCTGCTCACAGTTTGCTGCCGCCATCACTCGCATCGCTGCCAAACCCCGCTTGGCCTTTGTTATCACCTGGTCTATGTGCACATTATAAGCAAGGCTTCGATCAAACCGTATCCCCAGGTAATTCATTGCCTGCGTTCTTTCCACCGTCTCTGAACACAGCATTACAGTTGGTGTTGGATTGTTGACAATATGATTATTCAACGAGAACCAAGTCACTGTTGCCTTTGTTGGGTTAACCATTGCCCCAGCTTCATCACACCAAGTACTTATGCGATTGAGTTCGGTTTGTAGTTCCCCAGCAACCTCCTCTCTATCCTTACCCTGACGATACACTAAAACATCATCGGCATATGACAATGTCCTGCCAGGTCCAGTGATCTGCTCACTGGTGATTCTCACTGTGTAGGCGTTGAACAGTACCGGAGATAATGGTGATCCCTGTGGTAGGCCAGGATATATTGTTGTTGGTTCCGAAGTCCAACTGCCACATCTAAAAACTACTTTCCGTTGGAAGAGGGCTGCAGCGATCCAACTAAGGAGGAATGGACTTACGTTTAGTTCAAGAAGCTGAAACATTAAAAAATCCAGTGGTACTCTGTTGTATGCGTCCTCAAGATCAATCGCTGCAGCAACGGTTTCAGTGCCTGAGTGGAAACCTTCATAGACATCCTGGGCAAAGACTGCTGCATTGGTCCAGGTTTCTCTTTTTGGACGGTACCCACCCAGGGTAGGTGGGAAAACACCTTGCCTCTCTAGTTGGCTTGATATTTTCCTGGCAATTACCTTCTCCAGCAGCTTGCCTATTGTATTCTGCATGGTTATAATTCGATATCCCTGAATTTTTTTGTGGTCTTTGTCAGGCTTCGGCAAGGGAATCAGATAGCTGTGTAACCATTCCTCCTTGATGCTAGCACTCCCTATACTGTTGTTGTACATGTCTGCTAGTTTCTCTAGCTCATTGTCGGTACACCTATTTATGTCGTCGTATCTTATGCCATCAGGACCTGGAGCACTGTTTTTTGATCGTCGAAGCACAGCCTTGATTTCTTTCACTGTCACTGTGTCTTCATCCGGAGTGTTCTGGGCCTTGCATCTGTCTGAGGTGACCTCCTTGGCCAGATTTCGACCTCCCATGTCTGTCTGGTTGCCCTGCTCAAGGTAGCGTTCAAAGAGGGCTTTGCCCTTGTCCTCGTCAGTCCTCTGCCAGATGAGGTCAGCACCTTGGAAGTCAGAAATGCTCTTATTCTTGACTACACCACTCATGCTTTTATGTAGTCGCCAGAACAATTTCAGTGACTTGTCTGTGCTTACTCTTTGACACACCTCTGCCCATTTTTCCCTTTTAACCACCGTGACCAGTTTTTTGAAATAGCTTACTTTTGTGTGCATCTCTCTTTCTAAGTGCAAGCAGGGACTAGGATGACCAGCTCTGTTCTTCTTGGCATTTTGCCATCTCCTTACAGCACTACGCTTATCCACCCACGCCTTATCCACCTCGAAACTCCACCACGGTGGCTGCTCCCAGCTTTTTTTCCTGCCCTGAAACGTTCTGCGCTTGTCACGTCTTATTTTACTCACCACATCTTGCCCTGTACTGTCATACTGGAACGTCTTTACCTTTAGCTTGTGCTGCCTGGTTCTGCCTTTCTCCACCAATATGCTGCAAGGGTGGTGGTCGCTGCCATGGTGTCCTAGGACACCCCATCTACACACTGTAGTGAGTAAAGGTGAAACTAGCGCCAGATCAATAGCACTGTCCTCATCGCCTGGACGGCTTGCTGTCCTGGTGACACAGCCACTGTTGATACAAACCAGGTCGATGGTTTCCAGTGCAGTCTCGAGCTCCTCCCCTTGTGTATTGGAGGAAGTGTTTCCCCATGATCTGCCTTTAGCGTTGAAGTCACCACAGAAAATAACATTCCTCTCGTGGCCTAATATGCCACTTAAGCACTGCCACTTCTGGGCGTCCATACTCCCATTGCGGGCATAAACATTAACCAACACGAATGGTACACTGGAATGAACTCTCAACGCCTGTATTTGTATATCGTCACTGTCCCAACTGGACATGTCTAGCTCTGACGCCACCATGCTGTCGCGAACGAGAATCGCCGTTCCCAGATGTTGTAGAAACATTTGAAGCCGGCAATTCGGAGTGGCTGATCGCCCAGTCTCGTCTCCTGGAGTGCTACAATGTCGTTCCTGTAAACTAGGGTTTCTAAAATAGAGCCCCGTTGTTTTACACTGGCACAGTTCCAATATAGAATACGGATGTTCCTGAGTCCTAGACGGTGACACTTGAGTCTAAAACGCCTCAAACCACCGCGCTTACCTTGTTTCTTCCTCCCTGCGCGGCTACCACGCCGCTTCGTTATGTTGACTGCTGAACCCTCGGAAAACACACGTTGTTCCGCCATGTTAAAAAAACGTAAACACAGACTGCTGAGAACCACACACGCTGCTGAAAATTCACTCAAGGAAGGCTTCGCTCGATGCACGAACTCCGTAGCACCCGCGCAGATCTTGAGTATAAACTCCTGGTTTTACATCCTGGCACACCAATTACACGCAAGAGATGAATAAATCCATCCCCTACGCGAAAAAGTTAACGAACACAAAACAACACGACCGTCCGTCGTGTTCTTGAAACCGGAAGAGCCGGTCATGGTAGTAACTGCAGCTACAGCCTGGCTACGGAGGTCATGGTAGTAACTGAATCTATAGCCTGGCTACGGAGGTCATGGTAGTAACTGCAGCTACAGCCTGGCTACGGAGGTCATGGTAGTAACTGAATCTATAGCCTGGCTACGGAGGTCATGGTAGTAACTGAATCTATAGCCTGGCTACGGAGGTCATGGTAGTAACTGAATCTATAGCCTGGCTACGGAGGTCATGGTAGTAACTGAATCTATAGCCTGGCTACGGAAGTCATGGTAGTAACTGCAGCTACAGCCTGGCTACGGAGGTCATGGTAGTAACTGAATCTATAGCCTGGCTACGGAGGTCATGGTAGTAACTGCAGCTACAGCCTGGCTACGGAGGTCATGGTAGTAACTGCAGTTACAGCCTGGCTACGGAGGTCACGGCAGTAACTGCAGCTACAGCCTGGCTACGGAGGTCATGGTAGTAACTGAATCTATAGCCTGGCTACTGAGGTCATGGTAGTAACTGAATCTATAGCCTGGCTACGGAGGTCATGGTAGTAACTGAATCTATAGCCTGGATACGGAGGTCATGGTAGTAACTGCAGCTACAGCCTGGCTACGGAGGTCATGGTAGTAACTGAATCTATAGCCTGTCTACGGAGGTCATGGTAGTAACTGCAGCTACAGCCTGGCTACGGAGGTCATGGCAGTAACTGAATCTATAGCCTGGCTACGGAGGTCATGGTAGTAACTGAATCTATAGCCTGGCTACGGAGGTCATGGTAGTAACTGCAGCTACAGCCTGGCTACGGAGGTCATGGCAGTAACTGAATCTATAGCCTGGCTACGGAGGTCATGGTAGTAACTGCAGCTACAGCCTGGCTACGGAGGTCATGGTAGTAACTGAATCTATAGCCTGGCTACGGAGGTCATGGTAGTAACTGCAGCTACAGCCTGGCTACGGAGGTCATGGCAGTAACTGAATCTATAGCCTGGCTACGGAGGTCATGGTAGTAACTGAATCTATAGCCTGGCTACGGAGGTCATGGCAGTAACTGCAGCTACAGCCTGGCTACGGAGGTCATGGTAGTAACTGAATCTATAGCCTGGCTACGGAGGTCATGGTAGTAACTGAATCTATAGCCTGGCTACGGAGGTCATGGTAGTAACTGAATCTACAGCCTGGCTACGGAGGTCATGGTAGTAACTGCAGCTACAGCCTGGCTACGGAGGTCATGGCAGTAACTGCAGCTACAGCCTGGCTACGGAGGTCACGGCAGTAACTGCAGCTACAGCCTGGCTACGGAGGTCATGGTAGTAACTGAATCTATAGCCTGGCTACGGAGGTCATGGTAGTAACTGCAGCTACAGCCTGGCTACGGAGGTCATGGTAGTAACTGAATCTATAGCCTGGCTACGGAGGTCATGGTAGTAACTGCAGCTACAGCCTGGCTACGGAGGTCATGGTAGTAACTGAATCTATAGCCTGGCTACGGAGGTCATGGTAGTAACTGCAGCTACAGCCTGGCTACGGAGGTCATGGTAGTAACTGAATCTATAGCCTGGCTACGGAGGTCATGGTAGTAACTGCAGCTACAGCCTGGCTACGGAGGTCATGGTAGTAACTGAATCTATAGCCTGGCTACGGAGGTCATGGTAGTAACTGAATCTATAGCCTGGCTACGGAGGTCATGGTAGTAACTGAATCTATAGCCTGGCTACGGAGGTCATGGTAGTAACTGAATCTACAGCCTGGCTACGGAGGTCATGGTAGTAACTGCAGCTACAGCCTGGCTACGGAGGTCATGGCAGTAACTGCAGCTACAGCCTGGCTACGGAGGTCACGGCAGTAACTGCAGCTACAGCCTGGCTACGGAGGTCATGGTAGTAACTGAATCTATAGCCTGGCTACGGAGGTCATGGTAGTAACTGCAGCTACAGCCTGGCTACGGAGGTCATGGTAGTAACTGAATCTATAGCCTGGCTACGGAGGTCATGGTAGTAACTGCAGCTACAGCCTGGCTACGGAGGTCATGGTAGTAACTGAATCTATAGCCTGGCTACGGAGGTCATGGTAGTAACTGCAGCTACAGCCTGGCTACGGAGGTCATGGTAGTAACTGAATCTATAGCCTGGCTACGGAGGTCATGGTAGTAACTGCAGCTACAGCCTGGCTACGGAGGTCATGGTAGTAACTGAATCTATAGCCTGGCTACGGAGGTCATGGTAGTAACTGAATCTATAGCCTGGCTACGGAGGTCATGGTAGTAACTGAATCTACAGCCTGGCTACGGAGGTCATGGTAGTAACTGAATCTATAGCCTGGCTACGGAGGTCATGGCAGTAACTGAATCTATAGCCTGGCTACGGAGGTCATGGTAGTAACTGAATCTATAGCCTGGCTACGGAGGTCATGGTAGTAACTGCAGCTACAGCCTGGCTACGGAGGTCATGGTAGTAACTGAATCTATAGCCTGGCTACGGAGGTCATGGTAGTAACTGCAGCTACAGCCTGGCTACGGAGGTCATGGCAGTAACTGAATCTATAGCCTGGCTACGGAGGTCATGGTAGTAACTGAATCTATAGCCTGGCTACGGAGGTCATGGTAGTAACTGCAGCTACAGCCTGGCTACGGAGGTCATGGCAGTAACTGAATCTATAGCCTGGCTACGGAGGTCATGGTAGTAACTGCAGCTACAGCCTGGCTACGGAGGTCATGGTAGTAACTGAATCTATAGCCTGGCTACGGAGGTCATGGTAGTAACTGCAGCTACAGCCTGGCTACGGAGGCCATGGCAGTAACTGAATCTATAGCCTGGCTACGGAGGTCATGGTAGTAACTGAATCTATAGCCTGGCTACGGAGGTCATGGCAGTAACTGCAGCTACAGCCTGGCTACGGAGGTCATGGTAGTAACTGAATCTATAGCCTGGCTACGGAGGTCATGGTAGTAACTGAATCTATAGCCTGGCTACGGAGGTCATGGTAGTAACTGCAGCTACAGCCTGGCTACGGAGGTCATGGCAGTAACTGAATCTATAGCCTGGCTACGGAGGTCATGGTAGTTAACTGCAGCTACAGCCTGGCTACGGAGGTCATGGTAGTAACTGAATCTATAGCCTGGCTACGGAGGTCATGGTAGTAACTGCAGCTACAGCCTGGCTACGGAGGTCATGGCAGTAACTGAATCTATAGCCTGGCTACGGAGGTCATGGTAGTAACTGAATCTATAGCCTGGCTACGGAGGTCATGGCAGTAACTGCAGCTACAGCCTGGCTACGGAGGTCATGGTAGTAACTGAATCTATAGCCTGGCTACGGAGGTCATGGTAGTAACTGAATCTATAGCCTGGCTACGGAGGTCATGGTAGTAACTGCAGCTACAGCCTGGTTACGGAGGTCATGGCAGTAACTGAATCTATAGCCTGGCTACGGAGGTCATGGTAGTAACTGCAGCTACAGCCTGGCTACGGAGGTCATGGTAGTAACTGAATCTATAGCCTGGCTACGGAGGTCATGGTAGTAACTGCAGCTACAGCCTGGCTACGGAGGTCATGGCAGTAACTGAATCTATAGCCTGGCTACGGAGGTCATGGTAGTAACTGAATCTATAGCCTGGCTACGGAGGTCATGGCAGTAACTGCAGCTACAGCCTGGCTACGGAGGTCATGGTAGTAACTGAATCTATAGCCTGGCTACAGAGTTCATGGTAGTAACTGAATCTATAGCCTGGCTACGGAGGTCATGGTAGTAACTGAATCTATAGCCTGGCTGGAATCAGGCGTTCACTTAGGCATGCTTTCTTATCAGTGACTCATGGAGTAAGCTCAGGAAGATCGAGATGGACTGGGCTCAAAGACAGGGGGTAGAGTCTCTGAGGAGGTCCATCCATCCATCATGTGCCATGCCGGTAAGCGTGGGCGGTCATGTTCTGCCATCTCACTCGATCAACAGAGTCGTGGATCAGTTCCGTGTTTTTGTCTCGACCATGCCACAAGGCCAAGCCATCCAGATACTTGTTTCTAGGTCTTCCCCTTGGTCTGTTCCCCTCGATCTTACCAGTTTTCACCAAGTTCTCCAAATCATTTCTTCTCATAACATGCCCAAAAAATTGTGACTGTCTACGTCTAATGTCTCTGATCAGTTTACGATCTTCATTTGTTTCTTGAAGGACTTGTTCATTGGTCTTTCTGGCTGTCAACGCTATTAAAAAATTATTTTCTTTTTGGTGCCAGCCCGTTTAGTGTGAAATTTAAATGAACAAGCTGATAGGCTTGTGCGCCTAGCTACAGTGGAGAGCGGACGAGCGATGAACCGGGATGATACAGAGAATTTAAGGCATATTTGAGAGTATTAGCTGGTATTTAAAATTACACTCTGCACAGTGCAATCTATGACAGAAGAGGAATGCGCCCAAAACGAGGTCCGCTGCTTGCTTGCTTGCTTACGTTCGCTGGCTGTGAACTCCAGCGTGAAGTCGTGTATGTCGGATGAAGACATCCTGTTGTCCAACATCAGTGTGATGTCATACAGGACCTGAGGTTTGCGTGAGTATCCGTAGTCCCACGTCTGGCTTATTGGTGTGCAGACTGGTGGTTCCTCAGACCCTCTCCGACTTCGGAGGAGGTCCGCTGCTGAATGGCTGAAGCTGAAGAGCAGGTCTGTGACTTGGGCCATCTCTTACACGGAGAAGAATGGGCTGATACACCCGTGGACTTGCACCATCTCTTACACGGAAAAGAATGGGCTGATACACCCGTGGACTTGCACCATCTCTTACACGGAGAAGAATGGGCTGATACACCCGTGGACTTGCACAAACACTCTCAGGCTGTCTGTGACTTGGGCCATCTCTTACACGGAGAAGAATGGGCTGATACACCCGTGGACTTGTATAAACACTCTCAGGCTGTCTGTGACTTGGGCCATCTCTTACACGGAGAAGAATGGGCTGATACACCCGTGGACTTGCACCATCTCTTACACGGAGAAGAATGGGCTGATACACCCGTGGACTTGCACCATCTCTTACACGGAGAAGAATGGGCTGATACACCCGTGGACTTGCACCATCTCTTACACGGAGAAGAATGGGCTGATACACCCGTGGACTTGCACCATCTCTTACACGGAGAAGAATGGGCTGATACACCCGTGGACTTGCACCATCTCTTACACGGAGAAGAATGGGCTGATACACCCGTGGACTTGTACCATCTCTTACACGGAGAAGAATGGGCTGATACACCCGTGGACTTGCACCATCTCTTACACGGAGAAGAATGGGCTGATACACCCGTGGACTTGCACCATCTCTTACACGGAGAAGAATGGGCTGATACACCCGTGGACTTGCACAAACACTCTCAGGCTGTCTGTGACTTGGGCCATCTCTTACACGGAGAAGAATGGGCTGATACACCCGTGGACTTGCACCATCTCTTACACGGAGAAGAATGGGCTGATACACCCGTGGACTTGCACCATCTCTTACTCGGAGAAGAATGGGCTGATACACCCGTGGACTTGCACTATCTCTTACACGGAGAAGAATGGGCTGATACACCCTTGGACTTGCACTATCTCTTACACGGAGAAGAATGGGCTGATACACCCGTGGACTTGTACTATCTCTTACACGGAGAAGAATGGGCTGATACACCCGTGGACTTGCACTATCTCTTACACGGAGAAGAATGGGCTGATACACCCGTGGACTTGCACTATCTCTTACACGGAGAAGAATGGGCTGATACACCCGTGGACTTGTACCATCTCTTACACGGAGAAGAATGGGCTGATACACCCGTGGACTTGCACCATCTCTTACACGGAGAAGAATGGGCTGATACACCCGTGGACTTGCACTATCTCTTACACGGAGAAGAATGGGCTGATACACCCGTGGACTTGTACCATCTCTTACACGGAGAAGAATGGGCTGATACACCCGTGGACTTGCACCATCTCTTACACGGAGAAGAATGGGCTGATACACCCGTGGACTTGCACTATCTCTTACACGGAGAAGAATGGGCTGATACACCCGTGGACTTGTACCATCTCTTACACGGAGAAGAATGGGCTGATACACCCGTGGACTTGCACAAACACTCTCAGGCTGTCTGTGACTTGGGCCATCTCTTACACGGAGAAGAATGGGCTGATACACCCGTGGACTTGCACCATCTCTTACACGGAGAAGAATAGGCTGATACACCGGTGGACTTGCACAAACACTCTCAGGCTGTCTGTGACTTGGGCCATCTCTTACACGGAGAAGAATGGGCTGATACACCCGTGGACTTGCACAAACACTCTCAGGCTGTCTGTGACTTGGGCCATCTCTTACACGGAGAAGAATGGGCTGATACACCCGTGGACTTGCACCATCTCTTACACGGAGAAGAATGGGCTGATACACCCGTGGACTTGCACCATCTCTTACACGGAGAAGAATGGGCTGATACACCCGTGGACTTGCACCATCTCTTACACGGAGAAGAATGGGCTGATACACCCGTGGACTTGCACCATCTCTTACACGGAGAAGAATGGGCTGATACACCCGTGGACTTGCACCATCTCTTACACGGAGAAGAATGGGCTGATACACCCGTGGACTTGCACCATCTCTTACACGGAGAAGAATGGGCTGATACACCCGTGGACTTGCACCATCTCTTACACGGAGAAGAATGGGCTGATACACCCGTGGACTTGCACCATCTCTTACACGGAGAAGAATGGGCTGATACACCCGTGGACTTGTACCATCTCTTACACGGAGAAGAATGGACTGATACACCCGTGGACTTGCACTATCTCTTACACGGAGAAGAATGGGCTGATACACCCGTGGACTTGCACTATCTCTTACACGGAGAAGAATGGGCTGATACACCCGTGGACTTGCACTATCTCTTACACGGAGAAGAATGGGCTGATACACCCGTGGACTTGCACTATCTCTTACACGGAGAAGAATGGGCTGATACACCCGTGGACTTGCACTATCTCTTACACGGAGAAGAATGGGCTGATACACCCGTGGACTTGTACTATCTCTTACACGGAGAAGAATGGGCTGATACACCCGTGGACTTGCACTATCTCTTACACGGAGAAGAATGGGCTGATACACCCGTGGACTTGCACTATCTCTTACACGGAGAAGAATGGGCTGATACACCCGTGGACTTGTACCATCTCTTACACGGAGAAGAATGGGCTGATACACCCGTGGACTTGCACTATCTCTTACACGGAGAAGAATGGGCTGATACACCCGTGGACTTGTACCATCTCTTACACGGAGAAGAATGGGCTGATACACCCGTGGACTTGCACAAACACTCTCAGGCTGTCTGTGACTTGGGCCATCTCTTACACGGAGAAGAATGGGCTGATACACCCGTGGACTTGCACAAACACTCTCAGGCTGTCTGTGACTTGGGCCATCTCTTACACGGAGAAGAATGGGCTGATACACCCGTGGACTTGCACCATCTCTTACACGGAGAAGAATGGGCTGATACACCCGTGGACTTGCACCATCTCTTACACGGAGAAGAATGGGCTGATACACCTGTGGACTTGCACCATCTCTTACACGGAGAAGAATGGGCTGATACACCCGTGGACTTGCACAAACACTCTCAGGCTGTCTGTGACTTGGGCCATCTCTTACACGGAGAAGAATGGGCTGATACACCCGTGGACTTGCACCATCTCTTACACGGAGAAGAATGGGCTGATACACCCGTGGACTTGCACAAACACTCTCAGGCTGTCTTTGACTTGGGCCATCTCTTACACGGAGAAGAATGGGCTGATACACCCGTGGACTTGCACAAACACTCTCAGGCTGTCTGTGACTTGGGCCATCTCTTACACGGAGAAGAATGGGCTGATACACCCGTGGACTTGCACAAACACTCTCAGGCTGTCTGTGACTTGGGCCATCTCTTACACGGAGAAGAATGGGCTGATACACCCGTGGACTTGCACCATCTCTTACACGGAGAAGAATGGGCTGATACACCCGAGGACTTGCACCATCTCTTACACGGAGAAGAATGGGCTGATACACCCGTGGACTTGCACTATCTCTTACACGGAGAAGAATGGGCTGATACACCCGTGGACTTGCACCATCTCTTACACGGAGAAGAATGGGCTGATACACCCGTGGACTTGCACCATCTCTTACACGAAGAAGAATGGGCTGATACACCCGTGGACATGTACCATCTCTTACACGGAGAAGAATGGGCTGATACACCCGTGGACTTGCACAAACACTCTCAGGCTGTCTGTGACTTGGCCCATCTCTTACACGGAGAAGAATGGGCTGATACACCCGTGGACTTGCACCATCTCTTACACGGAGAAGAATGGGCTGATACACCCGTGGACTTGCACAAACACTCTCAGGCTGTCTTTGACTTGGGCCATCTCTTACACGGAGAAGAATGGGCTGATACACCCGTGGACTTGCACCATCTCTTACACGGAGAAGAATGGGCTGATACACCCGTGGACTTGCACAAACACTCTCAGGCTGTCTGTGACTTGGGCCATCTCTTACACGGAGAAGAATGGGCTGATACACCCGTGGACTTGCACAAACACTCTCAGGCTGTCTGTGACTTGGGCCATCTCTTACACGGAGAAGAATGGACTGATACACCCGTGAACTTGCACAAACACTCTCAGGCTGTCTGTATGCTAGGGGAACATGATAAAGTGAACGCCTTCATAGAGGCAGCTCGACATAACATAGTATGGTAAAGTGAACGCCCTCGGAGGGCAGGTCGACATAACAGAACACAACATAGCATGGTAAAGTGAACGCCCTCAGAGAGGCAGGTCGATGATTTGGATCACATGATGACTAAATCTGCAACCTTGACCACAGAGATGCAGGTCGATAACATGGATGAAGTGATGACTAAATCTGCAGCCTTGACCACAGAGAGGCAGGTCGATGGCACAGAGAGGCAGGTCTATGGCACGGATCAAATGACTAAACCTGCGGCCTTGACAGGACTGAACGAACATTAAGCCAAAAGTGGTGCAGAGACAGGAAGTACACTTGACACACATCTCGGTCACGCTGACCTCTGAACTTGGGAGGAGTATTACAAGGCTTGACGCAGCTCCCCCGAGATAATATAAGCCATGACCCTCTGTGGACAACAACCACCTTCACATGAATACCTTATTTGTGGCTGACTCGGTCACAGGATTATTAATCAGAGCCAGGGATGGAACTAATATAACTTCTCTTCTGAGGTTGAACGGGATAGGGGTAATGGTAGAATCGAAATCGAAATAATCCCCCGAAAAATGAGAGACAATGAAGAATTTATATGCTGTGGTCTTATTCTTTTTTAATGTTAATTTATTTGGTCAATATTTGTCATAATTCTGAAAGTGTGTGTGTGTGGTTTGTGTGTGTGTTTACGCAAGGTAAATGCAGACATGTAGTAGCTACTGCCGTAGGCATGCAAATTGTTAGACCTTCACATGTTTTATGTAAATATCCTTCACATATGAGGTGCAGATGGCCACTTTACTTCCTCGTCGCCTTTCCTTCTCAGGCAATTTACAGACATCTTGAAAACTGCGTGGTACACACTTATTTAAGGCTGGGTCGACCCCAGAACTGTGCAGGCTGGGAAAGGTCATCATGTCTTTGCCGGGTCTTGAAGCGGACCACTGTCTTAGCCTGGCAAATGCATTCATCAGTACACCACCACGGATGGCGTGGGTGTGCGGGCACGTGTGAGTGTATGTGTGTGAAAGTGATCTAGTAATGTGTGTTAAACACAAATAACAAAATGTTTGTATGTGTGGGTAGAGAGAGAGAGAGAGAGAGAGAGAGAGAGAGAGAGAGAGAGAGAGAGAGAGAGAGAGAGATGGTTCCCAATGTAACACAACACAAGATTGTCACAACAAGAACAAGCAGTTGGTCCGTACAACTGCAGATTTTCTTGCTCAAGATCATTTCCAGGTTCTTCAAAGTACTTCCCATATTGTTATACAGCAAAGAGCCTGGGCCCAGCTAACGCCCTGTGCCGTCGTTTATTACTAATATTAGTATATAGATGTTTATTATTGTGATCTAACTCACAGAGAGAACATGAGAATACTTCCTGGTTGGAGGGTAGCTCTCCCAGGCCGGAGGTAGACTAGTCCGGCCCCCATTGTGTGTGATCTGTTGCTGGTGGTGTCGTCTGATGGCTGCCGCCTGGCCCTGGTCTGTGGCTCTCTTCTTGTTTCTCTCGTCGGCCGTGATTCAAACCTAGGATTAACTGATTATTTAGAGTCACTGTGAAACTGTGGTTAAGCTTCATTCTTCTTAGAATATGCAGTTTGTGGTATAAATTTATTTATAAATTTACAAGTGTGTTTGAAAGGCGTGTCCCCAGCTCATGTGTAGTGCCGCCCTGAGTAGCTCAGCTGTTTCTGAACATTGTCTGATGTACAAGCCAACTCGCCTTATTCCGTTCTGTTTGAAGCACACTGGCTCTTCTCCTTCCGTTGTGTTGTCTCATGCTCACTAACTATTCTCCTTCCATTGTGTTGTTTGATGCTCACTAACTATTCTCCTTCCAGTTGTGTTGTCTGGTGCACACCAGCTCTCCTCCTAACAGTGGTTGCTGTCTCTGGAGCAGTCTCGGCTGGCAAAGATTAGTTTCATCTTTAATGCTCTACGAGAAGTAAGTCGTTTGCGAGAACCTAGTGATGACTGTGAATCTACAACTATGGTCAGACTGTGAAAACAGCAAGTTAAAATAGGGGTGGCAAAACAAGAACACTACACAGGAAGCCAAAGAAGATTAATAAACCAACACAGAACTGGTGTCATCATAAGGAGCTGCTACAAGCTGCGGGATTTGCTGAGGAGGGGATCCGAGCACTTATGGATTGAATTGTTCGATATGCAACGAGGATGACCTGTCGACTAACTAACTAACTCTCCTCCTTCTGTTGTGTTGTCTGGTGCATACTGTTTCTCCTCCTTCTGTTGTGTTGTCTGGTGCACACTGTTTCTCCTCCTTCTGTTGTGTTGTCTAGTGCACACTGTTTCTCCTCCTTCTGTTGTTGTCTGTACACTGTTTCTCCTCCTTCTGTTGTGTTGTCTGTACACTGTTTCTCCTCCTTCTGTTGTGTTGTCTGTACATTGTTTCTCCTCCTTCTGTTGTGTTGTCTGTACATTGTTTCTCCTCCTTCTGTTGTGTTGTCTGTACACTGTTTCTCCTCCTTCTGTTGTGTTGTCTGTACATTGTTTCTCCTCCTTCTGTTGTGTTGTCTGTACATTGTTTCTCCTCCTGTTGTGTTGTCTGTACATTGTTTCTCCTCCTGTTGTGTTGTCTGTACATTGTTTCTCCTCCTGTTGTGTTGTCTGTACATTGTTTCTCATCCTTCTGTTGTTGTCTGTACACTGTTTCTCCTCCTTCTGTTGTGTTGTCTGTACACTGTTTCTCCTCCTTCTGTTGTGTTGTCTGTACACTGTTTCTCCTCCTTCTGTTGTGTTGTCTGCACACTGTTTCTCCTCCTTCTGTTGTGTTGTCTGTACACTGTTTCTCCTCCTTCTGTTGTGTTGTCTGTACATTGTTTCTCCTCCTTCTGTTGTGTTGTCTGTACATTGTTTCTCCTCCTGTTGTGTTGTCTGTACACTGTTTCTCCTCCTGTTGTGTTGTCTGCACACTGTTTCTCCTCCTTCTGTTGTGTTGTCTGTACACTGTTTCTCCTCCTGTTGTGTTGTCTGTACACTGTTTCTCCTCCTTCTGTTGTGTTGTCTGTACATTGTTTCCCCTCCTTCTGTTGTGTTGTCTGTACACTGTTTCTCCTCCTTCTGTTGTGTTGTCTGTACACTGTTTCTCCTCCTTCTGTTGTGTTGTCTGTACACTGTTTCTCCTCCTTCTATTGTGTTGTCTGTACACTGTTTCTCCTCCTTCTGTTGTGTTGTCTGTACACTGTTTCTCCTCCTTCTGTTGTGTTGTCTGTACATTGTTTCTCCTCCTTCTGTTGTGTTGTCTGTACATTGTTTCTCCTCCTGTTGTGTTGTCTGTACACTGTTTCTCCTCCTGTTGTGTTGTCTGCACACTGTTTCTCCTCCTTCTGTTGTGTTGTCTGTACACTGTTTCTCCTCCTGTTGTGTTGTCTGTACACTGTTTCTCCTCCTTCTGTTGTGTTGTCTGTACATTGTTTCCCCTCCTTCTGTTGTGTTGTCTGTACACTGTTTCTCCTCCTTCTGTTGTGTTGTCTGTACACTGTTTCTCCTCCTTCTGTTGTGTTGTCTGTACACTGTTTCTCCTCCTTCTGTTGTGTTGTCTGTACACTGTTTCTCCTCCTTCTGTTGTGTTGTCTGTACACTGTTTCTCCTCCTTCTGTTGTGTTGTCTGTACATTGTTTCTCCTCCTTCTGTTGTGTTGTCTGTACATTGTTTCTCCTCCTGTTGTGTTGTCTGTACACTGTTTCTCCTCCTGTTGTGTTGTCTGCACACTGTTTCTCCTCCTTCTGTTGTGTTGTCTGTACACTGTTTCTCCTCCTGTTGTGTTGTCTGTACACTGTTTCTCCTCCTTCTGTTGTGTTGTCTGTACATTGTTTCCCCTCCTTCTGTTGTGTTGTCTGTACACTGTTTCTCCTCCTTCTGTTGTGTTGTCTGTACACTGTTTCTCCTCCTTCTGTTGTGTTGTCTGTACACTGTTTCTCCTCCTTCTATTGTGTTGTCTGTACACTGTTTCTCCTCCTTCTGTTGTGTTGTCTGTACACTGTTTCTCCTCCTTCTGTTGTGTTGTCTGTACATTGTTTCTCCTCCTGTTGTGTTGTCTGTACACTGTTTCTCCTCCTGTTGTGTTGTCTGCACACTGTTTCTCCTCCTTCTGTTGTGTTGTCTGTACACTGTTTCTCCTCCTGTTGTGTTGTCTGTACACTGTTTCTCCTCCTTCTGTTGTGTTGTCTGTACATTGTTTCCCCTCCTTCTGTTGTGTTGTCTGGTGCACACTGTTTCTCCTCCTGTTGTGTTGTCTGTACATTGTTTCTCCTCCTTCCATTGTGTTGTCTTTACAATGATTCTGCTTCAGTTGTGTTTGTCTGATGCACACTGATTCAGCTTCAATTGTTTTATCTTAATGAACACAAACTCTCCTCCATCCATTGTTTTGTCTGAATGTTCACAAACTCCCCTCCTGTTTCGTCTGAATTTTTGTAGTGAATCCATTGCTAAACAATTTGCTAGTTGCATATCCCTTACAGGACATAGCAGTCAACCCCAGCATGTTTTGGCTGTTCGTGATTCCTGGGCAAGTTTATGTTCAGTAGTTTGCCATTTCTTTCTGAATGAGAAGCACCCATACCATTTCATTTTAAAAACAAAAACAACGTAAAGCGATCTGCTGCCAAATTGCCCACAGTTGTGTTTCGAACGCAGTATGCAGGATTACTAACTGCGTCCATAACCCTTCACCACAGAGCCAGTAGTCAGTCTCCCACTAATCCTCCTCCCTCTGACAAAATGCACGGTAGGTTAATCTTGCTACTCTTTGTTTTTTTTAAAGGGGGGGGGGGGGGGCTTTGTAATGAAGACAGACATTGGGACCTTTCTGATACTTACTATCTGTACCTTGTTTTGTGGTGACCGCATACGTTAGTATCGTATTGTATGTATGCCAATCATTGATCTGTCATCAACACTTGTATTTGGGCATGTCTTTATTATCTTTACTGTGTGCTTCTCAGACTGATCTCAGCATTCGGTCAGACTAATGGACGGAGAGCAATGATTTTTAGGAAGTACGCTGAAACACAAAAACAACTTCGCTTTATGCAACATTTAAGTGTTGTTACTGGAAACTTGTGATCTCTCTGCCGGTGTTGTTCGATGATTGTAAGACTGTTGTAACATTGCCAGCGCTGCAAGTAGAGGTCGGCTGTTTTCTAGTCTGTGTGTGACAGCCAACCGGGCAAGATGCTTCAGCAAATACTTAATGATATGTACATTGAACCAGAGCTTCTGGAGGAGCTGTCTGAAGAGCAGAAGCAGATTCTGTTTTATAAGATGAGAGAGGTAAGAAACTGTAACGCTGATCACTTATCTGCTATTATTTGTGCATATCTGTTCTTACATTGATTTGTTCATTATCTGTTATGTCCGGTTAGTACAGTGGCTACTGTCATTGCCTGGAGGTCATGTGTTCAAACCCCCATCCAGGTGGGATGTTTGTTATCATGTATGTGGACACCCGGATCCACCCAGCTTGACACGGGTACCTGGAGATGTTTTGGCAAGCCAAGACACCCATGTCCACCCAGGTCCACCCAGCTTGACACGGCTACCTGGAGATGTTCTGGGGATCCAAGACACCCAGGTCCACCCAGGTCCACCCAGCTTGACACGGCTACCTGGAGATGTTCTGGGGATCCAAGACACCCAGGTCCACCCAGGTCCACCCAGCTTGACACGGCTACCTGGAGATGTTCTGGGGATCCAAGACACCCAGGTCCACCCAGCTTGACACGGCTACCTGGAGACGTTCTGGGGATCCAAGACAGTCGGTGTGAAATCAGCAACATCATCACATATACACATGTTTTATGCAAACAGAAAGATATGTTAGTCAGTTTAAAATTACCGTGGTAGACAGTTGACATTACTGTGTGAACATGTGTATATTTCAGCTTGAAGGATTATCTAATTATTATACTTTATGTTGTGTGAATTCTGCAGTATGTACCTGACAAGATGCAGCGAAATATGCCAGGCAATAAATTGTGCAATCTATTGCTTGTGTATTCGTTATTCAAATATCTAATGTTAATATTTTGTCCTCCAGTGATGATTCCTTTCATTTCTACATTTCTGAAAATATTTTCACTGTATAGGGAAAAAGATCTGGAGACATTACACATCCCTGTCTCACATCTCTTTTAATAGGCTGATATTGACCTACTTAATTAACAATCCTTATAGCAGCTTGTTGTTTCCAATATATGTTTTTTACAAGTCTGAGGTCTTTCCCATCAGTTTGTAGATCTTCAAGCATCTCTATTATATTGACATGTCTTACTTTATCGAAAGCCTTTGTGTAGTCAATAAAACAAAGATGTAGGTCTTTGTTTACTTCTATAGAATGTTCAGTTAATGTTCTCAGCATATACACAGCATTTCGCTGTCCCCTTTCCTTCTACAAAGCCACATTGTTCTCCTATTTCAAGTTGTTATTTTTTCCTAACTCTTTGCATGATAATTCTTAGCAAAATCTTTGTGATGTGGTTCATTGTACTAATTGTTTGATGTTGATCGCATTCCAAGGCTCCTGATTTCTTCGGGATTGCAATAAATATAGAATTACATAATTCAGGAGGTTTATCATCAGTATCATATATTGCGTTCAGCTGTCTGGTGACCTGTCTATTCCATATTCTTCATATGTTCATATATATATATATATATATATATATATATATATATATATATATATATATATATATATATATATATATATATATATATATATATATTTATTCATATATAGTGTATACATAACATGCTCAATTGTTCTGTATTATATAATGTAGGGGACATCTAATGTATACATAACATGATCATTTGTTCTGTGTTATACAGGGGACATCTAATGTATACATAACATGATCATTTGTTCTATGTTATACAGGGGACATCTAATGTATACATAACATGATCATTTGTTCTGTGTTATACAGGGGACATCTAATGTATACATACCATGATCATTTGTTCTATGTTATACCTGGGACATCTAATGAATACATAACATGATCATTTGTTCCGTGTTATACAGGAGCAGATTCGTAGATGGAAGGTCCGAGAGGAGAAGCTAGAAGACGACGAGAAGAAGAAGCCGGTGACAGAAGGTAAGCTGTGACCTTGTTGTAAGAAGACAATGTTTGCAGACTTTGCAGATATTGTTGATTATTTGACCATACACTTTTCTTACTGAATTCTTCTCTTATCGATGCTTATATTCATATTCCCAGGAATGTGCTCTGTGATTTGTGTTGTTGTTCTGACTTGCTAAGTGGCTTCACTCCTATCCTCTAGTTAGAGCTCAGTACAGAGATTCCTCCAGACAGCCATGACTGAAGTTGTCTTGGGGAGTTTGGTCCAGTCTAGGGTTGACTCCTGCAGATCTGGATCCCTGATCTTTGGTCTCCTGTGCTGGATGTGACTGGACCACCTAGGGACTGAGGTTGTTCTACCTAGAGACTAGATGTTTCAGGTTGTTCTACCTAGAGACTAGATGTTTCAGGTTGTTCTACCTAGAGACTAGATGTTGCAGATTGTTCTACCTAGAGACTAGATGTTTCAGGTTGTTCTACCTAGAGACTAGATGTTTCAGGTTGTTCTACCTAGAGACTAGATGTTGCAGGTTGTTCTACCTAGAGACTAGATGTTTCAGGTTGTTCTACCTAGAGACTAGATGTTGCAGATTGTTCTACCTAGAGACTAGATGTTTCAGGTTGTTCTACCTAGAGACTAGATGTTTCAGGTTGTTCTACCTAGAGACTAGATGTTGCAGGTTGTTCTACCTAGAGACTAGATGTTTCAGGTTGTTCTACCTAGAGACTAGATGTTGCAGGTTGTTCTACCTAGAGACTAGATGTTTCAGGTTGTTCTACCTAGAGACTAGATGTTGCAGATTGTTCTACCTAGAGACTAGATGTTTCAGGTTGTTCTACCTAGAGACTAGATGTTTCAGGTTGTTCTACCTAGAGACTAGATGTTTCAGGTTGTTCTACCTAGAGACTAGATGTTTCAGGTTGTTCTACCTAGAGACTAGATGTTTCAGGTTGTTCTACCTAGAGACTAGATGTTTCAGGTTGTTCTACCTAGAGACTAGATGTTTCAGGTTGTTCTACCTAGAGACTAGATGTTTCAGGTTGTTCTACCTGGAGACTAGATGTTTCAGGTTGTTCTACCTAGAGAGATGTTGCAGATTGTTCTACCTGGAGACTAGATGTTGCAGGTTGTTCTACCTGGAGACTAGATGTTGCAGGTTGTTCTACCTGCAGACTATATGTTGAACATTGATGTTTAGTAAAGTATTGACTGACATTGATCTGCTGAAACTGTAGCACAAAGACCCACCAGCAGGGAAGCCCAGGGTTGATCCCATGCGAAGGATTTCACCGACATGATTTCAACACATCCTGGCAGTATATGTGTAATCATATTTGATTAACATAGAAGGACCATAAGAAACCCACTTCACAATCCCAGGGTAGAAGGGGAGAGAATATACATGACTTTAAGGTACCCTACATCCCATGGTAGAAGAGGAAAGACTAAACAAGACTGTAAGGTACCTCTACATCCCTGGGTAGAAGAGGAAAGACTAAACAAGTCTGTAAGGTACCTCTACATCCCAGGGTAGAAGAGGACAGACTAAACAAGACTGTAAGGTACCCTACATCCCAGGGTAGAAGAGCACAGACTAAACAAGACTGTAAGGTACCTCTACATCCCAGGGTAGAAGAGGAAAGACTAAACAAGACTGTAAGATACCTCTACATCCCAGGGTAGAAGAGGACAGACTAAACAAGACTGTAAGGTATCCTACATCCCAGGGTAGGAGAGGACAAACTAAACAAGACTGTAAGGTATCCTACATCCCAGGGTAGGAGAGGACAGACTAAACAAGACTGTAAGGTACCTCTACATCCCAGGGTAGAAGAGGACAGACTAAACAAGACTAAGGTATCCTACATCCCAGGGTAGGAGGGGACAGACTAAACAAGACTGTAAGGTATCCTACATCCCAGGGTAGGAGAGGACAGACTAAACAAGACTGTAAGGTACTTCTACATCCCAAGGTAGGAGAGGACAGACTAAACAAGTCAGCTATGATCAGAGCTGGAACACAAGTGACCTCTGACAGCAAAGTCTAGCCTGTCCTCCTTCTCATGGTGAGATCTGTATGACAGAGAGCATGAGAGGATCATGCTTGCTCTGTCTGTCTGTCTGTCTGTCTGTCTGTGTTTGACAGAGAGCATGAGAAGACAATGCTCATTCTGTCTGTCTGTTTGTCTGTTTGATAGAGTGCATGAGAGGACAATGTTCGTTATGTCTGTGTATGACAGAAAGCATGAGAGGACAATGTTCATTCTGTCTGTCTGTCTGTTTGTCTGTTTGATAGAGTGCATGAGAGGACAATGTTCGTTATGTCTGTGTATGACAGAAAGCATGAGAAGACAATGCTCATTCTGTCTGTCTGTTTGTCTGTTTGATAGAGTGCATGAGAGGACAATGTTTGTTATGTCTGTGTATGACAGAGAGCATGAGAGGACAATGTTCATTCTGTCTGTCTGTGTTGTACATGTTGATACATACACATTTGTTTGTATACATTGAATTAGGTAAGAAAAAAGTGGACTTCCTCAAAGCCAGAGATGGCTGTGAATGGGTGTGGGTTATGGGTGAGCACCCAAATGACAAATCTATTGAGCAGATACTGGAAGAGGAGGCCAAGGCCATGGCTCAGAAGCTTGCAGACGCTGAAGCAGAAGCCATGAGGTGGGTATTGCAGTTGTATGGGGTCAAGGTCGGTTCACCAACTACATGTGTGTATTGTGTACAGTTGTGTAGGGACACGGTGGGTTCACCAACTACATGTGTGTATTGTGTACAGTTGTATGGGGACATGGTGGGTTCACCAACTACATGTGTGTATTGTGTACAGTTGTGTAGGGACATGGTGGGTTCACCAACTACATGTGTGTATTGTGTACAGATATATAGGGACATGGTGGGTTCACCAACTACATGTGTGTATTGTGTACAGTTGTGTAGGGACATGGTGGGTTCACCAACTACATGTGTGTATTGTGTACAGATGTATAGGGACATGGTGGGTTCACCAACTACATGTGTGTATTGTGTACAGTTGTATGGGGACATGGTGGGTTCACCAATTACATGTGTGTATTGTGTACAGTTGTGTAGGGACATGGTGGGTTCACCAACTACATGTGTGTATTGTGTACAGTTGTGTAGGGACATGGTGGGTTCACCAACTAAATGTTTGTATTGTGTACAGTTGTGTAGGGACATGGTGGGTTCACCAACTACATGTGTGTATTGTGTACAGATGTATAGGGACATGGTGGGTTCACCAACTACATGTTTGTATTGTGTACAGTTGTGTAGGGACATGGTGGGTTCACCAACTACATGTGTGTATTGTGTACAGTTGTGTAGTGACATGGTGGGTTCACCAACTACATGTGTGTATTGTGTACAGTTGTGTAGGGACATGGTGGGTTCACCAACTACATGTGTGTATTGTGTACAGATGTATAGGGACATGGTCGGTTCACCAACTACATGTGTGTATTGTGTACAGTTGTATGGGGACATGGTGGGTTCACCAACTACATGTGTGTATTGTGTACAGATGTATAGGGTCATGGTCGGTTCACCAACTACATGTGTGTATTGTGTACAGTGGTAGTTATGCTTACGCGTCTAGCGTTCGTTGTCTCAGATGGCTGTGTGAGGTGCACCAAAATGGGATCTTCCCAGCCAATGCAAGTTAGCGAGGCAGGCGTTTCGAGAATGTAACCGCATCGTGCAGCCAGGGTCGTGGTTTGAGCGGGCAAAAGAGCAAATTTGTACGACCGTTCGACAAAGTCTCGATAATCGCCCACTCTCTATCGATGAGTAGTGGGCCTGCAGTCAGTAAACTGGTATAGCTTTTCGGTCAGTCCTGCCAGCGTAGCTTGAAAGCTCGTCGGTAGGCGTCCAGTGGTTTTGCATGTATCACCTTGTACCGGGAGGGCTCGCTTTTGCGATGCTACTCTTGGCTTGCGTGTGCGTGCATAGTCTGTCCTGCCAGCAGTCATATGCATTGCGAACTGCTGAGGCTCGGCCGTAAATCGGCAGATTTGTTCACAACTTAGACGAGCAATATCTTCTGTGGTAGAATCTCGCTAATTGCATGTGTGTGTGGTCTGTTCTGGCGGACAGTCCGTCTATCCGATGGATATCTGGTTGATCTTATCAGTAGTCATACGCTCATTCGCTTGTCGCTATGCTTGTCTTCAAACTGAAAATTAAAGGGATTGACGGAAGGGCCGTTGGCACGAGGCTCTCGAGAGCCAATATATACAGGGATAACTGGCCGTGGCAGCCTAACGTCCACTGCATCTGTGTCCGTCTCCAGTCGTCTTGCCATGCTCGCCACTGGAACCAGATGGACGCAGACGAGAGAGCGAGGTCGATGGAGTTGCGCGACCACTACCTCGCTATAATCCAAACTAAAGCGCAAGTCATTCGTTCTTCATCAAATCAAAGATGCAATGAATGAATGGTCCTCATCATTCGTGATGGACGAACATCCAGTTATGCTTATGTGTGATCTGGAAGAATAACAAATGATGTTGTTGCCTCCCGCGGCCACATCTGACTGTTGGTGGATGTGGCCTGTCAGTAGGAAGCCTCCAGGCATTTCTTTTATCAGGTTCCTTTCTTCTCTGCTTGTTGTAGTAGTCTGCTTTCACAGAGTTCAAGGTGATTCCTCCTAGAACATTTCTGTGTTTTGGCAGAAATCTTGTTCTCCCAGGTTGTGGTGTCTCTGCCGTACATTGTCGTGTCTTGCCAGTGTCATCTGTGATGTGATGCTGTCAAAGTTTGGTTTCTGTGAACATTTTCTAGCTGCTCATAAACATGTGCTTCGGAATATATCCACCTAGCAAGCATTATACGTGACCAAGTCATGGCAGTCTGTGGAGTATATATATGGTTGCTGTTTGTATATGTCTACACTTTAGCATGTGTGGTACTTACAGGCATATATATATATATATATGTGTATGTGTGTGTGTGGGGGTGGGTGTGTGGGTGGGTAGGCCCCTCCCTGTCATATTCCAATTGTAAATATATAATCGGGATTACACTGTGGGTGATTTGGGTCTAGCTGTTATGAAGGGCTCATTACTTACAGTTCACTGCCCTTGTGCGGCCTGTCATCAGTCACTATTGGAGGGCAACGTGTGCATAGATTGGCTGAACTGTGACAGGTCAGTCAGATTACCTATCTGTGAGCATGCTAACTTGCTTGCTCATGAAAGTGATGCCCATGTAATCTGTCCTTGTAGTCAGTAATCTGTACTGTGACTGACATAAGCTGTAATCATCATGCTGAAATATCATGGCAGGCTCAAAGAGGAGGCAGCACTTTTGAGGAAAATAGAAGAAGAGAGGCAGCAAGTCAATAAGGAAAAAGCAGAACGAGAAGCGGAAATGAAGTAAGTCATTGAAATATTTGTTTGTTGTCCTTTAGTGATGTATATTTGGAAATTCTAGTACTTACATTATCAGTTTATTAATAGAGACTCAACTTTGATATTGTAGGAAGTATGTAGACTTTCATACCTTCATACACAGAAGATCTCTCCACACAGACTTCTGGGATGTAATACAGCTGCCAAGAGGCAACTGTGCAGGTCAAGGGGGTTATGATGTGGATGACAACACTATAAACAAATGTGTGGCTCACACAGTAGCCTGGCAGATGCTGAAATGAGTAAGACAATTGATGGTGACAGCTGACATACAGTTTATTTCTGAAGGATACAAACATCTGCAGCCAGCTGAGTCACTCTTATGTTATAAATTGTCAAGTCCTCATCCACTGTCCACTGTGGACCGAGTGATAGGTGGCCCTCAATGCAGTCTATCTTGTGATATGCTTTTGACATGCTACAATCTACCTCTCTCTTTGTCTGTCTGTTGTTCACAACCTGGTGTAGCACCAAACGCTGGCATTCAATAATCGTCATATATAGTTGAAGGCAGAATTCACTTGTGGGGTTGATCATGTCTAGTTAGTTAGTTAGTTAGTTAGTTAGTTAGTTAGTTAGTTAGTTAGTTAGTCGACAGATCATCCTCATTGCACATCGAACCATTCAGTCCATAAGTGCTCAGATTCCCTCCTCAGTAAATCCCGCAGCGTGTAGCTGCTCACGACACCAGTTCCGTATTGGTTTATCTATCTTCTTTGGCTTCCTGTGTAGTGTTCTTGCCATACCTGTGGCCAAACACTGCCTTCGGATCCACCCCATCTCTATCCTCTTGAGCAAGCTCATTAAGTCATTACGTAAACATGCCCTATTGAATGTCTGTGTCTCGAGCCATGTTATTGCTTTACTTACTGCCATGACTTCCATAGTCAGGCTACTTGTGGTCAAGGCAAAAGCACCAGAATCTTCCTTCACAATTGTCCCACCAGCCTGAGTTGTAAAAGCCCACGAACTTATAATGTATCAAATGACCGACCCATCATCATCAACAAGTGCCCTGCCAGCCGGCGTAGGTGTTCATGGCTCTCCATAGATCTCGGTCTTTGGTTTTCTGGATCAACTCTGCTGCTGATGTTCCTCCATGCCACCGTCTCAATCCATCCAGCATCACTTCTCTTGGTCTGCCTCTGCCTCTCTTCCCCTCGATCTTTCCAGTTGTCACGATGTTCTCCAATGCCTCTCTTCTCATCACATGACCGAAGAAAGATGTTTGTCTCTTTCTTATTGTTGTATATAGTGTTCTAGTTTCATTAGCCTGTTTCAGGCAATCGTTGTTAGTTATTCTGGCAGTCCTTGGAATTCGCAACATTTGTCTCAGAAACCACATCTCTGTTGCCTCTAATTTCTTCTTAATTTGTTCACTTACATCCCAAGATTCACTGCCATACAGCAAAACTGGTTCTACATAGCATTTCAGCACTCTCTTTCTTAAATTCAGTGATAGTGACTTATACTCTTCATTTTCTGAAATACGGCTTTTGCTTGCCCTATTCTGCTCTTAATCTCTGTTGTACATCTTCCATCTTATGTTATAAATGCTCTTAGGTATCTAAAATTATCCACTTGGTTAAGAATTTTTCCTTCTATTTCTATGTCACATTTTGGTGTCACCATTTTCTTTGATATCACCATTGTTACTGTTTTCTTGATATTCAAGGAGAGTCCTTTCCTTGCACTCCAGTAGCTTGCCAGCAGTGTTCTGCATCGTAATGATTCTGTAGCCGCTTATCTTGGAATGGTCTTTGTTCGGCTTTGGCAGTGGCAGCAAGTAACTGTGTAGTCATTCCTCTTTGATCTGACCCCTCTGGATACTGGTGTTGAATTCTCTGGCCAGTTCTTCCATGTCATCATCTGACACCACCAGTAGGTCACCATATCGGATGCTGTCTGGGCCTGGGGCGTTGTTAGGTGATTTCTTGAGCATCGCATGTATTATCTCAGCTGTGATTATGTATTCTTTGTCTGTCCCAACCCCATCGCACAACTGAGAGAGTGTCGTTGTGGTCCTCTGTCTAGCGGGCTCGTCTTTCTGGTCAGTCTGCTCTATGTAGCGTGCAAGAAGGGCTGTACCTTTATACATATCCGACTTTTTCCATGTGAGGTCTGTGCCTTGAAAGTCTGGAATACACCTCCGTTGTGCAGCGCCGTTCATGCTCTTATGGAGGCGCCAGAATATCGTGAGACACCGCTCTGAGCACACCTTCATGCAGAACTCATCCCATTTCTCGGCCTTGGCCTGTTTGGCGCAGGATTTGAATAAAGTCATCATCCTATGGACCTAAGTCTTCAAGTTCGCCAACTCACCCTGTGGCATGTTAGCCTTTCTGGCCTTTTGCCAGTCTTTGACAGCCTGCCTCTTTCCCAGACATGCCTTCTCGACCTCTCCATTCCACCATGGTGGCTGCAACCATCTTTCTTGTCTCCTGCGGGAGGAAGTTAGTTTTCTTCTTCTGATCTTGCTTATGGCGACTTGACCAGTGTTGTCGTACGGGAAAGCATTTGTCTTGTTTCTTTGACTCATGGCCCCATCTTTCTCGATCAGGATGACACAAGGGTGGTGGTCACTATCGTGGTATCCCAGTGTGCCCCACCGGCACCTTGGTGCGATCGTGGGCGACGCCAGGGCCAAGTCAATGACGCTGTCAGAATCACCTGGTCGAGTGGCCATCCTAGTGACCTTCCCATCATTCAGACAGACTAGGGCAGCAGATGCCAGGGCGTCCTCCAGATCTTCTCCCTGTCTATTAGTGATGCTATTCCCCCATTGACTACCTCTGGCATTGAAGTCCCCACAGTAGATGATATGCCTTTCATCCATATCGAACAAACTCTGCCATTGTCGAACGTATACCTTTCCATTATGCGCATAAACGTTCACGATTACAAGCTGCACTGGCGGATTGAGGGATAGTAAACTTCAAGGCAGAATAAAGTCATCTTTTCATGTGTGGTCATCGGGATCTGAAGGAAAAAACAAGATGAAATATTGTTGTATTTAAGACCTGCAGGTCATTAGCAGGAAACCAAAAACTGCCAAGTCAGTGTCTAGCTGTGGGATATTTGATTATGCAAGCACATGGTTGTGTTCAGACAACTCATCTTTGCTGGATCTGTGAGTTTGTCTGTATAATGTCAGACGGGCCTGCATGCCCAATTTATGACCCTTTGACAAATAAAGTTTGTTTGTTCATTCGTTCTGTCTATCTCTTGCTCTCTGTCTCTTTTCCTCCCTACACCTCTTTTTCACAATGAGAGACACAGAAAGAGACACTCTCACTGTTATTGTGTTGTATGCGTTGCAGGCGTAAGCAAGAAGAAGCCGAATTATACAAGTCAGTTAAAGAAGCTCGACTGGCACTTCAGAAAATGGAATTGGAAAAGAAGAAAGAAGAAGAGGAAAATAAGAGACGACTTTCAGAAATTGAGGTAAGAACCATAGAAAATCTGTAACACTGACAAGTACACTGACTGTGTTCAAGTAGGAGTATGAAGTGTTGTGTCTGAACAATGAGTTATGAAACTGTTGCAAGCAGGAGTATGGCTGTTGTGTCTAAACAGTGAGTTATGAGACGTGCTAGCAGGAGTATGGGCTGTTGCATCTAAGCAGTGAGTTATGAGACGTGCTACCAGGAGTATGGGCTGTTGTGTCTAAACAATGAGTTATGAGATGTGCTAGCAGGAGTATGGGCTGTTGTGTCTGGACAATGAGTTATGAGACATGCAAGCAGGAGTATGAGCTGTTGTGTCTGAACAATGAGTTATGAGACTGATGTAGCAGGAGTATGGGCTGTTGTGTCTGAACAATGAGTTATGAGACTGGTGCAAGCAGGAGTATGGGCTGTTGTGTCTGAACAATGAGTTATGAGACTGATGTAGCAGGAGTATGGGCTGTTGTGTCTGAACAATGAGTTATGAGACTGATGTAGCAGGAGTATGGGCTGTTGTGTCTGAACAATGAGTTATGAGACTGATGTAGCAGGAATATGGGCTGTTGTGTCTGAACAATGAGTTATGAGACTGGTGCAAGCAGGAGTATGGGCTGTTGTGTCTGAACAATGAGTTATGAGACTGATGTAGCAGGAGTTTGGGCTGTTGTGTCTGAACAATGAGTTATGAGACCGGTGCAAGCAGGAGTATGGGCTGTTGTGTCTGAACAATGAGTTATGAGACTGATGTAGCAGGAATATGGGCTGTTGTGTCTGAACAATGAGTTATGAGACTGGTGCAAGCAGGAGTATGGGCTGTTGTGTCTGAACAATGAGTTATGAGACTGGTGCAAGCAGGAGTATGAGCTGTTGTGTCTGAACAATGAGTTATGAGACTGATGTAGCAGGAGTATGGTCTGTTGTGTCTGAAAAATGAGTTATGAGACTGATGTAGCAGGAATATGGGCTGTTGTGTCTGAACAATGAGTTATGAGACTGGTGCAAGCAGGAGTATGGGCTGTTGTGTCTGAACAATGAGTTATGAGACTGATGTAGCAGGAGTATGAGATGTTGTGTCTGAACAATGAGTTATGAGACTGATGTAGCAGGAGTATGGGCTGTTGTGTCTGAACAATGAGTTATGAGACTGATGTAGCAGGAGTATGGGCTGTTGTGTCTGAACAATGAGTTATGAGACTGATGTAGCAGGAGTATGGGCTGTTGTGTCTGAACAATGAGTTATGAGACTGATGTAGGCAGGAGTATGGTCTGTTGTGTCTGAACAATGAGTTATGAGACTGATGTAGCAGGAGTATGGTCTGTTGTGTCTGAACAATGAGTTATGAGACCGGTGCAAGCAGGAGTATGGGCTGTTGTGTCTGAACAATGAGTTATGAGACCGGTGCAAGCAGGAGTATGGGATGTTGTGTCTGAACAATGAGTTATGAGACTGATGTAGCAGGAATATGGGCTGTTGTGTCTGAACAATGAGTTATGAGACTGGTGCAAGCAGGAGTATGGGCTTTTGTGTCTGAACAATGAGTTATGAGACCGGTGCAAGCAGGAGTATGGGCTGTTGTGTCTGAACAATGAGTTATGAGACCGGTGCAAGCAGGAGTATGGGATGTTGTGTCTGAACAATGAGTTATGAGACTGGTGCAAGCAGGAGTATGAGCTGTTGTGTCTGAACAATGAGTTATGAGACTGATGTAGCAGGAGTTTGGGCTGTTGTGTCTGAACAATGAGTTATGAGACCGATGCAAGCAGGAGTATGGGCTGTTGTGTCTGAACAATGAGTTATGAGACAGATGTAGCAGGAATATGGGCTGTTGTGTCTGAACAATGAGTTATGAGACTGGTGCAAGCAGGAGTATGGGCTGTTGTGTCTGAACAATGAGTTATGAGACTGATGTAGCAGGAGTATGGTCTGTTGTGTCTGAGCAATGAGTTATGAGACTGATGTAGCAGGAGTGTGGTCTGTTGTGTCTGAACATTGAGTTATGAAACTGATGTAGCAGGAGTATGGTCTGTTGTGTCTGAACAATGAGTTATGAGACTGATGTAGGCAGGAGTATGGTCTGTTGTGTCTGAACAATGAGTTATGAGACTGATGTAGCAGGAGTATGGGCTGTTGTGTCTGAACAATGAGTTATGAGACTGGTGCAAGCAGGAGTATGGGCTGTTGTGTCTGAACAATGAGTTATGAGACTGATGTAGCAGGAGTATTGTCTGTTGTGTCTGAACAATGAGTTATGAGACTGATGTAGCAGGAGTATGGGCTATTGTGTCTGAACAATGAGTTATGAGACTGATGTAGGCAGGAGTATGGGCTGTTGTGTCTGAACAATGAGTTATGAGACTGATGTAGGCAGGAGTATGGGCTGTTGTGTCTGAACAATGAGTTATGAGACTGATGTAGCAGGAATATGGGCTGTTGTGTCTGAACAATGTGTTATGAGACTGATCACCTGTGGCTGGACATCTGGCACTAGAGTCCTAGCAGGCAGCTGCTCTAGTCACCTGTGGCTGGACGTTTGTGCCAGATAATTCCAAGATGTCACTGTTCGTCACAAGCTTCGCAACAAACTGATATTTTTGCCCTGACATTTCTCACCCAGCTGACCACTCCCATAGCCCACAAGGAGCGGGACACAGTGATGATGCCTTCACCAATTTTAAACTCCCCGTTTCTCTCGGTTGGTACGCATGAGATCGTGCATGGCCCAACTGTTAGATCATGTTTCGGTTTGATTATATTGTCCAGCATTTGATACAGGATCATATATGACCACTGCCTGTGTGCGTTATGTCTGTTTGTGTGTGTGGTAATGTGCATGTTTGACATCTGTTTGTCTGTGTGTGGTAATGTGCATGTTTGACATCTGTTTGTCTGTGTGTGGTAATGTGCATGTTTGACATCTGTTTGTCTGTGTGTGGTAATGTGCATATGTGTCATCTGTTTGTCTGTGTGTGGTAATGTGCATGTTTGACATCTGTTTGTCTGTGTGTGGTAATGTGCATATGTGTCATCTGTTTGTCTGTGTGTGGTAATGTGCATATGTGTCATCTGTTTGTCTGTGTGTGGTAATGTGCATATGTGTCATCTGTTTGTCTGTGTGTGGTAATGTGCATATGTGTCATCTGTTTGTCTGTGTGTGGTAATGTGCATATGTGTCATCTGTTTGTCTGTGTGTGGTAATGTGCATATGTGTCATCTGTTTGTCTGTGTGTGGTAATGTGCATATGTGTCATCTGTTTGTCTGTGTGTGGTAATGTGCATATGTGTCATCTGTTTGTCTGTATGTGGTAATGTGCATGTTTGACATCTGTTTGTCTGTGTGTGGTAATGTGCATGTTTGACATCTGTTTGTGTGTGGTAATCTGCATGTTTGACATCTGTTTGTCTGTGTGTGGTAATGTGCATGTTTGACATCTGTTTGTGTGTGGTAATGTGCATGTTTGACATCTGTTTGTGTGTGGTAATGTGCATGTTTGATACCTGTCTGTCTGTGTGTGGTAATGTGCATGTTTGACATCTGTTTGTGTGTGGTAATGTGCATGTTTCTTCTTCTTCTTCTTCTTCGTTCATCCGGAGTTTTTTTTCGGACGTGATTGCGTTGTGCCTGTTTACAGCAGAGCTGCGTTCTTGCGCCGTTAGGCCGACACATCCGACTTCTGCGGGCATTTGTTGACCGGGTTAACCTTCCCGGGGGGTTTCTTAGGACGTTAGACTTTCACTGTTGTGGTGTTATCTCCCATCCCAGCTGGCCCATATAGAACAGCCAAAGGCATCCTGGTCGGCCCTCAAGGGAAGGCAGGGGCAGACCATGGGCATTCCCCGCCATCCAAGGAGGCTTCCATAATTGCAGAGCCATCACACAGCGCTCTGGTACTGGGCTCACCCAAGGAATCGTCACGTCCTGCACATGGCTGCTTAGCCTCACTTCCGTATATTGGGCCTTCTGTTCACCATAGGCTGTTCTTCCAGAAGCCAGAAGAATGCAGTTTGCAGATGACATCCACAGTGAGCTTTCGATTCGGACTTTCCACGTAATGGATTTGCTATCCAAGCAATATTCCATTTTGTGCCACTAGGACACTTTTTCCACCTTTTATGAAGCCCACACAGTGAGCTTTCGATTCGGACTTTCCGCGTAATGGATTTGCTATCCAAGCAATATTCCATTTCATGCCTCTGGGAGGCTTGTGTAACCGACATGCCTGTGGTATGAAGTGTGGCAGTCTAAACACTTCTTCATGTACATTTAAATGTCAACCTGAATACAGTTAAAGTAAGCTGCAGTCGACTTGAGCTTGTTGATATCTCCATAGAGCTTGTCCTCGAATGAAGCAGGTGTGGGCCAAAATATCTTTCTCTGTTCTGCATATATTGGGCACTCTTGCAGCAAATGTTTAGCTGTCATTTTACCAGTTCCACAATTACATTCATCTGTGTCTCCTATCTTTAGTTTGTTGAACAAGTGGTATTTCAGCCTGTTATGTCCTGTGTGGAGTCTGAAGATTGCTACTTGTTCTCTTCGGTCGAGTTTGTAATATGCATCATCCTTCTGGTGGCCTGGATGCTCTGATTCCCATTTGGTTCTATAAGTGCTTTTTATCAACCTCTTTGCCTTATTATAGGTTATGTCTATGTCGTGCTGTGGTAGTCGTCCGCCCTCTTTTGCCAGTCTGTCAGCCTCTTCATTTCCAGGTATACTGCAATGTGATGGGATCCACTGTATTACAACTTTTTTGGATTTCTGGCATAGACCATGGAGTGCTGCTCTTAGGTCAGCTAGTTCTGTGCTGTTTTTGCTCTTCAGTATTGAGACAGCTGACTTTGCATCTGTAAAGATAGCTATTTGCGTCTCTTTATTTTCCTCCATCAAGAGCATTTCTGCTGCAGTTTTCAGAGCCTCTACCTCCGCTTTGAAGTTACTTGAGAACTTTCCAGTTGCCACTGAATGTGTTTTTTTTACTCCATTTTTTAAATTTAGGAGAATTCCTCCTCCTCCATTCTCTACTGAATTTTTGGCTGATCCATCTGTATATGCATGGGTCCAATTGCTGCTTGGGTAATGTTCTTTTATGTAGTTTAGGGTTATTTCTCTTCTTTCGGTTTCATGCTGAGTGTTCTTTTTCTCAATACCAGGAATGTTTTCTATCATCTCAGGCAGTTGCTGCTGTCTCCAAGCTGGGAACTTGTCTGCATTGTAAATGGGTTTGACTGTTGATATGTTAAGTATGGGATCTGCCCTAATCTTTCGTTTTGCAGTATCTACAAAGTTGCTACGCTTCAATCTTCCCTTTCCAAAACCACTAAACCTTTTATACATAGGGTGGTCTGTCAATCTTCTAAATTTTTCAGCTTGTTGCTGGGCTCTGCTATCTCTTCTATCCTGCATTGGTTGTAAACAAGTAATCTTTTCTAATTCATTAATAGGCGTTGTCTTCAGGCTTCCAGTTATGATTCGCATTCCTTGATTTTGGACTCTACTTATTTTGTTAAAGTTTGACTTAGCTGCTGTTGCCCAAGCTGCAATGCCATATTCCAGTACTGGCCTCACCCGTCCAGTATATAACTTCTTGAGAACTTTCTCATCTGCTCCCCACGTTGTACCAGCAAGCTTTTTCATGATTCCCATTCTTTGCCTTGCTCTTGTTCGATTTTTCTCAACCTGTGTCTTCCTTGTCAGGCGACGATCAAAGGTGACTCCTAGATAGTTTGGATTTTCTTCATGGCGCAATATTTTTCCATTCAATACCAGCTTAGGTTGCTGAGTTTTAGTTGAGAGGGAGAACACTGTGCATGTTGTTTTCTCCTCACTTATCTTCACTAGCCATGATTTTGACCAGTCCTCTAGCGCTAATAGGGCTTGCTGTATTCTGCTGTTAGCTGTACTAATATATTCTTCAGATGTCCATATGGCTAGGTCATCTGCAAAGGATGATGTGTGTACTCTGGCTGGAAAATTTTCCGTGATGTCGTTTATATATGCTAGGAATAATGTTGGTGAAAGAACTCCTCCTTGGGGGACACCTTGCTCCAATAGCATCATTTTGCTGGTTTGTCCTTGTACTTTTGTCCTGGCAGTTCTGTTCTCAAGGTAGTGGCTGATCCATTTGTACATTTTCCCACAAACATGCATTTTTTGCAGTTTTACTTTCAGTCCTTCCTTCCATACTTTATCAAATGCTTTTTCTAAATCTATCCAGACCGCTAGTGTGTGCTTTTTCTCTTGGAAGGCATCCTCTATTTCCTGAGCTATATAGGTTATTTGATCTTCAGTGGATCTGTACTTTCTGAATCCTGCTTGGTGAGGTGTTAAGAGTTGGTTTTCTTCCAGATGCCATGTTAGCCTGCCATTGATAATGCGTTCCATTAATTTTCCTACACAGCTAAGAAGACTGATAGGTCGATAGCCATTTGGTTCTTCCAGGTCTTTTCCTTTCTTTGGAACTGGTATTAGTATAGCTTCCTTCCATGCCTGTGGGACTATTCCCCTCTTCCAGCTGTAATTTAGGACTGCTAGCAGTTTCTTTTTTGCCTTAGTGCCTAGTCCTATTAGCATTTCATTTGTGATTCCATCCTTTCCTGGTGATGTCTTCTTTTTTAGGGTATTCATTGCCTGTTCCATTTCTTCCATTGTTAGATTTGCCATCATATATTCTGCTGCTGTCTCTGTATATCTATTATGTATCTGATTATCTTTGATTGCTTTCTTCTGTTCGGCTGTAATATCAATGTGGTTTGCACTGGCATAGTGTTCCATTAGTGCATTTGCAGCCTTTTTTCCTGTAAGCAAGGCATTTCCTTGTTTAATTGTTATTTGTTTGTTTCTAGGTCCTTCATTGTTCATGGCTTTCACTAGTTTCCATAGTTTGTTTCCATCCCTGTCAAAATTCAGGTTTTCTTTTTTTTTCCTCCAACAATCTCTTGTTGTTTGATTTACTGTTCTTTTATATTTTGCTGAGATGGCTTTGAGAGAGATGTTCGCTTCAGTTGTTTGTTCTCTCTCTGCGGTCTTCCTAGCATCTTCAACTTTGTCCTCCAAAATTTGTAGTTCTTCAGTCCAGTATGGTTTGTAATTTTTCCTCGCTCCTCTTGGAATAGACTCGGTGGCCGCCTGTATTATTGCTCAGTTTAGACTTTCCACCATTTGCTTCATGTTTCCATATCGTGTATTTATGTTTTCACAATATTTGTCTGTTAGTATGGCAAATCTGTCCCAATCTGCTCGTTTGTAATTCCAACGGGGCAAAGGCTTTTGCTCCTGTGGAACATACTCCATATTTATTACAAGCTTGATTGGTCTGTGGTCACTACCTGCTAATTGGTCAAGCACATGGCGATCGATTTTGTGGAGGATGTCTCCTGTGCAGAAAGCTAAGTCTGGAGTAGAAGTGGTAATCCATCTTCTGGAGTAGAAGCTCGGTGTGTCATCCGCTTTGTTGAGTAGATGGAGATTTGAGTCTATTTCCCAGACCTCCACTTCATCTCCTCTTTTGTCAGTATCTGGGTATCCCCATCTTTCTGAACGGCTATTAAAGTCTCCGACAACAATGCAATTTGTGTCAGTTATTTCCATGTTTGAGAGTCTAAGATCCTTATCTGCCGGGCTATACAGATTGTAAATTCTTATTTTCACGTCCTTTATCATTATATCAACACCTATAATTTCCGTTTGGTTGTCAGAGATCACAGATACTTCGCTGCAGGGTATTGTATTTCGTGTAAGTATTACAACTCCTCCTTTGTGTCCTTCGCGGTCGAAACGTGTGGCCTGATATCCCTCGACTGAAAATGTGCGATTGGCGTTGAGGTGTGTCTCTTGAATGCATGCCACATCTATTCTATCTTTATGAAGATGCTGTGTTAGGGAGGCTTTCTTGTTATAGACTCCTTCTGCATTCCATTGTAGTATGTTGAGTGTCCGGGGTGTTTGGTCAATAGCTCTTAACCTACTCCTCTGTGCCTTGACTCCACAGCACAGGGGAAGGTGACCACCAGTAGTCATGGGTGGACCCCCTCGAGGCAGGGGGCCCGGCACTATCACCGCCTGATGGGACTTCACGGGATTAGCACCATAACGATTAATTTTCATCTGTGGCATCATGAAATGATAAAGTTACGTTGCACTTCTTTGTCAAGCCTGTGGCTCAGTACATCCGATTTCGACAAGCATGTGTTCGGGATGCTTTCCCTAGCCTTTGACTGTCCCCAGTCTACCTACAAGGCAACAGGTTTGTACGTCTCTTCGTCTGGTCCCTCTCCCTTGACCTGTCCGACATGGGTGACCCTACCAGTAGCTGTGCTACCGTCGGCATAGCTCTTGGGGTCATTGGAACGCGCAAGCCCCTCTACCTCGTCAAGGTGGACGCACGGCAGAGGGGATGTGCATGTTTGATACCTGTCTGTCTGTGTGTGGTAATGTGCATGTTTGATACCTGTTTGTCTGTGTGTGGTAATGTGCATGTTTGACATCTGTTTGTCTGTGTTTGGTAATGTGCATGTTTGACATCTGTCTGTCTGTGTGAGGTAATGTGCATGTTTGACATCTGTCTGTGTGTGGTAATGTGCATGTTTGACATCTGTTTGTCTGTGTGTGGTAATGTGCATGTTTGATACCTGTTTGTTTGTGTGTGGTAATGTGCATGTGTGATATCTGTTTGTGTGTGGTAATGTGCATGTTTGACATATGTTTGTTTGTGTGTGGTAATGTACATGTGTGATATCTGTTTGTGTGTGGTAATGTGCATGTTTGACATCTGTTTGTTTGTGTGTGGTAATGTACATGTTTAACATCTGTTTGTGTGTGGTAATGTACATATTTGACATCTGTTTGTCTGTGTGTGGTAATGTACATGTTTGACATCTGTCTGTCTGTGTGTGGTAATGTGCATGTTTGATACCTGTTTGTCTGTGTGTGGTAATGTGCATGTTTGACATCTGTCTGTGTGTGGTAATGTGCATGTTTGATACCTGTTTGTCTGTGTGTGGTAATGTGCATGTTTGACATCTGTCTGTCTGTGTGTGGTAATGTGCATGTTTGATATCTGTCTGTTTGTGTGTGGTAATGTGCATGTTTGACATCTGTTTGTCTGTGTGTGGTAATGTGCATGTTTGACATCTGTCTGTCTGTGTGAGGTAATGTGCATGTTTGACATCTGTCTGTGTGTGGTAATGTGCATGTTTGACATCTGTTTGTCTGTGTGTGGTAATGTGCATGTTTGACATCTGTTTGTGTGTGGTAATGTGCATGTTTGATACCTGTCTGTCTGTGTGTGGTAATGTGCATGTTTGATACATGTTTGTCTGTGTGTGGTAATGTGCATGTTTGACATCTGTTTGCCTGTGTGTGGTAATGTGCATGTTTGACATCTGTCTGTTTGTGTGTGGTAATGTGCATGTTTGACATCTGTTTGTCTGTGTGTGGTAATGTGCATGTTTGACATCTGTTTGTGTGTGGTAATGTGCATGTTTGACATCTGTTTGTGTGTGGTAATGTGCATGTTTGACATCTGTTTGTGTGTGGTAATGTGCATGTTTGACATCTGTTTGTGTGTGGTAATGTGCATGTTTGATACCTGTCTGTCTGTGTGTGGTAATGTGCATGTTTGATACATGTTTGTCTGTGTGTGGTAATGTGCATGTTTGACATCTGTTTGTCTGTGTGTGGTAATGTGCATGTTTGACATCTGTTTGTGTGTGGTAATGTGCATGTTTCTGTTTGTCTGTGTGTGGTAATGTGCATGTTTGACATCTGTTTGTGTGTGGTAATGTGCATGTTTGACATCTGTTTGTGTGTGGTAATGTGCATGTTTGATACCTGTCTGTCTGTGTGTGGTAATGTGCATGTTTGATACATGTTTGTCTGTGTGTGGTAATGTGCATGTTTGACATCTGTTTGTCTGTGTGTGGTAATGTGCATGTTTGACATCTGTCTGTTTGTGTGTGGTAATGTGCATGTTTGACATCTGTTTGTCTGTGTGTGGTAATGTGCATGTTTGACATCTGTCTGTCTGTGTGAGGTAATGTGCATGTTTGACATCTGTCTGTGTGTGGTAATGTGCATGTTTGACATCTGTTTGTCTGTGTGTGGTAATGTGCATGTTTGACATCTGTTTGTGTGTCGTAATGTGCATGTTTGACATCTGTTTGTCTGTGTGTGGTAATGTGCATGTTTGATACCTGTTTGTCTGTGTGTGGTAATGTGCATGTTTGACATCTGTTTGTCTGTGGTAATGTGCATGTTTGACATCTGTCTGTGTGAGGTAATGTGCATGTTTGACATCTGTCTGTGTGAGGTAATGTACATGTTTGACATCTGTTTGTGTGTGGTAATGTACATGTTTGACATCTGTTTGCGTGTATGTACATGTAAATATGTGTATTTTTGTTTGTGTGCATGTGTGTCTGTATGTTTGTGTGCATGTGTGTCTGTATGTTTGTGTGCATGTGTGTCTGTATGCATATTCACACATATGCCTGTTTCCATGTACACTTGTGCTAATCTATGTGCATCACGTGTGCTTATCTGTGTGCTTGTGTGCTCATCTATATGCATGTGTGCTCCTCTGTGTGCATCATGTATGCTCATCTATGTGCATGTGTGCTGATTTATGTACATGTGTGCTCATCTGTGTGCATGTGTGCTCATCTATGTGCATGTGTGCTCATCTGTGTGCATGTGTGTGCTGATCTATGTGCATGTGTGCTCATATGTGTGCTCATCTATGTGCATGTGTGCTCATCTGTGTGCATGTGTGCGTTGATCTATGTGCATGTGTGCTCATCTGTGTGCATGTGTGCTCATCTGTGTGCATGTGTGCTCATTTGTGTGCATCATGTGTGCTCATCTGTGTGCATGTGTGCATCATGTGTGCTCATCTGTGTGCATCATGTGTGCTCATCTGTGTGCATGTGTGCTCATCTGTGTGCATCATGTGTGCTCATCTGTGTGCATGTGTGCTCATCTGTGTGCATGTGTGCTCATCTGTGTGCATCATGTGTGCTCATCATGTGTGCATCATGTGTGCTCATCTGTGTGCATGTGTGCTCATCTGTGTGCATGTGTGCTCATCTATGTGCATGTGTGCTCATCTGTGTGCATCATGTGTGCTCATCTATGTGCATGTGTGCTCATCTGTGTGCATCATGTGTGCTCATCTGTGTGCTCATCTGTGTGCATCATGTGTGCTCATCTGTGTGCATGTGTGCTCATCTATGTGCATGTGTGCTCATCTATGTGCATGTGTGCTCATCTGTGTGCTGATATGTGTGCATGTGTACTCATCTGTGTGATATGTGATCATCTATTTGCTCAAATGTTTACATGTGTGCTCATGTTTGTGTTAATCTATGTGCATGTGTGCTCACCTATGTGTAATTTAGCAGTATGCATGTGTGCTCAGATGTGTGCTGATATGTGTACATCTGTGGCATTTTGGGAAGTTGGAAGCAGTACCCACCTCGACCTACCCCACAATGAAGTAACGCTAAGAGGACAGGACTAATTTTGTTTGGAGGGGATGGGTCCTTGGAAGCCAAAGTGTCCCATAATAGCTCTGGAAATCTAGAGGTTTCCCAGGAATGTTGATTTCTTCCTTCCAAAATCTTCCTTCCCGAAAAGAGAAACTTATTTAGCTCACGAGTCCCCACCTATGATCATTTTCCCTTTTAGGTGAAATGGTCACAGGAAATTTATAAGATTAATTAAAAGTTCCCCTTTCTGAGTAACCTGGAACCTGGGAGATTACAATAGAACAGAACTTTGCTGTCTATTCATGTTTACCCAGCCACCTGTAGTTCCAGATTCTACAATTATGTGATGTAGTTTCATTAACTAAACACATAAATAATAAATGTTTTGTCACACCACAATGTACTTGACAGAAGAATGCAGGAAAAGTTAATTTCGTTTATTAACCAAAAAGCTGTGGAAATAAGCCAGTAAAGCATTTATGAACATATGAACAATACACATAAGTCTATAGGATAAGGTCCTTCTTCTGCGCTCATCCGGATTTTTTTTTCCGCATGCGACTGCGTTGTGCCTGTTTACAGCAGAGCTGCGTTCTTGCGCCGTTAGGCCGACACATCCGACTTCTGCTGGCATTTGTTGACCGGGTTAACCTTCCCGGGGGTCTGGATAAGGTTCTAAATACATAATGGAGAATAGAACTCCTAGAAGATCTCATCGTGGTTCATTCATTTAGCCACTGGATTTCCTACCATTGTCTCTGTACTACACAAATGTTTTGCTTGTGAATAATTTATTAGTGAAACCTTTAAATCAAAACAGTCTACACAAAATAAGATCTGGAGAGGTTCATAAATTCTCTCCTCTCTGGAAGTTCTTGCTGGTTCTCAAGTTATCTGAATGTATAACTGATTATAACAAAGTCCTTCACTATTTGATTGTCAGTAAGACTTCCGCCATAACTTTGATAATCTGCAGGTCTTTTGTGAGGTATAAAATTATCCTAGTGATCTTAGGAATATTCCTGAATTTCAGATCTTGTTAATCATCAGAATGATCATGAAGCACAGATCCCATTGGGCACATTTCGGTAATGATCTGGGGACTCTTGATTAGATTAATCTTAGTCCTGACTACAGATCCCTTTTAGCACCTCTTTGTTAAAGATCTGCTATTGGTCTACAGATCCATTGAGTACCATTTGGGCAATGATCTGCAGAATCTGGATCATGACAATCTGCGAACACCGTCATCCTCACCTGAGGTGAATAAACATGGTGAACCTATTTATATCTAGTCAATGGATGATAATTCTCCAGTTGACAAGAATGAAAAGGGCTACAGACAGGAGTTACAGAAGGTAGCAGATTCAGGAAGTACCTACAAGTTAGAGCTACAGTGTCTCTTCTTTGTACTGGCATTAGACATCAGCAATGGTATTTGGCAAGCCCTCTTATTCTGCTCATGTACATATTTATCTGTTGGCTGATGTTCTCACAGAGGACACAGACACAGTGAATGACAAGGCTAGGAGAGGAATGATGGAGAGTTAATGATGAAATGTACCCAGCATAACTGATCCTAAATAGTAATGGAACAGAACAGGATGATTGTTCATCTTATTCATAATAACTCATGTTACCAATCAGTGCTGCCTCAATTGTTTTAGTCTGCCTGGTTATTTTCCTGTTATACCTTCTCACCTCTTCTGTCATTTCCTTTATTTCTTCTTCTGACACTGGTGTGATAATCCCCTTGACAGGTTAGAAGTGATTATGCCTGAAAGCATATTATGTCCTTTACTTACTCTGTCAAACAGGGTGATGGAACTACATCACATTATTCATCCAAGTAATAATGCAAAGAAACATACATTAAATATTTTCACTCTTAAGTTAACATAATGATTAACATATAATTGGTATGAATGTGGAGGTCTATGTGAAACATTCCTTATTTGGATTTACACTGCCTCTCATTCATTAACACATAAATACAGAGTGAAACAAAGATGAGATGACACAATGCACTCATTCGCTCATTCTAACACCAATCTTCTTTTATTCGTTCACTTGAGTGCTGGAGTTGGGCTGTTAGCTTGACTGTGTTTCGATCAGAGTGCTAGATACATGGTCGATCATGTCACAATGTGTTCGAATAAATCACAGCAGTATAAATGCTGGACCCGTCATTGATGCTAAACAGTTACACACACAATCTGTCCTCACACCACGGACATATAAGATAAGAGGTAGAGCATTTTCATTCCTCCCTCTCACATTCGCGTGTGTTGAAGTTTCGCTGTGGATTGAAATCAAGGCGACAGACAGCACACAGATCATAGATTTTCCTGTACTAAACCTGCTCTGAACGCAGTCAGAAAGCTAGTAGGATTTAGACTTAAGAATAGCAGTCTGGGCTTAAGTAAGCCTCTTTTCACAGCTGAAGACATAGTGTTTGTACAGCAACTCTTCTGGAAACGAAAGATAGATGGAGTCAGATATCTACACCAGTGATGGCAGTAAGCAGCCATTTCGGAACCGGGTGAACAGTTGGCGGCTGTCTTCTGATAGAAGAATATATATTTATTAGTGCCGAAACTTACACACACACACTCTCATACAAAGCTTTACCTGACTCATAAGTATTTAAGACTCAGCAACAATGATGTTAGACAAAAGTCTTCCCATGAATCAGGCGGGGGACATACATTCGAGAACTCCCCATAAAACACAACCAGCTCCCATGATGGCTCGCTTGTATGTGCCAAATTATGGCGTCTATTGCCCCAAGAGCCTTCGCGGCGACGCGATTCTTCTAGGTTATCCAATGAATAAGGCAGGATCTGAACATCTGATCTGTCTATCACTGGGTGACATGGCTATTATTAGAGCTGACGCCACATTCTTGACATTCCAATGCTTTCTGGTGTGAACGCTTTTGTTGAGAACTGTGTTTTTGAGTTAGTGCTGGGCAGGTGTGAACTGACGGAGTGCGCAATATGCGACAACATCTGTACTCATCTTTATACCATTCTGTGTGCATGTGTGTCTGTATGCTCCTAAGTTTGTATGTCTGTGTGTACCCATCTTTGTACATATGCAATATTCTGTGTGCATCTGCCATCATCATCATCAAGTGCCGTGCCGGCTGGCGTAGGCGTTCATGGCTCTCCACAGATCTCGGTCTTTGGTGTTCTGGATCAACTCTGCTGCTGATATTCCTCCGTGCCACCGTCTCAATCCATCCAGCATCATTTCTCTTGGTCTGCCTCTGCCTCTCTTCCCCTCGATCTTTCCAGTTGTCACAATGTTCTCCAATGCCTCTCTTCTCATCACATGACCAAAGAAAGCTGTTTGTCTCTTTCTTATTGTTGTATATAGTGTTCTGGTTTCATTAGCCTCTTTCAGGCAATCGTGGTTAGTTACTCTGGCAGTCCAAGGAATTCGCAACATTCATCTTAAAAACCACATCTCTGTTGCTTCTAAGTTCTTCCTAATTTGTTCATTTACATTCCAAGATTCGCTGCCATACAGCAAAACTGGTTCTATATAGCATTTGTGTCTGTATTAAATATTGAAGAACCATCATCATCGTCATCAAGTGCCCTGCCAGCTGGCGTAGGTGTTCATGTCTCTCCCCATATCCATGGTCCATGCCACCGTCTCATTCCATCCTGCATCATTTCTCTCTGTCTGCCTCTGCTTCTCTTCTCCTTGATCTTTCTGATTGTCATGATGTTCTCCAATGCCTCTCTTCTCATCACATGAACAAAGAAAGCCAGGTGTCTCTGTCTTGGGTAAAGACCATAACATTGTATGTGACTGTACACAGTTAGTAGCTGGAGAGGACAAAGACAGCACAGATCATCATGACAGTTATGTATTCGTTCCGACGGGCAATTCACTGACTAGTTCACTTCACACTGAAGGTTGTGTTTATGTGGTAGTTCTAACATGGAATTCACTGACTAGTTCACTTCATGCTGAAGGTAGTGTTTATGTGGTAGTTCTAACGGGGAATTCACTGACTAGTTCACTTCATGCTGAAGGTTGTGTTTAGGTAGTAGTTCTAACGGGGAATTCACTGACTAGTTCACTTCATGCTGAAGGTTGTGTTTATGTGGTAGTTTTATCATGGAATTCACTGACTAGTTCACTTCACACTGAAGGTTGTGTTTATGTGGTAGTTCTAACATGGAATTCACTGACTAGTTCACTTCATGCTGAAAGTTGTGTTTATGTGGTAGTTCTGACGGGGAATTCACTGACTAGTTCACTTCACACTGAAGGTTGTGTTTATGTGGTAGTTCTGACATGGAATTCACTGACTAGTTCACTTCACGCTGAAGGCTGTGTTTATGTGGTAGTTCTGACATGGAATTCACTAACTAGTTCACTTCATGCTGAAGGTTATGTTTATGTGGTAGTTCTGACATGGAATTCACTGACTAGTTCACTTCATGCTGAAGGTTGTGTTTATGTGGTAGTTCTAACATGGAATTCACAGACTAGTTCACTTCATGTTGAAGGTTGTGTTTATGTGGTAGTTCTAACATGGAATTCACTGACTAGTTCACTTCATGCTGAAAGTTGTGTTTATGTGGTAGTTCTAACATGGAATTCACTGACTAGTTCACTTCATGCTGAAGGTTGTGTTTATGTGGTAGTTCTAACGGGGAATTCACTGACTATTTCACTTCATGCTGAAGGTTGTGGTTATGTGGTAGTTCTGACGGGGAATTCACTGACTAGTTCACTTCATGTTGAAGGTTGTGTTTATGTGGTAGTTCTAATGGGGAATTCACTGACTAGTTCACTTCATGCTGAAAGTTGTGTTTATGTGGTAGTTCTGACATGTAATTCACTGACTAGTTCACTTCATGCTGAAGGTTGTGTTTATGTGGTAGTTCTGACATGGAATTCACTGACTAGTTCACTTCACGCTGAAGGCTGTGTTTATGTGGTAGTTCTGACATGGAATTCACTAACTAGTTCACTTCATGCTGAAGGTTATGTTTATGTGGTAGTTCTAACATGGAATTCACTGACTAGTTCACTTCACGCTGAAGGCTGTGTTTATGTGGTAGTTCTGACATGAAATTCACTGACTAGTTCACTTCATGCTGAAGGCTGTGTTTATGTGGTAGTTCTGACATTGAATTCACTGACTAGTTCACTTCATGCTGAAGGCTGTGTTTATGTTGTAGTTCTGACATGGAATTCACTGACTAGTTCACTTCACGCTGAAGGCTGTGTTTATGTGGTAGTTCTGACATGGAATTCACTGACTAGTTCACTTCATGCTGAAGGTTGTGTTTATGTGGTAGTTCTAATGGAGAATTCACTGACTAGTTCACTTCATGCTGAAGGTTGTGTTTATGTGGTAGTTCTGACATGGAATTCACTGACTAGTTCACTTCATGCTGACGGTTGTGTTTATGTGGTAGTTCTGACATGGAATTCACTGACTAGTTCACTTCACGCTGACAGTTGTGTTTATATGGTAGTTCTGACATGGAATTCACTGACTAGTTCACTTCACAATGAAGGTTGTGTTTATGTGTGAACTGTCAACCACTCGCTGGTAAAACTGTGAACGCAGGTCAGCGTGACCAAATGGATAAGAGTGCTTGTTCTTAAACATCTGGTGTGCTGATCTTGAGGTAGCGGGTTCAACCCTGACACCGGTCAGTTGGACTAAAATGTTGACTTCTTATCCTTGGCTTGGGAGCATAAATTACAAGTACCTCAGAAGTTGGAGTCAGTTCACACAATGGCAAGGGAAACTGGTAATAGGGAAAACCAATCCATAGGCAAATATCAGTACAGTGCATTATAAGTAGTGGCCATTGTATGGACTGTGCTTGAGTTCAAGGCCAACACACACACACACACACACACGCACGCACACACACACAGAGCGAGCAAAGGCATACACACACACACAAAGTGAGCGAAGACATACACACACGCACGAGCGAAGGCATACATACACGCACACACACGCATGCACAAAGTGAGTGGAGGCATACACACGTACACACAGCGAGCGGAGGCATGCACACGCGCGCGCGCGCACACACACACACATAAAGTGAGCGGAGGCATGCACACACAGACACGTACGCGCACACGCACACAAGGCGAGTGAAGGCACACACACCCATACACACATGCGCGCGCACACACACACACACATACATGCACGCACCCACACACACACACAAGGTGAGCAGAGGCATACACACAAAATAGTGAATGTCAGCTTGGGTGTTGCACCATGTCTGCGGAGTGCTAGACTGGATGTTGTGACAGACAGTGTGTGAATGATGGCAGACTGATGTTTTGATGTGTGAGTTATCTTGTTGTAGCAACTTTCATGTCTAACATTTCTGTTGATGTTATGATGTGTTAGTTATTTTGTTGTAGCAACTTTCATGTCTAACATTTCTGTTGATGTTTTGATGTGTGAGTTATCTTGTTGTAGCAACTTTCATGTCTAACATTTCTGTTGATGTTATGATGTGTTAGTTATTTTGTTGTAGCAACTTTCATGTCTAACATTTCTGTTGATGTTTTGATGTGTTAGTTATCTTGTTGTAGCAACTTTCATGTCTAACATTTCTGTTGATGTTATGATGTGTTAGTTATTTTGTTGTAGCAACTTTCATGTCTAACATTTCTGTTGATGTTTTGATGTGTGAGTTATCTTGTTGTAGCAACTTTCATGTCTAACATTTTTGTTGATGTTATGATGTGTTAGTTATTTTGTTGTAGCAACTTTCATGTCTAACATTACTGTTGATGTTATGATGTGTTAGTTATTTTGTTGTAGCAACTTTCATGTCTAACATTTTTGTTGATGTTGTGATGTATTAGTTATTTTGTTGTAGCAACTTTCATGTCTAACATTTTTGTTGATGTTGTGATGTATTAGTTATTTTGTTGTAGCAACTTTCATGTCTAACATTACTGTTGATGTTATGATGTGTTAGTTATTTTGTTGTAGCAACTTTCATGTCTAACATTTCTGTTGATTGACTATGTTTTAGTGGGTGGTCGAGTGGTGAACATGTCAGCTCTCTAATTCAAGTATATCATTTGAAGCTTGACACATGACTGGGGGTTGAGTTGGGGTTGGAATAGAAGATGCATATATATGGAGGCACACATGGCACATTGTAGAAGTGTGGAAATGTGACAGTGTTTGGTCACAGATGTATAACAATGTTGAGTATAGTCAATAAAACCAACTGCTTGTCTCCATCTTTGTTGGTAATAATATACAATCCGATGACAGGGATGTAATGAAGTGTTTCTCACTGACATTCTTGTGTGTGTGCAGGAGGAAGAAAAACTAGCCAGAAGGAGGTCCAGAGAAGTGGCAAACAACATGCGAGATAAACGCAGCAGTGAGATATTCACCAACTTGCAGAAAAGACGACAGGACCTGGAGAAACAAGCACTGGAAGGTCAGAAGGAAGTGGACACCAGCTGGCAGGAGCAAGGTCAGCCGGTCATCTGTGATGTCTCCTTCTTCCTCTGTCCTCTTTCAAGGGGAATGTGTCACACTTACTTTTATACCTAAGAGTCAGTGTGTCTGTCTTTAACATACATTTGTGTCAGCCAGACATATTCTTTACCAGGTGATGGACTTGATCTAGTCATGAGTAGGTTTCCTTCCTCCAGACATGTTTGTTTGTATTTTGTATAAATTTGTTTTTGTATAAGTTTGTTTTCTCTAAGTCTATCCTAGGCTGAGTTGTAGAGTAGCCTAAGCTTGTTTTGTCTAAGTCTATCCTAGGCTGAGTTGTAGAGTAGCCTAAGCTTGTTTTGTCTAAGTCTATCCTAGGCTGAGTTGTAGAGTAGCCTAAGCTTGTTTTGTATAAATCTATCCTAGGCTTGAGTGATGTCTTGCGTTTAGGTGTTTGCTATGTCTTGCGTTATATTTAAACAATGGCCAAAGGCCATTTGGAATACTTTGGTGGAGAATTTTGTTAATTCGTTTGATCTTATTGAAAAGGAAGCATTTCTAGAGTGGCAATAACTGAAAATCATGATATAGGTTAGAATTGTAGGTCACGTTTATTATGGGTTAAGCCTATGGCTCATTTCTGAAGTGAGAAAATTCACTTGATGATTGAATTGGAACAGCACTCCCAGACTGGAGCAGTGGTCATTATGTGAGAGGTATAGAATTTCTTTTTCATCAAAGAAATATTTAATTTTAGAACAGAGAGAGAGGGAGTAAATTTAATTTGCTTTAAACAAGTAATCTACAAAAGTCTTTCATGAACTTGATTTGTTTACTCCCCTTGCATGTTTGTATTTAGAGAAAAAATCCAAGGAGGCTGACATCAAGATGAGGGATAGTGCTCGTCAAGCCAGAACAGAATACAGGGAGTCCCTGAGGAGATCCATGACCTTGATGCAGGCCGTTGATGCCTTTGCTGGAACACCTCTAGCTGAAGGCAGCAAAGCACCGATTCCACCCAAGTATGCTTTCCTGTTTACCACATGTTAGTTCTGTCTGTCACACTCAGGCACCTCACCCAAGTATGCTTTCCTGTTTACCACATGTTAGTTCTGTCTGTCACACTGAGGCACCTCACCCAAGTATGCTTTCCTGTTTACCACATGTTAGTTCTGTCTGTCACACTGAGGCACCTCACCCAAGTATGCTTTCCTGTTTACCACATGTTAGTTCTGTCTGTCACACTCAGGCACCTCACCCAAGTATGCTTTCCTGTTTACCACATGTTAGTTCTGTCTGTCACACTGAGGCACCTCACCCAAGTATGCTTTCCTGTTTACCACATGTTAGTTCTGTCTGTCACACTCAGGCACCTCACCCAAGTATGCTTTCCTGTTTACCACATGTTAGTTCTGTCTGTCACACTCAGGCACCTCACCCAAGTATGCTTTCCTGTTTACCACATGTTAGTTCTGTCTGTCACACTCAGGCACCTCACCCAAGTATGCTTTCCTGTTTACCACATCTTAGTTCTGTCTGTCACACTCAGGCACCTCATGCGTCTGTCAGGCTTCACCAAGTTTCCATGTACTGTGTTTCATCAAGTGTAGAACAACATGTGCAATAAGTCCTTGTTGGTTGAATCAGCAGAGTGAATATTCCATTCACTTATGTTTGGACAGCTGACCGGTCCAGTCACAATGAACATATTGTTGCGTGGTCTTGGGTTTGTGAGATCCTATGTGTACCAATGAAGACTTAGACTGGCCCCCCTATAAGACAGTCTTCCCACTTCCCACAACAGAATACAGCATTCATTCACTAACTCACTAAGGTTTATGGTTAACAGAAAATAAAACTGAATTCATTGATTAATAAATATAAAATTCTGCTTTTATTCATCTAAATCTTTCTCCACTGAAGCAAAGAGACATTGGTCAATCTAATCTGAGAGTAAAAGATAAGTACCACTCCTTCCTAGCTGTTTTCGATTAGAATCTTTTGGATCTAGATTGATATCAATTCATGGTGGGAAGAGAGGTTGAAACTCAGCACACAACACATAACCTGATGCGGGTGTGTTCGCCAGCGATGACCCCTCTCTGGTTGATGCGGAATTCAGGCTTCCCAACAGGGTTCTGTCTATCTTCAGTTCTGATGGGTCACTCTTGACTGCACATGTCTCATGGCACTATGATGTGGTACTTTCTGCGTAGTAGTTTGGCCGGTCAGCTTCAAGAGCTAGTCATTGCTCAGGTGCACTTGCCTTAGATTTGGTCAGCCAAGTTGTGCAAAATTACTGAATCTCTCTGGACTTCAACAGCCATTGGGCCCCAAGTTGCTGCTCTTGGCTCGAGCTGTGGTAAAATGATGGAGAGTTTTCATTAACCTCAACATGTGTTGTCCATCCTACGTGATTATCTGGGCTCTCTGCACTGATTGGCTGACCTTTGGCCCCATGTGGCTACACAAGATAGGCGTGAGTGCCCATGACCAAGGGGAATTTATTTAGGGGGGTGGGAGACTGCTTTATCTCCCATTACCCTAAATCTTCAACCTATCTTACATTCTATGTAAGGTTGCCCGCAGTTAGGGAATACTACATCTCTAAATATTTATAGTTATTCATGCTACCTTGCAAGGAGATGCACTCTAAGTCATCTCACCACATTTATTATACTAAACAATATTTTTTATCTTTATTTTTGGTGTGTGGCAGGTCTTACATGGAGGAAATCTTGTAGCTTTACTTCATGTGCGGCAGGTCGTGTGTGTGGCAGGTCTTACATGTGGCAGGTCATACATGTGGCAGGTCATAAATGTGGGAGATCATACACGTGGCAGGTCATACATGTGGGAGATCATACATGTGGCAGGTCATACATGTGACAGGTCATACATGCAACAGGTCATACATGCAGCAGGTCATACATGTGGCAGGTCTTACATGCAACAGATCATACATGTGGCAGGTCATACATGTGACAGGTCATACATGCAACAGGTCATACATGCAGCAGGTCATACATGTGGCAGGTCATACATGTGGCAGGTCTTACATGCAACAGATCACACATGCGGCGGGTCATGCATGCAGCAGGTTATACATGTGGCAGGTTATACATGTGGCAGGTCATACATGCGGCAGGTCATACATGCGGCAGGTCATACATGCGACAGGTCATACATGTGGCAGGTCATACATGCGGCAGGTCATACATGTGGCAGGTCATACATGTGACAGGTCTTACATGCAACAGGTCATACATGCAGCAGGTCATACATGCGGCAGGTCTTACATGCAACAGATCATACATGTGGCAGGTCATGCATGTGACAGGTCTTACATGTAACAGATCATACATGTGACAGGTCATGCATGCAGCAGGTCATACATGCGGCAGGTCATACATGCGACAGGTCATACATGCGACAGGTCATACATGTGACATGTCATACATGTGGCAGGTCATACATGTGGGAGATCATACATGCAACATGTCATACATGTGACATGTCATACATGCGACAGGTCGTACATGTGACAGGTCATACATGCAGCAGGTCATACATGTGGCAGGTCATGCATGTGACAGGTCTTACATGTAACAGATCATACATGCGGCGGGTCATGCATGCAGCAGGTTATACATGTGGCAGGTCATACATGCAGCAGGTCATACATGTGACAGGTCATGCATGTGACAGGTCTTACATGCAACAGATCATACATGCGACAGGTCATACATATGGCAGGTCTTACATGCAACAGATCATACATGCGACATGTCATACATGTGGTTAATTCAGCTGAACCTGGAGTTGGACAGCTTGTGTGTGGAATACTTTTAGTTAGTTAAGTCTTTCCTCTTGAGCCTAAGGAGTCGCATAGGGCAGAAGTCATGGCTCTCCATGTCCGGTGGTTCGCTGCTACCTGTTGTAGATCCTGGATGATCACTTGACCATTGAATGAGCCTTCTCTGATGATGGTTCTACGCAGGGTCTCTCTTGGTCTTCCCCGTTTTCTTTTCCCTACTGGTAACCGTGAGAGGGCTTGGTTGGGGAGTCTTGTCTTGTCCATTCTGAGTACATGGCCGATGTAGTTCCAACGGCGTTTTCTTATAAAACTGGATACAATATCTTGCTTAGTCTCTTGTCTTACTTTAGCAGCTTCAAACAGCACATTTGTCTTCCACCTGCAGGAGATACAAGAAGGTGGCCAGTCTGCAAGCTGGAGCCAAGAAGATCCCCAGACCTGCCAAACCAGAAAACCGCCAGATGATTGTTGACTGGTTTGTCAGAGAAGAGAAAGATCGAGTCGGAGTGCAGGATCCGAGCACAAAAAGTATTGTGCCATGGTTTCATGGTAGGTTGGTCACTTGAAGATACAAGTTGTGTATCAACTCTTGCTTTCTTTATTTCTTTCTTTCTCCTCCTCAGCTCTATGTAGGCTGTCCATGAGAATACAGTCCTGTCGTCTTTTATTTTAGTGCAGAATGAGAACAGTGGTTGGAAGCCTGAATAGATTAATGCTCCAGGGAGTCACTGAGTCTATTCCTGGGAGTCTCTGTGGTGAAGTGGCCAAGCCGTATGATGTTTGACTCGTGAGCCGAAGGTTGTGGGTTCGATTCCGGGCCGTGTCCTTCGGTTTACGAGTTAAATGTTTCGGAGACTCCCATGGGTCGTCGCTAAAAGCTACGGAGTTCGTGCTTTGTGCGACGCTTTCCGTGCTGCGGAAAGAGACCGAGCTATATGGGATAAAAACCCTGTCGACTTTTAAGCGACTTTTAAGCGACTGAGTCTATTCCATAATGAGCAAGGACAAATTACAAATATCAAATTTATGAACTTGAATGATGTGGCATTAGAGTATGGATCTCTAAAAGGTAGTACAAGCAACTAAACACATCTGATACAAAGTCATTACAGCAAGATTGTTAAAAACATTAAATCCAATAACAAAAGAGTCAAGGGGTGAGCGTTGATAGACATGTGAACAAACTATAGAAGCTTGCAAGAGCCATGAGTAATAAAGGACCATGAGTTGAATGAGAGTCTGTGATTTTTTGGGATGTAGAAAGGAAAAAAGAGTATAAGGCCAAACAACATTTTGAACTTTATTTCTTTAATAGCCTATGGGTTTCTCCAGTTTCCTCTATGTTGTATATGTGTAAAATAGTAATGTACCTCATCCTAGGGCAGAAGAAGAAAGATTAATGACGACTGTAAGGTACCTCTACATGCCAGGGTAGTAGAGAAAAGACTAAAGAAGGCTGTAAGGTATCTCTACATCCCAGGGTAGAATAGGAAAGACTAAACAAGACTGTAAGGTACCTCTACATCCCAAGGTAGAATAGGAAAGACTAAACAAGACTGTATGATACCTCTGCATCCCAAGGTAGAAGAGGAAAGACTAAACAAGACTGTAAGGTGCCTCTACATCCCAGGGTAGAAGAGGACAGACTAAACAAGACTGTAAGGTACCTCTACATCCCAGGGTAGAATAGGAAAGACTAAACAAGACTGTAAGGTGCCTCTACATCCCAGCGTAGAAGAGGAAAGACTAAACAAAACTGCAAGATACCTCTACATCCCAGGGTAGAAGAGGAAAGACTAAACAAAACTGCAAGATACATCTACATCCCAGGGTAGAAGATGAATGACTAAACAAGACTGTAAGGTACCTCTACATCTAAGGGTAAAAGGGGAAATGCTAAATAAGACTGTAAGGTACCTCTACATCTCATGTTAGAAAAGGAAAGACGAAATAAGACTGTAAGGTACCTCCACATCTCATGTTAGAAAAGGAAAGACTAAATAAGACTGTAAGGTACCTCTACATCTCATGTTAGAAAAGGAAAGACTAAATGAGACTGTAAGGTACCTCTACATCTTATATTAGAAAAGGAAAGACTATAAGGTACCTCTACATCTCAATATAATAATAATATGCATTGTTTATGCTTACAAAATCAATTTTACAATGGGTTTTTTTCCCTATGTAAATGTAACATGCACATTTGATGAATGAAAGATGAGTGATCGAAAGGGCTGAATGTAAGATGGGCCTGCATGCCCAATTTGTTACCCTTTTAAAATAAAGTTTGTTCATTCGTTTGTTCATTCGTTCGTTCTCATGTTAGAAAAGGAAAGACTAAACAAGACTGTAAGGTACCTTTACATCTCATGTTAGAAAAGGAAAGACTAAATAAGACTGTAAGGTACCTCTACATCTCATGTTAGAAAAGGAAAGACTAAACAAGACTGTAAGGTACCTTTACATCTCATGTTAGAAAAGGAAAGACTAAACAAGACTGTAAGGTACCTCTACATCTCATGTTAGAAAAGGAAAGACTAAACAAGACTGTAAGGTACCTTTACATCTCATGTTAGAAAAGGAAAGACTAAATAAGACTGTAAGGTACCTCTACATCTCATGTTAGAAAAGGAAAGACTAAACAAGACTGTAAGGTACCTCTACATCTCATGTTAGAAAAGGAAAGACTAAACAAGACTGTAAGGTACCTCTACATCTCATGTTAGAAAAGGAAAGACTAAACAAGACTGTAAGGTACCTTTACATCTCATGTTAGAAAAGGAAAGACTAAACAAGACTGTAAGGTACCTTTACATCTCATGTTAGAAAAGGAAAGACTAAACAAGACTGTAAGGTACCTTTACATCTCATGTTAGAAAAGGAAAGACTAAACAAGACTGTAAGGTACCTTTACATCTCATGTTAGAAAAGGAAAGACTAAACAAGACTGTAAGGTACCTTTACATCTCATGTTAGAAAAGGAAAGACTAAACAAGACTGTAAGGTACCTTTACATCTCATGTTAGAAAAGGAAAGACTAAACAAGACTGTAAGGTACCTTTACATCTCATGTTAGAAAAGGAAAGACTAAACAAGACTGTAAGGTACCTTTACATCTCATGTTAGAAAAGGAAAGACTAAATAAGACTGTAAGGTACCTTTACATCTCATGTTAGAAAAGGAAAGACTAAACAAGACTGTAAGGTACCTTTACATCTCATGTTAGAAAAGGAAAGACTAAACAAGACTGTAAGGTACCTTTACATCTCATGTTAGAAAAGGAAAGACTAAACAAGACTGTAAGGTACCTTTACATCTCATGTTAGAAAAGGAAAGACTAAACAAGACTGTAAGGTACCTTTACATCTCATGTTAGAAAAGGAAAGACTAAACAAGACTGTAAGGTACCTTTACATCTCATGTTAGAAAAGGAAAGACTAAACAAGACTGTAAGGTACCTTTACATCTCATGTTAGAAAAGGAAAGACTAAACAAGACTGTAAGGTACCTTTACATCTCATGTTAGAAAAGGAAAGACTAAATAAGACTGTAAGGTACCTTTACATCTCATGTTAGAAAAGGAAAGACTAAACAAGACTGTAAGGTACCTTTACATCTCATGTTAGAAAAGGAAAGACTAAATAAGACTGTAAGGTACCTCTACATCTCATGTTAGAAAAGGAAAGACTAAATAAGACTGTAAGGTACCTTTACATCCGAGGGTAGTAAGAGTGCCAGGGTCCACTAGAGGTCAACTGATTCATTGCCGAACTTTTTATAAATACTTTTTTTTTCTTATTGTCTGTATTCAGAAGGGGTATGATTTAATTATTCTTTTCCTCTCCAGACAACACCTTGGTCATTTCTCAGCACAAAACTTGGCTGAATAATTAGACTACAATTCTCCACGCAACATAACAGTAGTAGACTCGAACAGTAGTGAACTCGAACAGTAGTCGACTCAAATGCCAGTTGTATTTTTATACGTGTATTGGGCTACACAATTTAGGATGAACACCATCGATATAACACTCAGATATTCGACACTAGACTTCACAATATTCTCCTAACATAAACTAGCTCTTTAAAAGAGTGGCGCAGTGTTAGCCATTACTCTATCTGAAAGTGGTCTGCACTGGATGAAGTCACATCGTAGACTGCCCTGTCTGGACCCCACTTCCTGTTCACTTTGGAAGCGAGTCCCAGCATTTTCACGTTGTGTGAAAAGTACCCACTTTTCACGATCCAGGTGTCCACTTACTGAACACTGTCTTAACCACTAACCTCTAACCTGGGTTATGACTTAACTATGCCATGACGTTATCATGGTCATGGCATAGAGAAAAGACTATATGTAATGAATGAATGAATGCCTGACATGTATTACTCCACCACTGAAGCCACTTGTTGCATCCTCCTGCTGCAGGCATGATATCACGAGCTGACTCTGAGAAACTTCTTCTGGACAAGAAGAAAGGCGCATTCCTGGTGCGGGTCAGTGAGCGGGTCTGGGGCTACACGCTGTCCTACAGGAGTTCCAACCGCTGCAAGCACTTCCTGGTTGATGCTTCTGATTCTGGCTACCAGTTTATCGGTGCCGACCAGACTGTCCACGAGTCACTGGCACAGCTGGTGGCTTTTCACAAGGTATGTCAACACAGTCCTGTTGTCTGATGACAGGTTGTCATGTTGCCTGATTGTGTTGTCTGTGGCTGTTCACAAGGTATGTCAGCACAATCCTGTTGTCTGATGACATGTTGCCTGGTTGTGTTGTCTATTGCTAAAACTATTGTCTAGTGCTAATCCTAAAGTTATTATCTATTACTGATGCTATTATGTGTTGCTAATGATGTGGTTCGCGCCGCGCTGGTAACTTATGGGGATATGTGAGACGGTCGTTCAGAAATCAATGGCAAACTACCGAACATAACCTTGCCTAGTACATCAACAGCAGCTGAAAAATGCTGGTGTTGACTGCAACGTCCTGTAAGGGATATGCAACATTAAAAAATAGGAAATGATGTTATCTATTGCTAATGATATTGTCTATTGCACATTATTTATTTTTTTTTGCGTTCACTGGCTTTTGAACTCAAGTGTAGTCCTACACATGCTACTACTTCTAGTGTACTGCGCTGATTTTTGGGTGTGGATTAGTTTGTCCTATCATCAGTGTCCCTCGCCATCAGGTGAACCTTCTCCAACTTCTGAGGTAATTGTAATTTATGTTCCCAAGCCAAGGACGAAAAGTCAGTGTTTTAGTCCAACTGACCGGTGTAGAGATTGAACTGGCTACCTCAGCGATGTCTGTCATGGTCCCTGGATGACATGGTCCCTGGATGACATGTTCCCTGGATGACATGGTCCCTGGATGTCATGGTCCCTGGATGTCTGTCATGGTCCCTGGATGTCATGGTCCCTGGATGTCTTTCATGGTCCCTGGATGTCTGTCAAGGTCCCTGGATGTCTGTCATGGTCCTTGGATGTCATGGTCCCTGGATGTCTTTCATGGTCCCTGGATGTCTGTCAAGGTCCCTGGATGTCTGTCATGGTCCTTGGATGTCATGGTCCCTGGATGTCTGTCATGGTCCTTGGGTGTCATGGTCCCTGGATGTCTGTCATGGTCCCTGGATGTCTGTCATGGTCCTTGGATGTCATGGTCCCTGGATGTCTGTCATGGTCCTTGGGTGTCATGGTCCCTGGATGAATGTCATGGTCCCTGGATGACATGTTTGTCCCTGGATGACATGGTTGTCCCTGGATGATGGTGATCACTGAATGTCATGGTGATCCCTGGATGTTATAGTTCCTGGATGACATGGTCCCTGGATGTCATGGTGATCCATGGATGACACGCTGGTCCCTGATGACATGTTGGTCCCTGGATGACATGTTGGTCCCTGATGAAATGGTGGTCCCTGGATGTCATTGTGGTCCCTGGATCAATCTGTCTGCCTGTTCATATCCAACCACACCAGAGTGTCCGGGAGAAAAGATCCAGTGAATGCTCAGTCACTGCTGGGAGAGAATAGGGAGTCTGGTGGTTGGTTGGGTGCAGCCAGTCCCAGAGATCTCCCCTGGGATATCCTCTGCCTGACCTGGCACTAGGGCTCTGCCAGGTGGACCACGCCCAACACCAATTATTTTTTTATATTAGAACTCCGAGCTGTGTTTGACTTTGATTTTTTAAAATAATGTTAATGTATAATATTGTCTAATGCTATTGCCAATTGTCATCTAATGCTATTGCCAAATGCTTTCAAATGTTATTGTCTTTTGCTTTTGTCAATTCTGTTGACTAATGTTAGTGTATATTTTTATTGTTTAATGCTAATGTCTAATACGATGTTAATTATATCCCTGTTTAAGGACAATCCCATTACCATCTCAGGGCAGGAGAAACTACTGTACGCATGTGGACAAACTAGTAGTGTACCAGATTTCTCCGAGTTCTTCAGGAAAGTATAATATGCAAATACCAACTGACATATCATTCCTTTTGGACTTGTTTTTGTTTAGATTGTGGTTTCCCAGTGTTCGGCATGGCTGCTGGTGTTGAGATAGTGGTTCAACATTCAACTGTTTACAGTCTGTTGTTATGGAAGGTGTTTTATCTGTTGGCAGTATTAATTGTTCTGTTACAGAAATGTTTTTATTGTAATCTTTATGAAGTTCCTGCTCTCAGACATGTTTGCCTGAAACACGCGAGAGAGAGAGAGAGAGAGAGAGAGAGAGAAAGAGAGAGAGAGAGAGAGAGAGAGAGAATTAATTCTGGTGAATTAATTACTGGATAACATGGCTCAATCTTCCTCATCTACCCTGGGGAGGGAGGAGAGAGTGTGCACTGTCTACAAGTTTCAGATTTCTTCAGGGAATCTGTTCTCCATTTTGGAAAATCAGTGCCAAATGTGGTGAAATAAATTCCAAATTTGGAGAAATCTGTGCCAAATGTGGTGAAATAAATTCCAAATTTGGAGAAATCTGTGCCAAATGTGGTGAAATAAATTCCAAATTTGGAGAGATCTGTGCCAATTGTGGTGAAATAAATGAGAAATCAGCTTCAAATTTGGGAAATCATATTGGCATTTGATAGAAATGTGTTCAACATATAGTTCCATATTAAAATTGTATGTTATGATTGGCTGCTAATCCATGTCACGGTATGTGAGAATGCATGCTGGGATTGGTTATCTTGCTGCACATCTGTGCCTTTCTTTCAAGCAAAAGAAAGGGCTGAGCCTGTTTTGGCTGATTTTACAAAAGTGAATTTCATATCTAACACATTGCTCATAGAACTGTGAATTGTAGTTTTTGTTTTATTTAATGCTGTGTGTTTGTTAAGGGTTGGGGGTAATATTTCTTTTGTACCTTGTGGTGTCATCTCACCTCATCTCATTCCTCTTGTACCTTGTGGTGTCATCTCACCTCATCTCTTTCCTCTTGTACCTTGTGGTGTCATCTCACCTCATCTCATTCCTCTTGTACCTTGTGGTGTCATCTCACCTCATCTCTTTCCTCTTGTACCTTGTGGTGTCATCTCACCTCATCTCATTCCTCTTGTACCTTGTGGTTTCATCTCACCTCATCTCATTCCTTTTGTACCTTGTTGTGTCACCTCACCTCATCTCATTCCTCTTGTACCTTGTCATGTAACCTCACCTCATCTCATTCCTCTTGTACCTTGTGGTGTCATCTCACCTCATCTCATTCCTCTTGTACCTTGTGGTGTCATCTCACCTCATCTCTTTCCTCTTGTACCTTGTGGTGTCATCTCACCTCATCTCATTCCTCTTGTACCTTGTGGTTTCATCTCACCTCATCTCATTCCTTTTGTACCTTGTGGTGTCACCTCACCTCATCTCATTCCTCTTGTACCTTGTCATGTAACCTCACCTCATCTCATTCCTCTTGTACCTTGTCATGTAACCTCACCTCATCTCATTCCTCTTGTACCTTGTGGCGTCACCTCACCTCATCTCTTTCCTCTTGTACCTTGTGGTTTCATCTCACCTCATCTCTTTCCTCTTGTACCTTGTGGTGTCATCTCACCTCATCTCATTCCTCTTGTACCTTGTGGTTTCATCTCACCTCATCTCTTTCCTCTTGTACCTTGTGGTTTCATCTCACCTCATCTCATTCCTCTTGTACCTTGTGGTGTCACCTCACCTCATCTCATTCCTCTTGTACCTTGTGGTGTCATCTCGCCTCATCTCTTTCCTCTTGTACCTTGTGGTTTCATCTCACCTCATCTCTTTCCTCTTGTACCTTGTGGTGTCATCTCACCTCATCTCATTCCTCTTGTACCTTGTGGTGTCATCTCGCCTCATCTCATTCCTCTTGTACCATGTGGTGTCACCTCACCTCATCTCATTCCTCTTGTACCTTGTGGTGTCATCTCACCTCATCTCTTTCCTCTTGTACCTTGTGGTGTCATCTCGCCTCATCTCATTCCTCTTGTACCATGTGGTGTCACCTCACCTCATCTCATTCCTCTTGTACCTTGTGGTGTCATCTCACCTCATCTCTTTCCTCTTGTACCTTGTGGTGTCATCTCACCTCATCTCATTCCTCTTGTACCTTGTCATGTAACCTCACCTCATCTCATTCCTTTTGTACCTTGTGGTGTCACCTCACCTCATCTCATTCCTCTTGTACCTTGTCATGTAACCTCGCCTCATCTCATTCCTTTTGTACCTTGTGGTGTCACCTCACCTCATCTCATTCCTCTTGTACCTTGTGGTGTCATCTCGCCTCATCTCTTTCCTCTTGTACCTTGTGGTTTCATCTCACCTCATCTCATTCCTCTTGTACCTTGTGGTGTCACCTCGCCTCATCTCATTCCTCTTGTACCTTGTCATGTAACCTCGCCTCATCTCATTCCTTTTGTACCTTGTGGTGTCATCTCACCTCATCTCATTCCTCTTGTACCTTGTCATGTAACCTCGCCTCATCTCATTCCTTTTGTACCTTGTGGTGTCACCTCACCTCATCTCATTTCTCTTGTACCTTGTGATGTCACCTCACCTCATCTCTTTCCTCTTGTACCTTGTGTTGTCATCTCACCTCATCTCATTTCTCTTGTACCTTGTGGTGTCATCTCGCCTCATCTCATTCCTCTTGTACCTTGTGGTGTCATCTCACCTCATCTCTTTCCTCTTGTACCTTGTGGTGTCATCTCACCTCATCTCATTCCTCTTGTACCTTGTCATGTAACCTCGCCTCATCTCATTCCTTTTGTACCTTGTGGTGTCATCTCACCTCATCTCATTCCTCTTGTACCTTGTCATGTAACCTCGCCTCATCTCATTCCTTTTGTACCTTGTGGTGTCATCTCACCTCATCTCATTCCTCTTGTACCTTGTCATGTAACCTCGCCTCATCTCATTCCTTTTGTACCTTGTGGTGTCACCTCACCTCATCTCATTCCTCTTGTACCTTGTGGTGTCACCTCACCTCATCTCATTCCTCTTGTACCTTGTCATGTAACCTCGCCTCATCTCATTCCTTTTGTACCTTGTGGTGTCATCTCACCTCATCTCATTCCTCTTGTACCTTGTCATGTAACCTCGCCTCATCTCATTCCTTTTGTACCTTGTGGTGTCACCTCACCTCATCTCATTTCTCTTGTACCTTGTGGTGTCACCTCGCCTCATCTCTTTCCTCTTGTACCTTGTGGTGTCATCTCACCTCATCTCATTCCTTTTGTACCATGTCATGTAACCTCACCTCATCTCATTCCTCTTGTACCTTGTCATGTAACCTCGCCTCATCTCATTCCTTTTGTACCTTGTGGTGTCATCTCACCTCATCTCATTCCTTTTGTACCTTGTGGTGTCATCTCACCTCATCTCATTCCTTTTGTACCTTGTGGTGTCATCTCACCTCATCTCATTCCTTTTGTACCTTGTGGTGTCATCTCACCTCATCTCATTCCTTTTGTACCTTGTGGTTTCATCTCACCTCATCTCATTCCTCTTGTACCTTGTGGTTTCATCTCGCCTCATCTCATTCCTCTTGTACCTTGTGGTGTCATCTCACCTCATCTCATTCCTCTTGTACCTTGTGGTGTCACCTCACCTCATCTCATTCCTCTTGTACCTTGTGGTGTCACCTCACCTCATCTCATTCCTCTTGTACCTTGTGGTGTCATCTCACCTCATCTCATTCCTTTTGTACCTTGTGGTGTCATCTCACCTCATCTCATTCCTTTTGTACCTTGTGGTGTCATCTCACCTCATCTCATTCCTTTTGTACCTTGTGGTGTCATCTCACCTCATCTCATTCCTTTTGTACCTTGTGGTGTCATCTCACCTCATCTCATTCCTTTTGTACCTTGTGGTGTCATCTCACCTCATCTCATTCCTTTTGTACCTTGTGGTGTCATCTCACCTCATCTCTTTCCTCTTGTACCTTGTGGTGTCATCTCACCTCATCTCATTCCTTTTGTACCTTGTGGTGTCATCTCACCTCATCTCTTTCCTCTTGTACCTTGTGGTGTCATCTCACCTCATCTCATTCCTCTTGTACCTTGTGGTTTCATCTCACCTCATCTCTTTCCTCTTGTACCTTGTGGTGTCATCTCACCTCATCTCATTCCTCTTGTACCTTGTCATGTAACCTCGCCTCATCTCATTCCTCTTGTACCTTGTGGTGTCATCTCGCCTCATCTCATTCCTCTTGTACCTTGTGGTGTCATCTCGCCTCATCTCATTCCTCTTGTACCTTGTGGTGTCATCTCGCCTCATCTCATTCCTCTTGTACCTTGTGGTGTCATCTCACCTCATCTCATTCCTCTTGTACCTTGTGGTGTCATCTCACCTCATCTCATTCCTCTTGTACCTTGTGGTGTCATCTCACCTCATCTCATTCCTCTTGTACCTTGTGGTGTCATCTCACCTCATCTCATTCCTTTTGTACCTTGTGGTGTCATCTCACCTCATCTCATTTCTCTTGTACCATGTGGTGTCACCTCGCCTCATCTCTTTCCTCTTGTACCTTGCAGTGTCAAGGTGAAGCATACGCAGCGGTATAGTGCCAATCCATCATCTCAGTATATTCCTTTTGTACTTTGTGGTTTCATCTCACCTCATCTCATTCCTCTTGTACCTTGTGGTTTCATCTCGCCTCATCTCATTCCTCTTGTACCTTGTGGTGTCACCTCACCTCATCTCATTCCTCTTGTACCATGTCATGTAACCTCACCTCATCTCATTCCTCTTGTACCATGTCATGTAACCTCACCTCATCTCATTCCTCTTGTACCATGTCATGTAACCTCGCCTCATCTCATTTCTCTTGTACCTTGTGGTGTCACCTCACCTCATCTCATTCCTCTTGTACCTTGTGGTGTCACCTCTCCTCATCTCATTCCTCTTGTACCTTGTGGTGTCGAGGTGAAGCATTCACTGCGGTAGAGTGCCTTGAAGGGGGCTGCGTGGTCTCGAGGTATGGTGTCCTCCTCGAGTGCTGGAGGTCCCGGGTTCAAGCCCCGGGGATGCTGGGATTTTTTTCTCGTTGACTTCTAGTAATAAATTTCCCCTGGTCTCTGGGTAGTGAGATCGGACGTCTGTGTGTATTGTTACGCACGTAAAAATCCCTTGGCAGTTGGAAATCGAAAAAGAGTAGCCTAACGGCGCTGCCCGGGCAAAATTTGGAGTTACAAATCTACCCAAAGTATTTCAGGATCCTCGCCGGTGCTACAGAATTTGTGCACTGAGCTGAGTTTCTCCAGACTCACGTTTGAGTTAGGAGGAGAACAGAGCACTTATGGGTTGCACCCGTGTGCCGTGATGTTGATCCATCGACTAAACTAACTAAACTAAAGAGTGCCTGTCCATTATCTCATCTTGTTCCTCTTGTACCTTGAGGTGTCGAGGTGAAGCATAATCATCTGGAGAGTGCCCGTTTATGGGCTTTATATATCAAGATTCCCATGGATTCTGTTATTCCCTGCACCCATCATTTACACATTTGCTCTGAACATTATTGCTTGTTGTTGTATACTGTTAGTTGGTAGCAATGACCAAAAATGAAATGAATAATAGTGCAGTTTCCGATATTCTGTATGTTAATTCTGTGTAGTGTTATAGTTACTGTTTAAGTGAGTTACTGAAAGCAGTTGGATCATAAATATATGTTTGTATTGTTGTTTTCTATGGACATATACATTGACAAGCAGCATATAGTTGTTTTATTACACCTGTTTTAATATGTGAATTACAACTTTACATGTGTTTATACATTTGTTTATGCAAATATTTTTTTTAACATGTATTCAGCTATAAATATTTATGTGTTAAGCTTGTTGCATAATTTTATGGACTGGATCTTTCAGATATTCTCTGCCCAGTAATCAAATATTTCCTGAATAGTCTGTCGTCATAGAAGACAAAACATATCGGCATTATGGACATAGGAAATGGGACAAGAACGTGCCATACAGTTAATGAATATACCCGGTCTGATCAAATTAAAAGAGTCTGCCACTGTGCGTCACCCCAGGCAGGCAGACCCAATGACTCCCATGGCAAACAGACCATGACTCCCATGGCAAGCAAGACATGACAAGTGTACTGCAGACTCCCATGGCAAACAAGACATGACATGTGTACTGCAAACTTCCATGACAAACAAGACATGACAAGTGTACTGCAGACTCCCATGGCAAACAAGACATGACATGTGTACTGCAAACTTCCATGGCAAACAATACATGACATGTGTACTACAGACTTCCATGGCAAACAAGACATGACATGTGTACTGTAGACTTCCATGGCAAACAAGACATGACATGTGTACTACAGACTTCCATGGCAAACAAGACATGACATGTGTACTACAGACTTCCATGGCAAACAAGACATGACATGTGTACTACAGACTTCCATGGCAAACAAGACATGACATGTGTACTACAGACTTCCATGGCAAACAAGACATGACATGTGTACTACAGACTTCCATGGCAAACAAGACATGACATGTGTACTGCAAACTTCCATGACAAACAAGACATGGCATGTGTACTGCAAACTTCCATGACAAACAAGACATGACATGTGTACTGCAAACTTCCATGACAAACAAGACATGACATGTGTACTACAGACTCCCATGACAAACAAGACATGACATGTGTACTGCAAACTCCCATGACAAACAAGACATGACATGTGTACTGCAAACTTCCATGACAAACAAGACATGACATGTGTACTGCAAACTCCCATGACAAACAAGACATGACATGTGTACTGCAAACTTCCATGACAAACAAGACATGACATTGTACTGCAAACTCCCATGACAAACAAGACATGACATGTGTACTGCAAACTTCCATGACAAACAAGACATGACATGTGTACTGCAAACTTCCATGACAAACAATACATGACAGGTGTACTGCAGACTTCCATGACAAACAATACATGACAAGTGTACTGCAGACTTCCATGGCAAACAAGACATGGTCTTCCAATGATGTAGCCTGGTGAGGGAGGACTCAGATTGTGTATGGAGGATCAGCCATGGTCCTCGCTATGATGTAGCAAGTGGATTTGCCAGGTCTTACAAGAATTGGTAAGTGGATTTGCCATGTTTCTACAAGAGTGGACAAGTGGATCTGCCAGGTCTGACAAGAGTGTACAAGTGGATTTGCCATGTTTCTACAAGAGTGGACAAGTGGATCTGCCAGGTCTGACAAGAGTGGACAAGTGGATCTGCCAGGTCTGACAATAGTGGACAAGTTTATTTGCCAGGTTGTAAAAGAGTGGACAAGTGGGTTTGCCAGGTCCATACAACATCAAGACAATGACAGTTAACTACACTGTTTATGCCACATAACTTCAAGCTCAGTTGCTCCAGAGAAATAACAGGCATTGTCTCAGTCAGGTGCTTCAGTGCCAGATTTTAAACATGCAGAACCACGAGTAACAGAAAATAACCAGCAAAAGACTCTGTGCTGTGTTGTTTTCACTACAGTCTAATGATATATCCTTACAGCATGTTACTAGAGAGAGAAGTAAGTACATGACCCTCATCCATGACCCACTACAGTGTAATGATATACTCTTACAGCACTTTACTAGAGAGAGAAGTACATGACCCTCTTCCATGACCCACTACAGTGTAATGATATACTCTTACAGCACATTACTAGAGAGAGAAGTAAGTACATGACCCTCTTCCATGCCTACAGGAATACTGGATATATGGTGCTGTCTCCATGTTGTGTTAGACCAGTGAACACTCGTTGAGTGGTGTTAAGTACAAGTAGAACAAATCTATGTCACTGTTTTTTTTAACTTTCCAATAATGCTGTTGGTTTAGTGGCATGTTCATGTTGATTTTAATGCAGGCATTGTTACTTAAAGATTCACAAGTGCTCACTTTATTTGTTTCTGTTGACAAGGCCTTCAAATGTCAACTTAATGGTGCATCGCTCAGTTCATGCATATTTGTGTAAATGACACGAAATTCAAATGTCAACTTAATTATGCATCTTTCTGTCCATGCTTATTGTTTGTACTGTTTCTGTGTGTCTGGTAGGTCCTGGCCTATTCCTTGAGAATAAACGACACTAAATTGTGACAATAAAATGTACTAAATGTCACTATATTATGACAAACCTATTAAATTCAGATAACAAAATATGACTGAATTATGACAGTAAAGTCAAACAAATGGGGCTAAAATGTTCCAATAAAATAAACCATGTGTGACTACCCAAACAGTGACAATAAATTAAACCATGTCTGACTACCCAAACAGTGACAATAAATTAAACCAAATGTGACTAAATTATGGTCATAAAATATACCAGATGTGAGTAAATTGTGACAGAATAAACCAGAATTGTACTTCATATATAAGGAACCAATCATTAAGCTTTTGTAATTGTTGTATTTCAAATGATCACAATTGCTATGTTACTTCAAGGTGTCATTGTTGTATTTCAAATGATCATCACAATTACTATGTTACTTCAAGGTGTCTCTTGCCAGATTTCAATGCCTCTGTGTGCCAGTATTGTCTTCGTGGTCTTGAATGAGTATCATTTTGTGTCAAATAAGGAAAAATATATTTAACTGTGATATCAGTACATTTATACTAGCAGGTCCGCATGGCCGAATGGATAAGAACATTTGTTCTTAAACATCTGGTGTGCTGATGCCGAGGTAAGTGGTTCAACCCCTACAATGGACAGCTGGACTAAAATGTTGACCTGTCGTCCTTGACTTGGGGACGTTAATTACAAGTACCTCTGAAGTCAGAGTGGGTTTGCCTGATGGCGAGAGACACTGTTAATAGGGAAAGCTAACCTGCACTCAAAATTCAGTCCATCACTACTATGAATAGTGTATATGGACTACGTGAGCGCCAAAAAAAAAAAAAAAAAAACATTTATACTAGCATGCCTTGTGTCTCCTACAGCATTTATCCCCCCCTTGTGCCAAGATATCCTCAGTTAAGTCTCTGTGTCTGCTTTTTTTATCCTTTGGCTTCTTTTTCCTCCTCCATCTTTTGCTTTTCTCTAGCGATACTAGAGTGATGCATTTAATTGGTTGTTTGTATGACACTTGTGCAAGTGGTATGCCTTCTGTACATGTCTTGGTGTATTGTTGACTGAAGAGATATCTTTGATTCTTTGTGTGTTTTGTTTTGACTATGTTGTTTGTTTGAGATCTGCAGTGACTTGGTTTTCCTAGCTCTGTCACTTGCTATTGGACAATCATATGACTAGGTAGTGATTAGCTTCTGTCAGACAGTATAGATGTAGTTTGTTGTACAAATCTCAGCTTTGATCTACCAATTTTTTTGTGCGTGAGCCAAATGTGTGGCTTCCAAAGACAATATTCTATCACAAGCCAGCTCATGGTGGACAGACACATAACACAAAGACACTCATAAAATCTCACTGTTATTAATCGTTCTGCTTGACATAGGCAGATGTCTGCTGGCACAGCAAATCTGGAAAGTGAGATTGAAGAAGCATCATGGAGGCATATTATGTGAAAGTCAAACAGTTATCTCCCTATGATGTTGAAGCGTGGGGTTAACATCCCCACCTTTGTAAAAACCTTTCTTTGTTATGAAACAAATACATGAGCCTCGATATCGGACTGACTTATCTGGACAACGACCTTGGAACGTTAAAGGACTTTTGAGATTTGGAACATGGAATGTACGGACACTATATCGAGCTGGAGCGGCCGAAGAACTAACCCGGGAGCTGATTGAATATCAAATGGATATAACAGCAATTCAAGAAATAAGGTGGCCAGGAGAGGGTACTTTAGAGCAAAATGGAATGATTATAATATATGGAGGAAACACCCAAAATAAACATGAATTAGGAACAGGATTTGTCATCAAAAAAGAGTTATGGGGGAACGTTTTAAACTTTAAAGCTTTTAATGACAGGATTAGTAAATTACGAATAAAAGGTAAATGGAAAAATATAACGATGATTAATGTACATGCACATACTGAAGAGAAAGAAGATGATATTAAAGAAGACTTTTATAATGATCTGGAAGATGTCATAGAAGAAACCCCCAAACAGGACATCCTGATTGTGCTGGGAGACTTCAATGCAAAAATAGGTAGAGAGCAAACTAATAAAAAAGTGGCCGGTATGGAAAGCCTACATACAACTTCAAATGATAATGGATGGAGAGTCATCAACCTGGCAGAAGCCAAAGGACTGCAGGTTAGCAGTACCAGACTACAAAGAAAGGATATACACAAACAAACTTGGAAATCATGTGACAAGAGAACCTATAATCAAATAGATCACATTTTAATTAACAACAGAAATGCATCAAACATACAGCAAGTCAGAAGTTATAGAGGAGCTGAGTGCCACAGTGACCACTTCCTCGTTGGAGCAAAATTTAAAATAAAACTTAAGAGAGCTTTCTATACTAAATTACAAAGATTACACCCAACATATAACAGAGAAAAACTGCAAGACATTACAGTCAAAGATAAATTTACAGATGAAATAAAATGTAAATTTGAAACTCTGCAAAACCCTTTGGAGGAAAGCATTGACCAAACTTGGTTGAACATCAAGAATACAATTCAGTCTACCGCAGAAGAATGTCTCGGTGTGTTAACCACGCATAGAAAGAACAGATGGTTCAATCAAAAATGTGAAGAAGCAGTCATTAGGAAGAAGAATGCCAGACATGTATGGTTAAATGACATCAATAACATCCAAAAGGAAGAGCATTATAGAAATGAATGTAAAGAGGCTACAAAAATAGTCAGACAGCAGAAGCGAGAATATATGAGTAATATAATCAAAGATATGGAAACTAATCACCAGAAAAATGAATCCAGAAAATTTTTTAAAGAACTGAAGTCAATGAAACGAGGGCACCAACAAAACACATATGGTTTAAAAGACAAAAATGGGAATATGATAAATACCAATGAGGAAATGTGCAACACATGGAAAGAATATTTTATTGAATTACTAAATTGTGAAGCTCCAAGTAACATTTTCCCACAAGAAGAGGTTCTAACATGCGAACCACAAATTGAAGAACCTACATTTGAAGAAATCCTATATGTAATCACACGACTTAAAAACAATAAGGCAACTGGGACTGATGGAATTGCTGCTGAATTTATAAAGGCAGGTGGCCATGCATTACATCTAAAGCTATACGAACTAATAATAAAAATCTGGAGGACAGAAGAATTACCCCATGACTGGAAAGAGTCATTATTGATACCTATCTTTAAGAAAGGAGACAAGTTCCAATGTGGAAATTATAGAGGAATATCACTACTGTCCACAAGCTATAAGATACTATCCGCAGTATTACTAAATAGACTAAAACCATATTCAGAAGACATATTAGGTGACTACCAGGCGGGTTTTAGACAAAACAGATCAACAATAGATCAGATATTTATCTTACGACAAATAGCCGAGAAACATTGGGAATATAACAGAGATCTCCATAATATTTTTGTGGATTTTAAAAAGGCTTATGATAGTGTCCATAGGAATAGTCTATTGAATGCTATGCAGGAATTTGGAATACCAAGGAAGTTAATCAACATGACCAGACTATGCATGGAAGATACTTATAATATAGTAACATATAAAGGCAGGAAATCAGACCCCTTCCAAATAACATCTGGCTTGAAACAGGGTGATGCACTATCGCCGCTACTCTTCAATCTGGCTCTAGAGAAAGTTGTAAGGAAGGTAAAGGAGGAATGTGATATTGGAGGAACATCCAAGCTGCTTGGTTATGCAGATGATATAGATATTATAGGGCAAAGTGAACAAAAGACATTGGAAATATTGACTCACTTAAAGGAAAAAGCCCAACAGATGGGGCTGGTTATCAACCAAGATAAGACAGAATATATGGTAATTTCAAGAGACGGAATGGCTAGAAACTCTGGCCACATACAAATAGATAATATGACCATTAAAAGAACGGAAACATACAAATACCTGGGTACGATCTTCAACTGCTCCAACATCATAAGGGAAGAAATACAAACTAGAATCAACTCTGGAAATAAGATATACTATGCACTACAACATCTACTAAAATCAAAGGCGCTATCTCGTAACACCAAAATCACAATATACAAAACACTGATCAGACCAGTTGTGCTGTATGGCTCTGAAACCTGGAGTACAACGAAAGGAGACGAAGCCTTGTTACAAACCTTTGAGAACAAAATTTTAAGACGCATCTTTGGACCCATTAGGGATACACAAAGTGGAGAGTGGAAAAGAAGAAGTAACATAGACATTTATGATCTGTTTAAGTCCCCGCTAATCACTGGTATCATGAAGGCTAATAGACTACAATGGCTGGGGCATATAGAAAGAATGGAAGATAATAGGGAAACAAAACTCGCTTACACTCAGGAAATAAATGACCGTAGACCCCGAGGTAGACCAAGAAGGCGGTGGAGAAATAATACATGTACAGACCTACAAGCACTTGGAATCAACGACTGGCAAGAGAAGGTCCACCAGAGAGACGAATGGAGACGGATTGTATTTGCAGCAAAGAACTTCAATGGCTCGGAACGCTGAAGAAGAAGATTGTAGCATTATTTGCCCTCATTATTGCATTATTTATCCTCATCGTAAAATTATTTGGCCTCATTGTAGCATTATTTGCCCTCTTGTATTGCAACATGCATTCCCCAGCTGTCAGTGGTCTTGTGAGTTAGCTCCGCCTCCACTCTAAGACCGACACATGACCTTGTGAGTTAGCTCCGCCTCCACTCTAAGACCGACACATGACCTTGTGCTCCTCTTGGACAACCGCGGACAACAGAAGAGATACTAGACATGAGACAGTACAGCCGTAGACATGTTAGATGTTCAAACCCTACCCCTCAATACAGTGCCATCACACTGCTGCTTCTCTCTCGGCCACCATTCAACCAGTCATCAACACTAGAGCCTTGCTCCTTGGTGTGGGCTAGCATTCTTCTCCCTTTTTATCATTATTGTAATTGTTGCTTTCCAATTATTTTTCTGGTTTCTTATATATTACATTATTACTTGTTTCTGATATATATATTATTTTTCTTGTTTCTTAAATATAATAGTATTACTTGTTTCTGATATATATATATATATATATATATATATATATATATATATATATATATATATATATATATATATATGAGAGGGAAAGTCAATAAGTAAGTCACAAATGGCTGTAGAAAAATAACTAAATATGATAACAACTTGAAACCCTTTTATTTTTATACATACATTGTCCCTTTATTTCTCAACATAATTTTCACCTACATTGATGCACTTATCCCATCGTTTTATCAGTCCTCCCAAACCAGCTGCATAGAACTGTGTGCTCTTTCTAAACCACATTTTCACTTCACATTCAACTTCCGTGTCATTCGCGAAATGTCTCCCGCCAAGGTGGGTTTTCAGTGGACCAAAAAGGTGGAAATGGCTAGGAGCTAAGTGGATGTTCCAGAACTTCCCACCTTAGTTGGTTAATTTACTCCTCAGTTAATCGAGCTGTATGTGGTCTGGCATTGTCATGAAGAAGCAACACTCCTGTAGTCAGCAGTCCTGGAAATTTCTATCGATCATGCATTATGCTGTATTCTGAACCATGTGAGCACCCTATTGCAGATGCTACAGAGTCTATCGTTACTCTCTTGTCACCTCTAATCATCTCCTCCACCCGCTGCATGGATGCTTCTGTTGCAATCTCAACAGGATGACCAGATTGGATTTCATCAACAATTTTAGAGCGTCCTTGAAAAAATGTTTCTATCCAGCTATGCACCGCTTTACGGGACAAACATTTGTATGCATAAACAAGAAGCATTTCCTTATGAATGTCCTTTGCAGGCAATCCTTTTGCCCCAAAAAACGCACAATAGCACATTGCTCTTTGGTTGTACACTCCGTAAGTACAGTCCCCATTTTGTTTATGCGCTGCGCATGAGACACCTAGCGCCACCTGACGGACGGGAATATAAAGTTTGATGTTGCTGTCACCTAATGACACCTGTAGAAAATACCAACTACATTTACCTGCCATCCCACAGAACTGTGTGACTTATTTATTGACTCACCCTCGTATTATTTTTCTTGTTTCTGATATATATTATTTTGCTTGTTTCTGATATATACAACATGTATGCATTCAGTGATACATGTGTGCTTCAGTCTTAACCTATGTATATATTTAATATCTGTATGCATTAATCAAAGTCACAATTTCAACTTGTATTAATTAAAATGTGTCTGATTTTGTGTGTTTTTATATTTGTTTTTTAACAAAAAAGCATATTTCCAATTTTGTGATGATCTTTTACCCTTGTATTCCTGCAGCCAAATTGGGTATTGCTTGTTCTGATTATATTATAGCAGCTTAGTTGTATAACTAGGTAAGAGTAGTGTCCCCTAATAATTTGCATAACCTGGTAAGATTTTTGTCCCCTGATGATTTGCATCAGCTGGTAAGATTTGTGTCCCTTGATTTAGTCAATCAGTGTCCCAGATATTAGATTGTTTCTGGACTGACCTCAAACTGTGAGTTAGTGACAGGAGTGCAGTATCTGGCACACCTGCCTGTCTGGAGGTCATGCATCAGTCTCATTCTGTAGATCACACCAAGAGAAGTTCACTATAGTGCACAAACTCCCCAGCACGGGCATAGATCCAGCTGTGTTCATATTCTCTGCTTTATTTCTGTGTCACTTCTAACCATAATCTGTTATTATAATAATAATATGTCCATGATAGGAGAAACTTTTTACTTGTTCTATTATCTTCCCATTTACTGTGATGTTCATTGATGGCCTCTCCTTTCCACTGCTAATTATCATAGTTTTTTGTTTGTTTAGATATGTCAGCCACATTCTGCACTATGCCTGTTTACTTGTTCCACTAGGTTTTGTAACTCTTGCTTGCTTTCTGCTAGTACCATGATATCATCAGCATACCTAAGATTGTTTATGATTCTTCCATTGATGCTAAATAGATTGTTTATGATTCTTCCATTGATGCCAAGTCTAGCCAGTTCATCAGCTTGTTTAAAACTTTTTGCGCAATGCAATCTGCTGTTTCAACCATGATAAAGTGTGAGCTTTAGTCACCCCCCATTGGTCCATGACATTGAGTATAAGTTGTAGAGGCTTGGGGACAGCCGCAACATTTTGAGAATAATTATGTCAGTAAAAATGAAATATTAAAAGTACATTAGCTGGGAACCAAATTTTGCTGATGTTATGTCTAGCAGTTAAATTCCTTCCATGTACCTCATTATGTATTGATTGCACAATGGTAACAGATCACATGATGCTGTCTGTGTTATTGTTTCTGGGTCACAATGTTATTCCACATGTAAGCAGTTAACGTGAAAGGTGTAAACACTTTCATCACACATGAAACCACCGTCAGCAGTTCACACTGAGAAGTGTTCTGATGAATGCATATTGCTTTGTGATAAGCATGACGGATTGAGGGAATACCTGGGCTGTGAATGTCACCAGACTGTTGGACGTTGCAAGGATCTGTTCTCTGTGGACGCGGTGTTTGTTGTATAACTGTGTTGTTACTGATTAATGTTGTATAGCTGTGTTGTTATTTTCTAATGTTGTTGTACAGCAGTGCTGTTACTTTCTAATGTTGTTGTATAGCAGTGTTGTTACTCTCTAATGTTATTGTATAGCAGTGCTGTTACTTTCTAATGTTGTATAGCAGTGCTGTTACTTTCTAATGTTGTATAGCAGTGCTGTTACTTTCTAATGTTGTTGTATAGCAGTGCTGTTACTTTCTAATGTTGTTGTATAGCAGTGCTGTTACTCTCTAATGTTGTTGTACAGCAGTGCTGTTACTCTCTAATGTTGTTGTACAGCAGTGCTGTTACTTTCTAATGTTGTTGTACAGCAGTGCTGTTACTTTCTAATGTTGTTGTACAGCAGTGCTGTTACTTTCTAATGTTGTTGTACAGCAGTGCTGTTACTTTCTAATGTTGTTGTACAGCAGTGCTGTTACTTTCTAATGTTGTTGTACAGCAGTGCTGTTACTTTCTAATGTTGTTGTACAGCAGTGCTGTTACTGACTGATGTTGTTGTATAGCAGTGTTGTTACTGACTAATGTTGTTGTATAGCAGTGCTGTTACTGACTAATGTTGTTGTATAGCAGTGTTGTTACTGACTAATGTTGTATAGCAGTGTTGTTACTGACTAATGTTGTTGTATAGCAGTGCTGTTACTCTCTAATGTTGTTGTATAGCAGTGCTGTTACTCTCTAATGTTGTTGTATAGCAGTGCTGTTACTCTCTAACGTTGTTGTATAGCAGTGTTGTTACTGACTAATGTTGTTGTATAGCAGTGTTGTTACTGACTAATGTTGTTGTATAGCAGTGTTGTTACTCTCTAATGTTGTTGTATAGCAGTGCTGTTACTTTCTAATGTTGTTGTATAGCAGTGCTGTTACTTTCTAATGTTGTTGTATAGCAGTGTTGTTACTCTCTAATGTTGTTGTATAGCAGTGCTGTTACTTTCTAATGTTGTTGTATAGCAGTGCTGTTACTTTCTAATGTTGTTGTACAGCAGTGCTGTTACTTTCTAATGTTGTTGTACAGCAGTGCTGTTACTTTCTAATGTTGTTGTACAGCAGTGCTGTTACTTTCTAATGTTGTTGTATAGCAGTGTTGTTACTCTCTAATGTTGTTGTAATGTTGTACAGCAGTGTTGTTACTCTCTAATGTTGTTGTATAGCAGTGCTGTTACTTTCTAATGTTGTTGTACAGCAGTGCTGTTACTTTCTAATGTTGTTGTACAGCAGTGCTGTTACTCTCTAATGTTGTTGTATAGCAGTGCTGTTACTTTCTAATGTTGTTGTATAGCAGTGCTGTTACTTTCTAATGTTGTTGTACAGCAGTGCTGTTACTTTCTAATGTTGTTGTACAGCAGTGCTGTTACTTTCTAATGTTGTTGTACAGCAGTGCTGTTACTTTCTAATGTTGTTGTATAGCAGTGTTGTTACTCTCTAATGTTGTTGTAATGTTGTACAGCAGTGTTGTTACTTTCTAATGTTGTTGTACAGCAGTGCTGTTACTTTCTAATGTTGTTGTACAGCAGTGCTGTTACTTTCTAATGTTGTTGTACAGCAGTGCTGTTACTTTCTAATGTTGTTGTACAGCAGTGCTGTTACTTTCTAATGTTGTTGTACAGCAGTGCTGTTACTTTCTAATGTTGTTGTACAGCAGTGCTGTTACTTTCTAATGTTGTTGTACAGCAGTGCTGTTACTTTCTAAAGTTGTTGTATAACAGTGCTGTTACTTTCTAATGTTGTTGTACAGCAGTGTTGTTACTGACTAATGTTGTTGTACAGCAGTGTTGTTACTGACTAATGTTGTTGTATAGCAGTGTTGTTACTGACTAATGTTGTATAGCAGTGTTGTTACTGACTAATGTTGTATAGCAGTGTTGTTACTGACTAATGTTGTTGTATAGCAGTGCTGTTACTCTCTAATGTTGTTGTATAGCAGTGTTGTTACTCTCTAATGTTGTTGTATAGCAGTGCTGTTACTCTCTAATGTTGTTGTATAGCAGTGCTGTTACTCTCTAATGTTGTTGTATAGCAGTGTTGTTACTCTCTAATGTTGTTGTATAGCAGTGCTGTTACTCTCTAATGTTGTTGTATAGCAGTGTTGTTACTCTCTAATGTTGTTGTATAGCAGTGTTGTTACTCTCTAATGTTGTTGTATAGCAGTGCTGTTACTTTCTAATGTTGTTGTATAGCAGTGTTGTTACTCTCTAATGTTGTTGTATAGCAGTGTTGTTACTCTCTAATGTTGTTGTATAGCAGTGTTGTTACTCTCTAATGTTGTTGTATAGCAGTGTTGTTACTCTCTAATGTTGTTGTATAGCAGTGTTGTTACTCTCTAATGTTGTTGTATAGCAGTGTTGTTACTGTCTAATGTTGTTGTATAGCAATGTTTTGTTACTCTCTAATGTTGTTGTATAACAGTGCTGTTACTCTCTAATGTTGTTGTAATGTCAGTAGCAATCATAAACAGTGTGTTCCTGACAACAAGAATACTTTGACAGAGAATTCCCTCTCACACACACACATGCACACACACACACACACACACGTGTGTGTGTACCCTACCACACACATTTATGTACACTACCACACACACATGTACACGACCACACATAAACATGTACATAGAGACACACACACACACATGTATGAACTATCGTTACAGCATTGAACCCCCATCACAGATGTGTGCTGTCAAAATGTTCTGGCAACATGTCATGGATGCTGACATTCAGGCTATCTGATGCTGCCCACAGTGGACAGGAGGTTTGACCCTGTGTGGTTTGGGACCCCATGTCTGCCGATGGGACCCTCAGTGAACAAGAGGTTTGATCCCGTGTGGGTTGGGACCCCATGTCTGCCGATGGGACCCTCCGTGGACAGGAGGTTTGATCCCATGTGGGTTGGGACCCCATGTCTGCCGATGGGACCCTCAGTGGACAGGAGGTTTGATCCTGTGTGGGTTGGGACCCCATGTCTGCTGATGGGACCCTCAGTGGACAGGAGGCTTGATCCTGTGTGGGTTGGGACCCCATGTCTGCTGATGGGACCCTCAGTGGACAGGAGGTTTGATCCTGTGTGGGTTGGGACCCCATGTCTGCTGATGGGACCCTCAGTGGACAGGAGGTTTGATCCTGTGTGGGTTGGGACCCCATGTCTGCTGATGGGACCCTCAGTGGACAGGAGGTTTGATCCTGTGTGGGTTGGGACCCCATGTCTGCCGATGGGACCCTCAGTGGACAGGAGGTTTGATCCTGTGTGGGTTTGGACCCCATGTCTGCCGATGGGACCCTCAGTGGACAAGAGGTTTGATCCTGTGTGGGTTGGGACCCCATGTCTGCTGATGGGACCCTCAGTGGACAAAAGGTTTGATCCTGTGTGGGTTGGGACCCCATGTCTGCCGATGGGACCCTCAGTGGACAAGAGGTTTGATCCTGTGTGGATTGGGACCCCATGTCTGCTGATGGGACCCTCAGTGGACAGGAGGTTTGATCCTGTGTGGGTTGGGACCCCATGTCTGCCAATGGGATACATGACAGTGCTAGTCGTTCAGTGACCTCTTCCTGTATTTGTATATATACAATTGTTTGTTGTGCAAAGTTGATTACAGCAATGTTGGTGGTTCAAAGTTGGTTACAGTAATGTTTGTGATTCAAAGTTGATTTCAGCTGTGTTTGTGGTTCAAAGTTAATTACAAACAATGTTTGAAATTCAAAGTTGATTACAAGCAATGGTTGAGGTTCATGTTTTGAAGAATACTTTCAGAGAAATGTGCCTACCAAATACTATATGTTGCAATGATGTTAAATATATGACATATACTTTCTGTAACTCATATCTGACCAATATATATTTACAAATTGTTCACAAGCTTTTCAGCATTATTACCAAACAGGATTTGTGTAACAGCTAGAGTGTATGCACTTGATGGGAATTTTACGATGAATAAAAGATTTGTTGGCATAGTGCAGTTGTTTATTTTGACTGTTCACAATGATGTGGTTGTGTTGACAGTCCTAGCTCTGTAAACACCAGGCATCTGTGGGGTTGACAATTATGTTGTTTGTTGACAGTCCTGGCTATGTAAACACCAGGCATCTGTGGGGTTGACAATTATGTGGTTTGTTGACAGTCCTAGCTATGTAAACACCAGGCATCTGTGGGGTTGACAATTATGTGGTTGTGTTGACAGTCCTGGCTATGTAAACACCCGGCATCTGTGGGGTTGACAATTATGTGGTTGTGTTGACACTAGCTATGTAAACAACCGGCATCTGTGGGGTTGACAATTATGTGGTTGTGTTGACAGTCCTAGCTATGTAAACACCAGGCATCTGTGGGGTTGACAATTATGTGGTTGTGTTGACAGTCCTGGCTATGTAAACACCAGGCATCTGTGGGGTTGACAATTATGTGGTTTATTGACAGTTCTAGCTCTGTGAACACCAGGCATCTGTGGGGTTGACAATTATGTGGTTGTGTTGACAGTCCTAGCTATGTAAACACCAGGCATTTGTGGGGTTGACAATTATGTGGTTTGTTGACAGTCCTAGCTATGTAAACACCAGGCATCTGTGGGGTTGACAATTATGTGGTTGTGTTGGCAGTCCTGGCTCTGTGAACACCAGGCATCTGTGGGGTTGACAATTATGTGGTTGTGTTGACAGTCCTGGCTATGTAAACACCAGGCATCTGTGGGGTTGACAATTATGTGGTTGTGTTGACAGTCCTGGCTATGTAAATACCAGGCATCTGTGGGGTTGACAATTATGTGGTTGTGTTGACAGTCCTGGCTCTGTGAACACCAGGCATCTGTGGGGTTGACAATTATGTGGTTGTGTTGACAGTCCTGGCTATGTAAACACCAGGCATCTGTGGGGTTGACAATTATGTGGTTGTGTTGACAGTCCTGGCTATGTAAATACCAGGCATCTGTGGGGTTGACAATTATGTGGTTGTGTTGACAGTCCTGGCTCTGTGAACACCAGGCATCTGTGGGGTTGACAATTATGTGGTTGTGTTGGCAGTCCTGGCTATGTAAACACCAGGCATCTGTGGGGTTGACAATTATGTGGTTGTGTTGACAGTCCTAGCTATGTAAACACCAGGCATCTGTGGGGTTGACAATTATGTGGTTTGTTGACAGTCCTAGCTATGTAAACAGCAGGCATCTGTGGGGTTGACAATTATGTGGTTGTGTTGACAGTCCTGGCTATGTAAACACCAGGCATCTGTGGGGTTGACAATTATGTGGTTGTGTTGACAGTCCTGGCTATGTAAACACCAGGCATCTGTGGGGTTGACAATTATGTGGTTGTGTTGACAGTCCTAGCTATGTAAACACCAGGCATCTGTGGGGTTGACAATTATGTGGTTTGTTGACAGTCCTAGCTATGTAAACACCAGGCATCTGTGGGGTTGACAATTATGTGGTTGTGTTGACAGTCCTGGCTATGTAAACACCAGGCATCTGTGGGGTTGACAATTATGTGGTTGTGTTGACAGTCCTAGCTATGTAAACACCAGGCATCTGTGGGGTTGACAATTATGTGGTTGTGTTGGCAGTCCTAGCTATGTAAACACCAGGCATCTGTGGGGTTGACAATTATGTGGTTGTGTTGACAGTCCTGGCTATGTAAACACCAGGCATCTGTGGGGTTGACAATTATGTGGTTGTGTTGACAGTCCTGGCTATGTAAACACCTGGCATCTGTGGGGTTGACAATTATGTGGTTTGTTGACAGTCCTAGCTATGTAAACACCAGGCATTTGTGGGGTTGACAATTATGTGGTTTGTTGACAGTCCTAGCTATGTAAACACCAGGCATCTGTGGGGTTGACAATTATGTGGTTGTGTTGACTGTCCTAGCTATGTAAACACCAGGCATCTGTGGGGTTGACAATTATGTGGTTTGTTGACAGTCCTGGCTATGTAAACACCAGGCATCTGTGGAGTTGACAATTATGTGGTTGTGTTGGCAGTCCTAGCTATGTAAACACCAGGCATCTGTGGGGTTGACAATTATGTGGTTTGTTGACAGTCCTAGCTATGTAAACACCAGGCATCTGTGGGGTTGACAATTATGTGGTTTGTTGACAGTCCTGGCTCTGTGAACACCAGGCATCTGTGGGGTTGACAATTATGTGGCTGTGTTGACAGTCCTAGCTATGTAAACACCAGGCATCTGTGGGGTTAACAATTGCCTGGTTGTGTGTCTTTGCTTTTTTTGGGTGCTCGCTCGCTTTGAACTCAGCATAGTCCATAAACACAACCTCTATTAGTGATGGACTGAATTTTGCGCTTGGATTAGCTTTCCCTATTAACAGTGTCCCTCACCATCAGGAAAACCCACTCAGACTTCAGAGGTACTTGTAATTTACGTCCCCAAGTCAACATTTTAGTCCAACTGTCCTGTGTAGGGGTTGAGTTGACAGTCCTTGCTCTGTGAACACCAGGCATCTGTGGGATTGAGCAACAGCTGGCTGGTGACTCCAATGGGACAGCACACTGACCACTGTCCAGCAAGTGAACACATTGTACGAGTGTTTGCATGTGAGAGAGATATAGAGATTATTCATTGTCTATGATTATCTTGAATGAGCATTGCTTGTGCTGACCGCTCTGTTGATAAAAAAGAGCTGATGTTTTCCCATTTGAGCGGATCCATCTGTTATGTTATGTTATGATGAACAACATCACTGCAAGTTGGGCATTCTCATGCGTACTCGGTCCTCCGATACAGCCGTCATCCTAACGTATTTCTGCTCACTCTTCCTATCAGGAGATGGTTATAGTTATGGTATCTCCCCTCTTTCCCTTGAAGGTAGCGTTGACGTGTTTGACCAGGCTTTACTGCCAATCCATGTAATCTAGTGTCAGATTTGTGTCAGCATCAGCCAACCAAATCTGTACTGCATTGATTATATCAGCCCTGTCCATGCTGCTTCCCTTACTTGTGCTTCATAGACTAGACTAAAGCATTTGACAATGTAAAACATGAGGAAATAATCAAGCAACTGAACATTGACGGCAAAGATCTGCGAATATTAAAGAACATATATTGACAGAAAACAGCAGCTGTAAGAATTAACAACTTGGTAGGAACATTTCAGTGTATAAAGAAGGGTGTCAGACAAGGTTGTGTATTGTCTCCTGATTTGTTCTCATTGTAAAGTGAACATATAATGAGATCTACAGAAAATATGTCAGGGATTCTGGTTGGTGGACATAATTTAAATAACTTACGTTATGCTGATGACACCATCTTAATAGCAACAAGTCAGAATGATTTACAGGAAATAATAGATGCAGTGGTTGTAGAAAGTTAAAAAATGGGCTTTATGAATAATAGAAAGACAGAAGTCATGGTGATATCAAAGAAGCAGATAGTGCCTAAATGTGCAATTACAGTACAGGACGTTATTTTGGGGCAAGTGCAGACATTCAGATATCTAGGCACATGGATAACATCAGAATGAAGATGCATCACTGAGATAAAGAACAGAATAGGACAAGCAAAAACTGCATTCTATGAAATGATGAACGTTTTGTGCAATAAATCACTGTCCTTGAAAGTTAGAAAACGAGTTCTTACATGTTACATAGAACCAGTTTTAACATACGGCTGCGAATCCTGGACAATAAGTAAACTGGCGAAAACGTCCACAGAAGTTTTGGAAATGTGGTTTTATAGAAGAATCATCATCATCATCAAGTGCCATGCCGACTGGCGTAGGCGTTCATGGCTCTCCACAGACCTCAGTCTATGGTTTTCTGGATCAACTCTACCGTTGATATTCCTCCATGCCAGTCACAATCCATTTAGCATCATTTCTCTTAGTCTGCCTGTACCTCTCTTCCCCTCGATCTTTCCAGTTGTCACGATGTTCTCCAATGCCTCTCTTCTCATCACATGACCAAAAAATGTGTTTTGCCTCTTTCTTTTTGTTTTATATAATGTTCTAGTTCATTAGCCTATTTCAGGCATTAGTTGTTAGTTACCTTCACAGTTCAAGGAATTCCCAGCATTTGTCTCAGGAACCGCACCTCTGTTGCTTCCAAGGTGTGTCTCGTTATGCAACCTTGGGCCGAAACCCTTGGGCCAACACATCCGACTTTTAGCATGCATATTTGACAGGTTAGCATTCCTGTGGGACTCTCACTTGTGTGGTGCCGCCCACATCCCAGCTTGTCAAGTTGGAACGGTCGAATGCTTCATGATCAGCTCTCAAGGGAAGGCAGGGACAGTCCATGGCATTTTCCGCCATCCAGAATGGCTTCCATAGTTGCAGAGCCGACACATAGCGCCCTGGTGCTGGGCTCACCAAGGGAATCGTCACGTCCTGCTCATGGCTGCTTTAATTCCTCACTTCAATGTATTGGGCATTTCGTTCACCACGGGCCTTTCCCTCACAAACCAGACCGGTTTGCAGACTGTATCCACTCAGCGAGTTTTCGATTCGGACATGTGCTTGTCGCTGTGCCCGTCAGAGCTGTTCCGGGCACAACGGACATTCGGAAAACTACCTAGTCAGTGCTTTTACGGACACGATAGGCATTCAGAAAACTAGCTAATCAGTGCTTTTACGGACACAATAGGCATTCAGAAAACTAGCTAGTCAGTGCTTTTACGGACACGATAGGCATTCAGAAAACTACCTAGTCAGTGCTTTTACGGACACGATAGGCATTCAGAAAACTACCTAGTCAGTGCTTTTACGGACACGATAGGCATTCAGAAAACTACCTAGTCAGTGCTTTTACGGACACGATAGGCATTCAGAAAACTACCTAGTCAGTGCTTTTACGGACACGATAGGCATTCAGAAAACTAGCTAGTCAGAGCTGTAGCACAAAAGACATTTCACTCGGACGTAATTGCGTAGTGCCAATTTTTATTTTGCCACTCGTAGGACGGCACTTCCGTCTTCGGCGGGCATTTTTTAATGGAGTTAGCCTTTCTCGGGTTTCGAGGCACGTTAGACTCTTGGTATTAAGTGGCAAGACAAAATCACAAATACTGAAGTATTGGAAATATCAAGTTGTGTGGTGGTTTATTTCATGCTCAGTCTTCGTAGACTTAGATGGATAGGACATCTTAGGGGGATGGATGATGGTAGAATACCAAAGGACATCTTTTTTGGTGAATTATAGATGGGTAAGAGATCTCAGGGTCGGCCTCTACTACGATACAAATATGTGTGTAAGCGGAACATGATTGATACAGGCATTGATAATGCACTGTGGGAACAAGTCGCCGCTGAACGTGTTGCATGGAGGGCAAACATCAGAAATGGAATAAAGACAAAGGAGAAAATTATTGCAGATAAGTCACACACCCAGCGTGTGAGACGTAAGCTGGTGCATGATGGTGGAAATGACCACGTGTTCACATGCACCCACTGTGAACGAACATTTACAGCGTATCACGATGTTCGTTATGATAAGTTCGTGATATGGTCGTTGTCTAGGTAACGATACTCCTGGTGTGTCAATTGAGCTCTCTCACTGTCTTACACTATGACTCACCCCCGCAGTGCACATTCACCAGTCAGTAAACAAGATCGATTTTGGCGCACATAATCCTTTAATACAGAAATAACACAGACCCACGGAACATATTTATATATCCAGAAACAATATATATAATCCATAGAATATCCATATCCTCCTCACAACATTAACACGCACACATCACTGTCTTCTCACGGTCTGCTTAATCTCAAATTCACAAGACAGGTAAACCAGCTCCTATCCACAGCTGGACCTCACACATCACAACCCACACACTGGGTCTAGTCTCCGCTAGCTATCCAACCCACTTTGGGTTCAGGCCTCCATTAGCTATCCAACCCAATTTGGGTTTTAGCCTGCCTTCATCACTGGGAGAACACAACACAAGAACTGACCCACCGTCAGTCTAAACTCCCACGTCCTCGACAACCGATCCGTTCGGCGTCAAAACATCAACTGCCCCTGAAGTCCCTTGACTTCACATGAACCGAACCTCAGTCGGTCTCAGCTTCCACTCCCTAGTCAAAGTTTTCCACTGTCTTTTAACCCTGCTGTGTAGCCCCTCCCTGGGCTCCCAACAACATTACACCCCAGCCTAAAACTATCCACCCTGGGGTCTCCACTCACCCTCCCCATTATTTATCACGGCTGGTTGTTTTTCTCGTAGTCCCGCTACAAAGGTCATTCATCTCAATGTCAATGACCCAGGCATATGTCATTATCCCCCCCCCCCCCTAAAAGAAAACATCGTTTTAAAATGTTGGGAGACTAATACTTATCAAATATGTGACCCAGACATATTGCCTGGGTAGTCGTAAGTATAAATCCAACTTACTCTAGCTACCACACTAAAGAATACATCAAATGCTCATAGTACACTCCCCTATTCCCCACACATCAATACAACCAACTTTCTATCTTGTGTACCAATGCATGAACTAATACATCACATAATAATAATACATCATAAGAAACATCATATCTGTGTATCTGCAGGTCTATTAACATCCTCAAAAAGACACAAGCTATTTGTGTACCGACCCTATATCAGGTGGTTCTTTTCTTGTCTCAAACCTCCACCTATGATTCCTGTCGATGCTGTGTCTACCCTTCATATACCCATGCCTCATGTTTCCTATATCTTTAACACATCTGTTTGCTAATCCTAACCCTGGTTCAGTGATGTCGTTAACACTCCTTTGAACTGCCTTAACTTTGCAATCTGCATATTGTACCGTTACACTGGAGTCTCTGTTTAGTCTGACCTCTTTATTAAATCCTGGCCAATATACCTGGCATCCTGCTCTATGCTGCTTCCGCTTTACTCCTATGTGCCCTGCACATGCCCTATCCTGAGATGTTCTAGTATATCGGTCTGTATATGCTAAGGGTACCACTCCTTGCCAGCATGCCGTTCCGTCGTCTGAAAACCTGCGAGTGAGACCATTGTTCTTCCTTTCGAAGCACCAGCTACCCTTCTTTGATTGTCTATGTCTCACTTTCCTACACCCTTGGAAACATTTATCGAGAGTAGTATCTTGTCTCTGGCATCCCCTACAGCTATATTTGAGATCCATTCTTACCTGCTCAGCTGTCCTATCGTTGTCCTCTGTGTCTACTTCAAGTGCCACTTTTTCTTCAGCTATACTCTCTAATTTAGGTTTTCTTTTTGTAACTACCCCGTTACTACTTACACTATGTATCTGGTCCCAATAAACTACTTCTTCTTCTGTACAATCTTTAACTCCTGCTACATTTCCTATGATCAAATCTGCCACTGGTGAGTCTAGAACACACGCTACCACTCTTCCTGTGATATATGGTGTTTTCACTGTTATCACGGCTAATGGGTAGAATTCTACTGTCCCATTAAATGTTATGGATCTAATCTTTTTCCCTGTATAATCCGAGGGATGCACTAAACTCTTTCTAACTCCGATGGACGTACATCCAGAATCCCTAATTGTTAACGCTAGCCTATCATTAACAAATCCATGGTGCATCTTCAGACTTCCTCCTTCATACACTGCTGTCCTGCTTTCACTGTATGACCACATATTAAGACTGGCTGACCGTCTTTTTCAAACAAAGGTTTGCATCCACTACAATTCCCATTGTTCATCGTCTCAATTACTTGTGCTGCATTAGAGTGCTCTGTTTTTCCCATCATACACTCGTGGCTAACATGCCCTGTCCCGCCACATTTGAAGCAAATAATATCCTTCTTCCTATTACTTGTTGGCCCACTGGCTGGTTGCCCGTCACACTGTGCTGCCTTGTGTCTCCAGCTCCCACAATTCCAACATCCGGCATAACTATTTGGACGTCTCTGGAAATTCCCCCTTGTGTATGGGTAACGTCCTATTCTACCAACATTGTTTCCTCGAAAAGCATTGTTTGAGGTTCTTGTTGTTCATATCTATTTGTTGAATCCACACTTTTCGCCCTTGATCTAATAACTGGATTCTGGTCCTGTTTAGTGTACGCTGCACAGACTATTTCCTCACTCATGAGTCTACCAATAGAACTGTTTGGATGTGCAGTCATGTAGTTTTGCCCTAACTGTGACATTGTGTCTATGTCCTTTGGCTTACGTTCCTCAAAGAAAGCTACTAAGTTTGTATTGCATGCAGATACTACCTTGTCTCTTAACATTAAATCCACTAATTTATTTCTATTTTCATTTGTGTCTCTTCGTGTAAGCACCTTTGTTCCATTTCAGCTAACTTTACTTGTGTCTCTCTCTCTCTTCCTGTAGACGCTTGGCTTCAGCTACCTTTCTTCCTGTAGGCGTTTTGCCTCGCGTTCATTATGCCTCTCCTCTCTTTCCCAGTGTTGAACTTCTTTCAATTTTGCTTCTGCAAACTCCTGTAACTCTTTACCTTTCAGGCCTATTCGTTCACCTGCTTCAATATATTCCATTAAAGTAGGCATCTTGTACTTGTGGACACGTTGCTGTCTGTCAGCCAACTATAAATATAAAGACTCTGCTGCTAGTCTTTGTGTGCCTTCCCTAAGTACACCTCCACTAAAACGGTACGTAAATCCGTAGTACTAATAATATCACTCTGTGCTCACCCAGTCACTCTATAAGCACTAGGTGGTGATGGGGGAATATCACCTATACTCCCTCTCTTATATACCAAATAGCTGTAAAAGAAACTCTGGAAATATATTTAAACATACATATATATACATATACAAAACGAATGAATGATAACAGTAAGTGTTGTCTATAAAACGTTAGACTCACAAGCCAAGTACACGGAGACGGTGATCACAAAGAAATAAACTACAGTAACAACCACAAGCTTGTGTAGGGACACCAACAGTGCGCGTAATATATAAACTGACAAAGACCACTAGACAGCAGAAATGACGAAAGATCACAATAATAGCATATATCCGAACACAACAAATATCATATGTAAATATAACGAAAAGAGAGACAGAGAGAAAAAAAATAAAATTATAGCATCAAAATATACACAAATCTGACGTCAGACAACTCGGCTCTAGATATTGGTTAGGACTCCAATGCCACTGCACGACACGCTAACTCATTAGCGGTTTCCATACAAAAATATCGTAAGCACCAGAAAGAACCACGTTTTGCAAGGCCTATCCTGGTGTAGATAGAGATCGCAAAAAGTGCCTATGCAACAACTACATGTAATAAAATATCCATATATATATAAGTAGACAAAGGATAACGACAGTTAAAACGGTGAGAGCAAACAAATGTCCAGATGGTTGGCCGATAAATATGTACTTATTAATCCGTTGCCAAAAGTTCTTAATTTGCTGTTAATAGTTTTTCACAATAGGCTGGAAGTGTCTGTTGGTTAAATTTCCGAAATGTATACGACGTCAAATTCCAAAACGACCCATTGGTTTGTTGCGTGGTTACTGAATTCACGTGGTGATCACAAGTTCCAACTGTCGACAAAAGATTGAAGGTGATAGTACTTATCCAAACTGGTCTTTTGATATGTTGTTACTTTCCCCTGGACGCGGTGCGAACAAAGTAATAATCCAAACGTCTTTATACCTTCGTTGTGGAGATGGCGCTTTGCTGTATCATAAATGTGATAGATTCGCGTTTAAAGGCAAAGTTCAGCAACAACCAAAACAAAAATGGCAGCAAATGTCCAGCGCTTTTAAACTCTGTACAGTCAGTTCTTTTTGGCAACTGTATGCAACCTTGTTGCGGTGATGACACTTCGTTGTTAAAATGTTTGCTCATAACAGAGTAATGATCACAAAGGGATTGAACAAAAACGAACATAAAGTCTGGCTTTCTTTCAAAACAACTTGTTTATCCAGTTCTCCTGTGGAAAATTTTAGTAAATGTCCACTGTCCCTGACCTTGACCTTCGCAGTCAACCTCAGTACATCTTTATCACAATTAGTGGAAAAATCCTCCGTAAATATTTCCACCAACCTTCTCAGCCCCAACACGGCTGCGGTGGGGTACCGTTACTACCCCCTTCGGTCACCTTTCCCGGTGAATCAGCGAATGTCAATTTTCTCTGTGTATTCTACACATCCATTAACTCTCCCCTTCCCGGGAGTTCAAAGTTCTCAGTACTTTACCTGTACTGTGCACTGTCCTCGTAAACAGCGCTGACCCTCTCTCAACCTGGCCTTGATTCGGCTGTTTTTATCCTTCTTGAATTCATCGTCCCCACACACCAGACGTGAATATGTTACGGGCAAAACAAAATTTCCCCAATATTCTTGGTCAATTCGCCCCACCCTTCCTTTTCGTGAGGCCGAACTCTTGACCTGTCGCCTTGCGACCACACAGTGCGCTTGCCTTCACACACACACACACACCTGTGAATATCTTTGAATTTTCAATCCTGTCTTCGTCACACCCACACACACCTGTCAGGATATCGTCCAGCCAGTGTCATGGCGCCGACTTTTCTGTGCCTCGTCTGCTGGCGCTTTCGTCTCTTGACCTATAAACACAGGCACCTGTCTGCGTTAATTCTCTGGCGTCCCCGCTAGCTTCAGCAATAACGTGTGCTGACTGCCCGGTAATTTACCTGTAGTGTGACCTTCACGTAAACCGTCTGCTAGCTTGAGTCTTGACTCTCGTCTGTTTTTCGTGGACAAACTTGGTCCCGTAATCACCTGTTTTGCTTATGATTTCTGCCGCGTATTTTTTTTCCCGCACGCTGACTAGTTTGATGGAACGAAGTCACAGATAATAACTCCTCTCTAAACGAAGAGCCCACAGATATCTCAATATTGCACGTTGTTTCTTGACCGAATGTAGCTGTCAGAAAATCTTTACTAAGCGACGAGCTCCAAGTTATCTCAGAATGACAACAATGTCTATATAGTTCTTGACCGGAGAGTTCCAGACATATCAATATTACACAGTTTCCTTGAACGGACGAGCCATCCAGATAATATCACGATGTTCGTTATGATAAGTTCGTGATATGGTCGTTGTCTAGGTAACGATACTCCAGGGGTGTCAATTGAGCTCTCTCACTGTCTTACACTATGACTCACCCCCGCAGTGCACATTCACCAGTCAGTAAACAAGATCGATTTTGGCGCACATAATCCTTTAATACAGAAATAACACAGACCCACGGAACATATTTATATATCCAGAAACAATATATATAATCCATAGAATATCCATATCCTCCTCACAACATTAACACGCACACATCACTGTCTTCTCACGGTCTGCTTAATCTCAAATTCACAAGACAGGTAATCCAGCTCCTATCCACAGCTGGACCTCACACATCACAACCCACACACTGGGTCTAGTCTCCGCTAGCTATCCAACCCACTTTGGGTTCAGGCCTCCATTAGCTATCCAACCCAATTTGGGTTTTAGCCTGCCTTCATCACTGGGAGAACAACACAACACAAGAACTGACCCACCGTCAGTCTAAACTCCCACGTCCTCGACAACCGATCCGTTCGGCGTCAAAACATCAACTGCCCCTGAAGTCCCTTGACTTCACATGAACCGAACCTCAGTCGGTCTCAGCTTCCACTCCCTAGTCAAAGTTTTCCACTGTCTTTTAACCCTGCTGTGTAGCCCCTCCCTGGGCTCCCAACAACATTACACCCCAGTCTAAAACTATCCACCCTGGGGTCTCCACTCACCCTCCCCATTAATTATCACGGCTGGTTGTTTTTCTCGTAGTCCCGCTACAAAGGTCACTCATCTCAATGTCAATGACCCAGGCATATGTCACAGCGCGAATTGGCCTTATCAGTCACATTCGCTACCGCCATATGTAAAAGTTATTATGCCTTTTTAAAGCACAAACTACCGTCTGTCAAGACGGCAAGGTGTCAATGAATGAAGTCTTTTATTGTTGTGGTGTCGCCCACATCTCAGCTGGTCAAGGTAGAACGGTCAAAGACATCACGGTCAACCCTCAAGGGAAGGCAGGGGCAGGCCATGGGCATTCCCCACTATCCAAGGAGGCTACCATAATTGCAGAGCCGGCACATATTGCTCTGAGACTGGGCTCACCCAAGGAATCGCCATATCATGCTCATTGCTGCTTTAATTCCTCACTTCCATATATTGGACATTTCGTTAGCCACTCGCCGCTCCCCGCACAAACCAGGAATGGTCAGTCTGCGGACGACATCCACTAGGTAAGCTTTAGCTTCGGACTTCCACGCAATGGATTCGCTAGCCAAGCGTAACATTTCGTGTTAATGATATGTTTTTCACCGTTGACTGCACTCACTCTATGAGTATAGATATAGACATTTTCCGTAACCATTTCGTGCGACTGGGGCGCTTTTCTACCTCAAGTACTCGCTCATGAGGTAGGCTACATGTGCTGCCGGCTCAGTACCTTACCTCCGGGTATTGTGAGCGAGACACGGCCATGCCCTCTCATCCGGGGATCTCTCATACCCCCTTCCCCCCCCCCCCCCCGCTGAGGGCCTTCGAACAAGTATCTGAACTAAGCATGTAGCGTGCTCAGCATCTCACCTCCGTTTTGCAGGATGTGGGTATCGGCCCGGTTCTCACATCTAGGGGTTAGTGGCTTAGAGGCGTTCAGCCATATCCTTCATATGATAGCCTTAGGGTATGTGTCTGGACCAAGTATTTGTGGCTTCGTGCACCTGATTTGAGCTTTTGACTGCTATTCTCAGTCTACCTGCAGAGCAGCAGGTTGTGTCTCTCTTAGTCTGATCCCTATCTCAAGAGCTGTCCGACATGTATATTCATCGGCATAGAGCTTGGGGTCACTGGGACACTCAATTCCCCCCCCCCCCCACCGCGGCAAGGTGGAAACACATCGGGGGGGGGGGGGCAACGTATAATACATATCTCAATTATAACACAGGGAGGTTGTACATGATATTTGAAACAAACATAAATCCAAGACAACTGTCTCATGAGCAGTGTCGTGTCTGGGAAACTGAAACACTTTGGCCACAGTAAACGTCTCAGCGTCTTGGAGAGAACAATGATGGGAGGCGGGGTTCCTGGGGTCGGATAGGAGGCGGGGTTCCTGGGGTCGGATAGGAGGCGGGGTTCCTGGGGTCGGATAGGAGGCGGGGTTCCTGGGGTCGACCAGCACGGAGATGGACATAGGCCATTCGCAGAAATGGCCAGAGATGGAGTCTTTTCGACGCACCGTGACACTCAGCACCGTGACATTCAGCACCGTGACATTCAGCACCGTGACATTCAGCACCGTGACATTCAGCACCGTGACATTCAGCATACGACCTGCTCTATGATGATATAGTTGTATGATCTCAATTTGTCATATTTGATCATTTGTGTCCTTGGTCATACCCGATGTTTTCATTTGGTTCTGTCAGTTATCCGCAAATGTTTTGACTCCCCGAGTCATTATCATCAAGTGCCTTGTCGATTGGCGTTGACGAACATGCTTCACCATACTTTGTTTTCTCCAAGAGCATGTATCTCCTTAATATTCGTGTGCCGGCAACGAATCTTCTCTCGCTGTCTCTCTTTCCAGTTGTCATATGTTTTCATTGTTATCGTCTAATAATGTGGCCAGCAATGACAACTGTTGTTTCTTATGTTTGCTATAAACTGTCGTTGTACCCAAGCCTCTTCCAACACAAGTAGATGGACCATATTGGCTGACCAGGCTATATTCCGCACTCTCCCTAAGTCCCTCCCCAGCCGGCGGGTCCTTGGCCATGTGAGCTGCCCAGGCTACATTCAGCAATCTCCCGAGGTCCTTCATGGCCATGTGAGCTGCTCGGGCTACATTCAGCAATCTCCCGAAGTCCCTCTCCAGCCGACGGGTCCTTGGCCATGTTAGCTACCCAGGCTACAGTCAGCAATCTCCTGAAGTCCCTCCTCCAGCCGACGGATCCTTGGCCATGTTAGTTGCCCGGGCTACATCCAGCACTCCCCTGAAGACCCACCAGACAGCCTGTCCAGGCTACACTCAGCACTCTCCTGAAGTGCCCCCTCCAGCTGAGGGGTCCAGGCTACACTCAGCACTCTCCTGAAGTGCCCCCTCCAGCTGAGGGGTCCAGGCTACACTCAGCACTCTCCTGAAATGCCCCCTCCAGCTGAGGGGTCCAGGCTACATTCAGCACTCTCTTGAAGTCCCCGCTCCAACCGTCGGGTCCAGGCTACATTCAGCACTCTCTTGAAGTCCCCGCTCCAACCGTCGGGTCCAGGCTACATTCAGCACTCTCCTGAAGTCCCCCCTTTTGCCGGCGGGTCCAGGCTACATTCAGCACTCTCCTGAAGTCACTCCTACAGCCGTCGGGTCCAGGCTACATTCAGCACTCTCCTGAAATCCCCCTTCGAACCGGCGGGTCCACGTTACATTCAGCACTCTCTTGAAGTCCCCCTTACAACCGTCGGGACCAGGCTACATTCAGTACTCCCCCGAAGTCCCTCTCCAGCCGTCGAGTCCAGAATTCATTCAGCACTCTTCTGACCCCTGAAGTCCCTCCTCGGGAGCAGGATCACACACAGGGGAGAGCACTCTCTGGTCTATCCAAACATGGCGGCCACCAGCGAGCGCGAATGGCAACCCTTCTGTCTGGTAAGGTTCTGTCTTGTACGATAAATTTAGGCAGCAAGCCGGTTGTGAATACACTTGTCTGTAAGATTCTTCCTTTTTTGAAAGCTACAATTACAACAGCCTGGTTTGATTTAGTTTGGCAGCTTTCTTGCAGAAGAGGCCTGTTGGCGAACAACATTCCGTTCCGAGCAGCCCCGGTTTGTTTTTCAAAAACATTCAATCATCAATCAATGATGAGCCTCCTAGCCTAGCCTTACACAGTCGATGATAAAGTGTTTAATTGTAACGCTTTTGTTGACTTGGTTGGCAGCTATCTAACCTGTAACACCCACATGTGTTTCTGTATAAACTCACTGACCGAATTTTTAGTATAAATAAACTCACTTATTTTATTGATGCTGTAGTTTCTAGAGTAGTATCAGTATAGCAGTTTTGATCATGATTTTAAAATTGCGTATTTACTAATGAGACCACCACAGATAGATAGGCCTTGAAAAACCAGATCTAACTAACGGTACCTCAGTGATACCTGTGTGTCAATTCCTAGCGGAGATATTCACATTTTAGTGTCGGGATCTTGAACAACAAAAATTTTCATGATTCCCATAACATCGGAACTTTCCTGTGTGTCCCTGTATATCCACTGCCAGTCCATGCTATATTGTCTTAAACGAGTCATACGGATATGAAAACTGACTTTAAAAAAAATGTTCCGTCATGTTAAATGATAAAAAAATAGTAAAAGTATACAAATAAATTATTAATAATCCTTAAACTTGTATTCTCTTTAACTTTAGTTCATATTGCATGTTTTGAGTGTTAAAAGTTTCCACGGCCAAGTCCGATCGATATCTGCGCTGGCCGCCATTTTGGTTTTCCATTCACAAAGTTTAAACATCTCCGCAGAAATATTTTTTTATACCACAAGTGGAAGACGGTTGGCGTTGAAACTCTATATACATGTAAAGATGGATGCAGAATTCGAAAATCCATCTAACAATAAGTGCAGATTAATTTAACCCTTTTAGGACGGAACAACATTGGGCCAAATTTAGCTTTCCCTCTGAAGAAGACGGAGCCATTGTTTTGGGAAAGTGTCTATTCCGAGCCAGCTCGGTATAAACTACTCCGTCTATTCCGAGCCAGCTTGGTATAAACTACTCCGTTTATTCAGAGCTAAACTATCACGTGATTTTTCCCGGTCCCGGAAACCCCGGGTGGTCCTGGTCACGTGATTTGCCTAGTCACGTGACTTAACGTATGTGACATCATCGGGACATGAGCGTGGCTATGTTATATACTTTTGTTGATTCAAGATCATATCCTCAGTAGCACAGTGGTAAGTGTCTCTGCATGATAAGTGGGAGCTGTTGGTTCGATTCCCTGCTGGAAACTTTTTATTTTTTTTATTTTTCAGCAATTAATTAGGTGGAAGCGACTTTTTAATAAAAAAAAATTTAGGAACTATGATTATGAACAGATGTTTTGTCACTTATATTATCTTATTTATATTATATAAAAGTTATCACTTTTTTATGTCTTTCAACACATCTTTCTCATATCTCTGTCTCTCACACTAGCTTCGTTATCTATCTATCTCCTCTCTCTTTTCAACCTGCTTCACATATACCAGGTTTTCCTGCACTTTATGTGCGTAGCATTTCCTTGTTTATTTGTTAATTCATCAGGCCAGTAAGTCGGAAGCCTGGTGTTTGAATTGCCTAATCATGTCTTTCTGAGGCGACGCATATTACTGTCAGCTTGGACCGGAATTATGAGGCCAGGGTTGCCACTTTTTTTTGACCAAAAGTATCTAGAAACGGCCCAAACAACATCCATAACTATCTAGATTTAGTTGCAAAGTATCTTGGAAAAATATCCAGATTGAGAAAGAAAGAAATTACATATGTATTGATGTGACTGCCGCTCTCCCTGACGAAGGTATTTACGGCTTTCGCCGTAACCCTGTATATCCTCGTGAGTAACGCAGCTGCACCCGAACCGGCAGCTGTTCGAGCCGCGCTGGTAACTTACAGGGGTATGTGAGTAAGTCACTCAGAAAGCAATGGCAAACTACTGAGCGTAATCTTGCCTAGTACATCAACAGCAGCTGAAAAATGCTGATGTTGACTGCAACGTCCTGTAAGGGATATGCAACATTAAAAAGAAAATTGATGTGACTTACCTATAGAATCATGTCCCTCCCCCGATGTGTCTCCACCTTGCCGTGGTGGGGGAGCTTGCGTGTCCCATCGACCCCATGTGCTTGCCGATGGGTGAAAACTACATATCGGACGGCTCGTGGGATAGGGACCAGACTAAGAGAGACACAACCTGCTGCTCTGCAGGTAAGACTGAGGATAGCAGTCAAAATCAGGCAAACGATCCCTAAATCTCAGTCCGGGCATAACCTCTAAGGCTCCCATCTGAGGTGTATGGCTGAACGTCTCTAAGCCATAAACTCTCGGAAGTGAGAGCCTGGCCGACACAAACCTACATCAAAATTGTGATGATGTGCTGAGAACGCTACATGCTCGGCGCAGATTCGTTCGATGGCTCTTAGCTGGGGGATATGAGGTATCCCCGGATGAAAGGGCCTGACCGTTACTCGCCCACAGACGCACGGAGGTAAGGTGCTGAGCCGGCAGCACATGTAGCCTACCTCGTGAGTGAGTACAAAAGGTGGAAAAACACCTCGGTCGCACGTCTCGCAGACGTCCGATAGTCTGTAACCACACTCATGGAGTGAGTGTAGTCAAAGGTGGAAAATTGTCTCGTTGACACGAAATGGAACGCCTGTCTTGCGAATCCATTACGTGGCAGCCCGAAGCGAAAGCTTGCTGTGTGGAAGCCGAAACAAGAGTCTCAAAATCCGAGGAAGGCTAACCTCATTAAAAAATGCCCGCCGGAAGCCGGAAGTGTCGTCCTACGGGTGGCAAACTAAAAATTGACACTACGCATTTACGTCCGAGTGAAATGTCTCGTCCGAATGTCTCTCGTGCTAGGAACAGCTCTGACTACCTAGTTTCCGAATGCCGCTCTTGTTCGGAACAGCTCTGACTAGGTAGTTTTCCGAAAGTCTGTCGTGCCTGGAACAGCTCTGACGGGCACAACGACAAGCACATGTCCGAAAACTCGCTGAGTGGATACCGTCTGCAAACCTGTCTGGTTTGTGCGGGAATGGCCCGGGGCAAACGAAATGACCAATATATTGAAGTGAGGATTTAAAGCAGCCATGAGCAGGACGTGACGATTCCCTCGGCTAGCCCAGAACCAGGGCGTTATGTGTCTGCCCTGCAACTATGGAAGCAACCTTGGATGGCGGAAAATGCTATGGACTGTCCCTGCCTTCCTTTGAGGGATGACCGTTGTCTTCGACCGTTCTAACTTGGCCAGCATGGTTGTAGATGGCACCACAAAAGTGAGAGTCTCCTAGGAATGCTACCTGGTCAAAAAAGCACGCTAAAGTCGATGTGTTGGCCTACGGGTTTCGGCCCAAGGGCGCATAACAGACACACCACAATCACATCTGAAAAAACACTCCGGATGAACGAAAAGAAGAAGAATCATGTCCTCATCTTCACTGAGGCCTGTCTCACAAGATGCACTTAGCTTGGATGATGAAGTTGATAAATAAAATCAGCAACAAACATGGAAAGAGCGTGTGTGCAAATAAAGCAATTAGAGAGAAGAAAGAAGTTAAGAGAAAGCGACATTTATTGCAAATATTTGAATATCTAGAAAGGCGTAAACACCAGAAACTGCACGAAGATGTTTTGTGCTTATGTCACAAAGACCCGGTAATCAAAGTACAAGATATCAGTCAGAGCCGTGTAACAGTATAGAGATATAACGTGACCCTTTGCCCTGCCTTTGTCTATGATCTCAGAGGTCGCTTTGGCATTATTTCAGCTTGCTTGCCACCCCCATTTCTTCCACATTCGTCTATTCATTTCAACATTTCAGTTAAATCCATGGGCACCCTCCGTTCTTTTCTTACCCATTCGCATGTTTAAGTTCTTGGGAAAGTTCCATTAGTTATACATACCGTCATCACCATATTGTGTCCTGCAAAATGTTGCAGGCGTCCATATATCTCACATACCTCAGTCCTTGATGTTCTCAATACGCAAGGGATACGCAACAATTTAAACAAAAATCCCTTACAGGACGTTGCAGTCAATATCAGCATTTTTCAGCTGCTGTTGATGTACTAGACAAGATTACTTTCAGTAGTTTGCCATTGCTTTCTGAGCGACCGGCTCACATACCCCCTAAGTTACCAGCGCGGCGTGAACTGCTTCCAATTCTCGCGCAGCTGAGTTACTCACGAGAACATACGGGATTACAGAGAAAGACGTTTGTTACAATGCATTATATAATTTGTGTTACTTCAGGAAGTATAGAAGTGCGAGCGTTGCTAAAGTGAACAGTGACTTGTTCGTGCGAAAGTTGCTCAAGTGAACATTAACTTGTCTGTGCGAGCATGGCTAAAGTGATAAGAGAGAAGGCCGTGTCAATACAGATAGCTTCTCCCAAATATCATGAGACATCGGAATTAACCATGAATTAGTATTTTCACATCTACTTGAATATACATTTGGTTACTATACTACAATAGAACAGTATTGCAAGCGAATGAATTGAAATGTGAATGGGATACTCGACAAGACATAGATACACACAGGCACAAAACAAACAAAACTCTCATGCTTCGTACTGTGCTTTCTACTGTTGTATTTTAGTTTATATATCCATTAGTTTATGTTTACCGGCCTGTAGCCGATCATGCCTGCTGACAGACGGACTATGTCATCTCTCCACCACACCATCTCCGACATATTTGCCCTCATACCCCAGGACATGTCCCGTGCTGCTATTAGCCTCGCACGTACTATTTTTAACATCACTCGCTTTTCTTGCCATTTGAATTTCCTGAACAACTGTCTCCGGCTCAAGGTTACACCTAAAGGCTTCCGGAGCAATATTCATCTCTCGTTGGGCAAACTGGTTCCTGCTGAGACGGCTCTTCAATCGCCTGGCACAAGAGCAGTCCGTCAAGTACATGAAGCTGGTAGTGACTGTGCATCAACGACATATCTCCGAACTGAAGGACACATGTACCGGACTCTGCATCTACTGACATTTAACAACCAGCTTGCTTTCCATTTGATCACCTCCATCATTCAACATTATAATAGAGAGCTATACCTATGGCTATCCGCACGTAAGAAAGACAAAATTAGCCATCTACGTCCCAATGCCTCTTCCCCCACTTCGACACCCATCAGCCACACCAAAGTGGTATGCATACCGCCTGACCTACCACTGTCTCCGGAAGAACATGCTGTTTTAGGGAAAGGGTCTCAGTTTTGTCCCTCTACGCCCCCGTATGGACAGTCGCGCTATTTTGGAAGACGATTCCAACTTCTACAGACGACTCCGTCTCAAGTACCACCACAGAGACAAGCCTGTCCACAGTCCCACCCCACAACCTCCTGACATTTTTCCATCTTCAACCAAATCCCGTTCCACATGGACCCCACTTTCCGGAGCTTCCAACGCGCTTGACCTCTACATAGCTGACACACTCCATGAGATTAAGCAACTTTCTTTCCCTCGCTTGAAACGCTCCAACCTATCCCCTCCCGAATGGCGTGCCCTATCCCAACTACAGCGCAGACAGGACATAGTCATCAAACCGGCGGATAACGGTGGTGCGGTGGTTGTTTGGCGGAAAGATCTATATGTCGAGGAAGTCATGTCCCAACTAAATAAACCTGCCAATTATTCCCCCTGCGCCGGATACCCCACTCTCTCCTATAACAGGAAGATTAAAAATACCATCAAACAGCTCATACGTGAGGATGCCTTACCACCCAGTGCCTCTTCACTTCACATCCATGACTCTGACTTGGGCAAACCCACCCTCTACATGCTGCCCAAAATACATAAACTCAAAAATCCTGGACGTCCCATAGTTTCTGCCTGCTCATGCCCAACTGAACTGATCTCAGCGTTTCTTGACAGGTTTTTGCAACCTCTAGTTGCGAATCTCCCGTCATACATCAAGGATACAACGCATGCGTTACTTTCATTCAACTCTCTGCAACTGACTCCTGGGAACACATACAGACTATTCCTAATGGATGTATGTTCCCTCTATACCTCCATTCCTCACGCAGATGGCCTCAGGGCAGCAGATTGTTGAGCGTTGACCCAAGTCAGTTCAAAGTTTAAATAATGGCAGTTACCATAATTTACGCGCATCCAGACCGAACATAAAATGGGTAAATGACACCGAAAGAAAAGTAAAATCTAGAAAGTATTCAAAATATCCGACTCCAAATGAAAAGTATCTAGAATTGCATCCATCATCCAAACGTCAGAAAACGGTATCCAGATACCGGCTAAAACCTCTAGATCTGAATATAAAATATCTAGAATGGCAACTATGATGAGGACATCAATAGCAGGAAATAGTAGGTCGGTAATGTAAACAAAGATGGATGCCTGTAAACAGTAAGTGTACAGAAACGCAAGTTAACAATTCTTTGACTCGCATGGGGACACAATTATTTTTATTGGGGATACCAATCTGGAAAATTATTCTTGATATTTAAACAGCTTCATACTTCAGCTCGGTATAAACTACTCCGTTTATTCAGAGCCAGCTCGGTATACACTACTCTGTCTATTCCGAGCCAGCTCGGTATAAACTACTCTGTCTATTCAGAGCCAGCTCGGTATAAACTCTCCCTTGTTTTGGAGTACAGAAATGACTGAAGTGACCAAAAAAAATATTAGAACCCTATATAGATATATACAAGTATATATATTCTGAAAGAGGATATAGTAAAGTTTATTTCTGTGTATGATTGAAGTTGTTTTGTTCATGTTTACGCAAATTTGATGACCTCATTTGTATTTTGTGAAAAATAAAATATTTCATACCACTATGTATGAATTGGTACTAAATATTTTAAAAAAATGGTACTCACCTAAAATTTCCTCATTGAATACCTACACCACTTTAGAATAATTGTAAACACTTATGGTTAAATAAACAACACCTATGAAGTCCCTATTGACATTTGTAATAGGTTGGCTATCAACTGGTGACATGTTTTTTGGTCCGGCCATTGCCATGAATGGATATAGATAAAACGATCTTCTTTATTCCCAACACACAAAACTACGGGGACACGAGGTTGAAATCCTCATGGGCACTTTCTGTATCACTAAAGTCATTATCTGACAGTCCTGAACTGACAAAATCGCTACTATCAGAGCTAGTCAATGCTAGTACGTCTTCGGGTTCAAAGCTGGCCATTTTAGAACTCAAAAATCCACGAAAAAATGTGTTACTTCGGGGAAAAAAGCACAAAATAATATCCACTTGTTTGAATCACGCTAGAAACGGCAATATGAAGGCCAAAATGGCTGACGATTGCAAGGAAGCATTTGATTGGTCTGTACTATTAAAAGCTAACCAATCAAAGCAGTTCTTACTACGGGGCCGAAGGAATCAGCCGATTTGTGTTGTCGCCACAACCGTGTGGTGACGTCAGGGCCGATTTTTCGGCCGAGCAGGAGTAAAAGGGTTAGACAAGCTCTAGAAAATAAAATTACTTACCGTATATCAAATAAAGGTATTTATTTAAAAGCCAGGATAATTTCAACCAATTGCTATGCATAGAATATTACACTGACCTATCCCGCAGAAACTAAGACAGTGTTTGTTATTGTCATGTGATATTTGAATGAATGATGTCGGAAACATGCATGGTCTTTACAGCAACTATTGTTGGGAAACAATGGATCATTCCGGGATGGCACGGTATATAACTTCCGGTTTCAGATCGGGTCGTGGCACTGCCAGCATACCTACTTATTGATGTTTTAGTATAAACTCAGCGATTGATGTTGCAGTTGTAGTTCCTGGATGACTTGCCTAATGCCATAAATAATAAATGTCATGGTACCATGACACATGATGACAGATGACACATTTGTTGTTGGTAGTCTTGTCATTCTGACAGTACATGAACATGTTTTGTGTGTGCTCTTGTGTAGACAGTACATGAACATGTTTTGTGTGTAATCTTGTGTAGTGTAGACAGTACATGAACATGTTTTGTGTGTAATCTTGTGTAGTGTAGACAGTACATGAACATGTTTTGTGTGTAATCTTGTGTAGACTACATGAACATGTTTTGTGTGTAATCTTGTGTAGACTACATGAACATGTTTTGTGTGTAATCTTGTGTAGACTACATGAACATGTTTTGTGTGTAATCTTGTGTAGACTACATGAACATGTTTTGTGTGTAATCTTGTGTAGACTACATGAACATGTTTTGTGTGTAATCTTGTGTAGACAGTACATGAACATGTTTTGTGTGTAATCTTGTGTAGACTACATGAACATGTTTTGTGTGTAATCTTGTGTAGACAGTACATGAACACGTTTTGTGTGTGATCTTGTGTAGACAGTACATGAACATGTTTTGTGTGTGATCTTGTGTAGACAGTAGACAGTACATGAACATGTTTTGTGTGTAATCTTGTGTAGACAGTAGACAGTACATGAACATGTTTTGTGTGTGATCTTGTGTAGACAGTACATGAACATGTTTTGTGTGTAATCTTGTGTAGACTACATGAACATGTTTTGTGTGTAATCTTGTGTAGACTACATGAACATGTTTTGTGTGTAATCTTGTGTAGACAGTAGGCAGTACATGAACATGTTTTGTGTGTAATCTTGTGTAGACAGTAGGCAGTACATGAACATGTTTTGTGTGTAATCTTGTGTAGACAGTACATGAACACGTTTTGTGTGTAATCTTGTGTAGACAGTACATGAACATGTTTTGTGTGTAATCTTGTGTAGACAGTACATGAACATGTTTTGTGTGTAATCTTGTGTAGACAGTAGACAGTACATGAACATGTTTTGTGTGTGATCTTGTGTAGACAGTAGACAGTACATGAACATGTTTTGTGTGTGATCTTGTGTAGACAGTACATGGACATGTTTTGTGTGTAATCTTGTGTAGTGTAGACAGTACATGAACATGTTTTGTGTGTAATCTTGTGTAGACAGTAGACAGTACATGAACATGTTTTGTGTGTAATCTTGTGTAGACAGTACATGGACATGTTTTGTGTGTAATCTTGTGTAGTGTAGACAGTACATGAACATGTTTTGTGTGTAATCTTGTGTAGACAGTAGACAGTACATGAACATGTTTTGTGTGTGATCTTGTGTAGACAGTACATGGACATGTTTTGTGTGTAATCTTGTGTAGTGTAGACAGTACATGAACATGTTTTGTGTGTAATCTTGTGTAGACAGTAGACAGTACATGAACATGTTTTGTGTGTAATCTTGTGTAGACAGTACATGGACATGTTTTGTGTGTAATCTTGTGTAGTGTAGACTGTACATGAACATGTTTTGTGTGTAATCTTGTGTAGACAGTACATGAACATGTTTTGTGTGTAATCTTGTGTAGACGGTACATGAACATGTTTTGTGTGTAATCTTGTGTAGACTACATGAACATGTTTTGTGTGTAATCTTGTGTAGACTACATGAACATGTTTTGTGTGTAATCTTGTGTAGACAGTAGGCAGTACATGAACATGTTTTGTGTGTAATCTTGTGTAGACAGTAGGCAGTACATGAACATGTTTTGTGTGTAATCTTGTGTAGACAGTACATGAACACGTTTTGTGTGTAATCTTGTGTAGACTACATGAACATGTTTTGTGTGTAATCTTGTGTAGACAGTAGGCAGTACATGAACATGTTTTGTGTGTAATCTTGTGTAGACAGTACATGAACATGTTTTGTGTGTAATCTTGTGTAGACAGTAGGCAGTACATGAACATGTTTTGTGTGTAATCTTGTGTAGACAGTACATGGACATGTTTTGTGTGTAATCTTGTGTAGTGTAGACAGTACATGAACATGTTTTGTGTGTAATCTTGTGTAGACAGTACATGGACATGTTTTGTGTGTAATCTTGTGTAGACTACATGAACATGTTTTGTGTGTAATCTTGTGTAGACTACATGAACATGTTTTGTGTGTAATCTTGTGTAGACAGTAGGCAGTACATGAACATGTTTTGTGTGTAATCTTGTGTAGACAGTAGGCAGTACATGAACATGTTTTGTGTGTAATCTTGTGTAGACAGTACATGAACACGTTTTGTGTGTAATCTTGTGTAGTGTAGACAGTACATGAACATGTTTTGTGTGTAATCTTGTGTAGACAGTAGACAGTACATGAACATGTTTTGTGTGTAATCTTGTGTAGTGTAGACAGTACATGAACATGTTTTGTGTGTAATCTTGTGTAGACAGTAGACAGTACATGAACATGTTTTGTGTGTGATCTTGTGTAGACAGTACATGGACATGTTTTGTGTGTAATCTTGTGTAGTGTAGACAGTACATGAACATGTTTTGTGTGTAATCTTGTGTAGACAGTAGACAGTACATGAACATGTTTTGTGTGTGATCTTGTGTAGACAGTACATGGACATGTTTTGTGTGTAATCTTGTGTAGACAGTAGACAGTACATGAACATGTTTTGTGTGTAATCTTGTGTAGACAGTAGACAGTACATGAACATGTTTTGTGTGTGATCTTGTGTAGACAGTACATGGACATGTTTTGTGTGTAATCTTGTGTAGTGTAGACAGTACATGAACATGTTTTGTGTGTAATCTTGTGTAGACAGTAGACAGTACATGAACATGTTTTGTGTGTAATCTTGTGTAGACAGTACATGAACATGTTTTGTGTGTGATCTTGTGTAGTGTAGACAGTACATGAACATGTTTTGTGTGTGATCTTGTGTAGACAGTACATGAACATGTTTTGTGTGTTATCTTGTGTAGACAGTACATGAACATGTTTTGTGTGTAATCTTGTGTAGTGTAGACAGTACATGAACATGTTTTGTGTGTTATCTTGTGTAGACAGTACATGAACATGTTTTGTGTGTAATCTTGTGTAGACAGTACATGAACATGTTTTGTGTGTAATCTTGTGTAGACAGTACATGAACATGTTTTGTGTGTAATCTTGTGTAGACAGTACATGAACATGTTTTGTGTGTAATCTTGTGTAGACGGTACATGAACATGTTTTGTGTGTTATCTTGTGTAGACAGTACATGAACATGTTTTGTGTGTAATCTTGTGTAGACGGTAGACAGTACATGAACATGTTTTGTGTGTAATCTTGTGTAGACAGTAGACAGTACATGAACATGTTTTGTGTGTAATCTTGTGTAGACAGTAGACAGTACATGAACATGTTTTGTGTGTAATCTTGTGTAGACAGTAGGCAGTACATGAACATGTTTTGTGTGTAATCTTGTGTAGACAGTACATGGACATGTTTTGTGTGTAATCTTGTGTAGACAGTAGACAGTACATGAACATGTTTTGTGTGTAATCTTGTGTAGTGTAGACAGTACATGAACATGTTTTGTGTGCAATCTTGTGTAGTGTAGACAGTACATGAACATGTTTTGTGTGTAATCCACAGCCAGTGCCACAGCAGAGGCATGTGGGTCTCAGTTGTGTCTGGGGGATGGGCAAACAGCTGCATGTCTACCAGACTCAGACACCTCCCAGGATTGTTGCAGAGAAGGCACATAGTGAGTGGTCAGCTTGTGTGTGTTGTCAGTGCTTGCGTATGTTGTCAGTGCTTGTGTGTGCTGTCAGTGCTTGTATGTGCTGTCAGTGCTTGTGTGTGTTGTCAGTGCTTGTCTGTGTTGTCAGTGCTTGTCTGTGTTGTCAGTGCTTGTGTGTGCGTTGTCAGTGCTTGTGTGTGCATTGTCAGTGCTTGTGTATGTATTGTCAGTGCTTGTATGTATGTTCAGTGTTTGTGTGTGTTGTCAGTGCTTGTGTGTGTTGTCAGTGCTTGTCTGTGTTGTCAGTGCTTGTGTGTGTGTTGTCAGTGCTTGTGTGTGCGTTGTCAGTGCTTGTGTGTGTGTTGTCAGTGCTTGTGTGTATTGTCAGTGCTTGTGTGTGTTGTCAGTGCTTGCGTGTGTTGTCAGTGCTTGCGTGTGTTGTCAGTGATTCTTTGCTGCATGTCTGTTGAGTGATGTGATAGACAATGGATGTAACATTATACAGGAGAAAAGACTAAACAATGCCATTAGTTACCTCACACATTAGGGTAGAAAATGAGGTAGAAAGATAGAAGTGGACAAGTTAAACAACAAGAAAATAGTTATAGCCAGTAAATAGAGATGGAAAGGTTACACAAGAAGAAAATAGTTATAGCCAGTATATGGAGATGGAAAGGTTAAACAAGAAGAAGATAGTTATAGCCAGTAAATGGAGATGGACAATCATGTCCGTGCTGTTGGTGTTATGATGATATTGACATGAATTCTAAATAGGTCATCATCATATTGCCTCTTACGGCATGTATGGTAGGTTACCGTGGTACTGTTTGCTGACCTTGAGGGCCTGGGCAACACATGGTACAATTGTCAACATGTTGGCCTGTGGGGCCTGGGCAACATATGGTACAATTGTCAACATGTTGGCCTGTGGGGCCTGGGCAACATATGGTACAATTGTCAACATGTTGGCCTGTGGGGCCTGGGCAACATATGGTACAATTGTCAACATGCTGATCTGTAGGTCCTGGGCAACATATGGTACAATTGTCAACATGTTTGCTGTTAGTTCACAAGTTCTCATTCCTTCCATGTTGCTGACACTGAGAATATTCTGGACATAATCCTGAAACATTGGCTTCTCATTCAGAGAGCACTGGCAAACCACACAAACATTTTGTTTGTCTTTTTAGGGACGTTGTGATCAGTCAGCACTGGCAAACCACACGAACCTTTTGTGTGTCCTGTGTGTGATCAACCCCAGCTGGATTGTCTAGGCAGTTGTACGTCCAGTAGTTTGCCATTACTTTCTGAAGAAGTTAATGTCGAAGTCCATCTGTAAGGGTTGAACCACCTACCTCACCATCAGCGTGTGGGGGATGTGTGGGTGGGTGGGGGATGTGTGGGTGGGTGGTGGATGTAAGGGTTGAACCACCTACCTCGCCATCAGCAAACTGGAAGTGTGTGGGGGATGTGTGGATGGGTGGGGGATGTGTGGGTGGGTGGGGGATGTGTGGGTGGGTGGTGGAAGTGTGGGTGGGTGGTTGATGTGTGGGTGGGTGGTGGATGTAAGGGTTGAACCACCCACCTCGCCATCAGCAAACTGGAAGTGTGTGTGTGGGGGGTGGGTGGGTGGGGGATGTGTGGGTGGGTGGTGGATGTAAGGGTTGAACCACCTACCTCGCCATCAGCAAACTGGAAGTGTGTGGGTGGGTGGTGGATGTAAGGGTTGAACCACCTACCTCGCCATCAGCAAACTGGAAGTGTAAGAGTGAGTGTTTTTACCCTTCGACCACATCAACATCTTTACTGCTGAACGTACAATTGCCTAAGAAATCTATCATGGGGTTGATCGCAGTGTCATGCCAAGGATATGCTTCTTTACAAAAACTCTGGATCAGCCATAGACACACTTTCTGTTCGACTTCCAGTTTCAAGATGGCGACGGACGGTCGTGTTGTTTTGTGTTTGTTAACTTTTTCGCGTAGGGGATGGATTTATTCATCTCTTGCGTGTAATTGGTGTGCCAGGATGTAAAACCAGGAGTTTCTACTCAAGATCTGCGCGGGTGCTACGGAGTTCGTGCATCGAGCGAAGCCATCCTTGAGTGAATTTTCAGCAGCGTGTGTGGTTCTCAGCAGTCTGTGTTTACGTTTTTTCAACATGGTGGAACAACGTGTGTTCTCCGAGTGGTCAGCAGTCAACATAACGAAGCGGCGTGGTAGCCGCGCAGGGATAAAGAGGCAAGGTATGCGCGGTGGTTTGAGACGTTTTAGACTCAAGTGTCACCGTCTAGGACTCAGGAACATCCGTATTCTATATTGGAACTGTGCCAGTGTAAAACAACGGGGCTCTATTTTAGAAACCCTAGTTTACAGGAAGACATTGTAGCGCTCCAGGAGACGAGACTGGGCGATCAGCTACTCCGAATTGCCGGCTTCAAATGTTTCTACAACAGACGACATCTGGGAACGGCGATTCTCGTTCGCGACAGCATGGTGGCATCAGAGCTAGACATGTCCAGTTGGGACAGTGACGATATACAAATACAGGCGTTGAGAGTTCATTCCAGTATACCATTCGTGTTGGTCAATGTTTATGCCCGCAATGGGAGTATAGACGCCCAGAAGTGGCAGTGCTTAAGTGGCATATTAGGCCACGAGAGAAATGTTATTTTCTTCAACGCTAAAGGCAGATCATGGGGAAACACTTCCTCCAATACACAAGGGGATGAGCTCGAGACTGCACTGGAAACCATCGACCTGGTTTGTATCAACAGTGGCTGTGTCACCAGGACAGCAAGCCGTCCAGGCGATGAGGACAGTGCTATTGATTTGGCGCTAGTTTCACCTTCACTCACTACAGTGTGTAGATGGGGTGTCCTAGGACACCATGGCAGCGACCACCACCCTTGCAGCATATTGGTGGAGAAAGGCAGAACCAGGCAGCACAAGCTAAAGGTAAAGACGTTCCAGTATGACAGTACAGGGCAAGATGTGGTGAGTAAAATAAGACGTGACAAGCGCAGAACGTTTCAGGGCAGGAAAAAAAGCTGGGAGCAGCCACCGTGGTGGAGTTTCGAGGTGGAGAAGGCTTGGGTGGATAAGCGTAGTGCTGTAAGGAGATGGCAAAATGCCAAGAAGAACAGAGCTGGTCATCCTAGTCCCTGCTTGCACTTAGAAAGAGAGATGCACACAAAAGTAAGCTATTTAAAAAAACTGGTCAAGGTGGTTAAAAGCGAAAAATGGGCAGAGGTGTGTCAAAGAGTAAGCACAGACAAGTCACTGAAATTGTTCTGGTGACTACATAAAAGCATGAGTGGTGTAGTCAAGAATAAGAGCATTTCAGACTTCCAAGGTGCTGACCTCATCTGGCAGAGGACTGACGAGGACAAGGGCAAATCCCTCTTTGAACGCTACCTTGAGCAGAGCAACCAGACAGACATGGGAGGCCGAAATCTGGCCAAGGAGGTCACCTCAGACAGATGCAAGGCCCAGAACACTTCGGATGAAGACACAGTGACAGTGAAAGAAATCAAGGCTGTGCTTCGACGATCAAAAAACAGTGCTCCAGGTCCTGATGGCATTAGACACGACGACATAAATAGGTGTACCGACAATGAGCTAGAGAAACTAGCAGACATGTACAACAACAGTATAGAGAGTGCTGGACCTGGCAGGACATTGTCATATGCCGATGATGTTTTAGTGTATCGTCAGGGTAAGGATAGAGAGGAGGTTGCTGTGGAACTACAAACCGAACTCAATCGCATAAGTACTTGGTGTGATGAAGCTGGGGCAATGGTCAACCCAACAAAGGCAACAGTGACTTGGTTCTCGTTGAATAATCATATTGTCAACAATCCAACACCAACTGTAATGCTGTGTTCAGAGACGGTGGAAAGAACGCAGACAATGAATTACCTGGGGATACGGTTTGATCGAAGCCTTGCTTATAATGTGCACATAGACCAGGTGATAACAAAGGCCAAGCGGGGTTTGGCAGCGATGCGGGTGATGGCGGCAGCAAACTGTGAGCAGCGCCATCTATGTCTTCTGTACGAGGGGCTGGTCATGTCTGTTTTGGAGTATGCAATGGCAATCCTGACTCTCAGCCATAAGCAGATAGAAAGGATGGAAAGGATACAGAATGAAGCTATGCGCATTATTCTTGGATGTACAAGAGATACAGCATGCAGGGCGATGCGCTACCTTATTGGTTTTCCAACCATTGAAGAGAGAATACAAGGTTGCAGAGCACGCGCCTACCTCAGAATTAACGCAAACACACAACATCCACTGCATAGTGAAATTAGGAAGGTGAAGGGCAGCAGGTTAAAAAGAGGGCGGTCGTGGATGGGTCAAGCCGAAGACATTCTTCAACAGGTGTGTTCACTTGAGGACTTAGAACCTGGTGAGGAGTGGGTGCAAGTGCCAACAGACTTCTGCACATCCTTTTCAGTTTGCATCCAACTAGATAGAAAATGCAGACAAGAAAATCCGGCTGCTGTTGAGGCTGAAGTACAAGCGTTGATTTTCGAGAATTCGCTAGACGGTGACGCGGTCATCTACACAGATGGGTCGGTCGTCCGACATGTGAGAAGCTCATGGGCCTTTACAGCTCGGGCCGGAGGGAGAATTGTGAAGGAGGACTCTGGTGCTTTCACTGAAACCACAAGTAGCCTGACCATGGAAGTCATGGCAGTAAGTAAAGCAATAACATGGCTCGAGACACAGACATTCACTAGGGCTTGTTTCCTTAGCGACTCAATGAACATGATCAAGAGGATAGAGGAGGGGTCGATCCGAAGAGAATGGTTGCTGCCTCTGAAGCGGTCTCGGCTGGCAAAGATTAGTTTCATCTTTGTGCCAGGGCATGCAGGAGTACAAGGAAATGAGCGGGCTGACAAGCTCGCAGGTGAGGCTACTGTGGAGGGCGGACGCGCCATGGACCAGGCTGACATTCTGAATGCTCTACGTGAAGTGAGACTTTAGCGAGAACCAAGTGATGACTGTGAATCTACAACAATGGCCAGACTGCGAGAGCAGCAAATTAAAAGAGGGGTGGCCAAACAAGAACACTACGCAGGAAGCCAAAGAAGATTGATAAACCAACACAGAACTGGCGTTGTTAGCCGCTACACGCTGCAGGATTTGCTGAGGAGGGGATCCGAGCACTTATGGACTGAATGGTTCGATGTGCAACGAGGATGATCTGTCGACTAACTAACTAACTAACACTTTCTGTTCCTGCTCTACCAATGAGCAGTTGCTCGCCACAACCATGACATATGCCCCAGGGAATTATAGGGGGAACAGAGAAAGAACATCTCACTTATTCTTCTAATCCAGGTGATATAAAGACGGAGCGCTTATGGGAATGTCCCGAATGCTGTGATGTCGGTTCCTAAATCAATCAATCAATCAATCAATCAATCAATCCAGTTGATATTTCATGAATTGTTTGCTTTGTTTGCTGCGATATATGGTGCCATGATTGACTCATCTGCCTACTGTTGTTCCCAGTAACTGGAGTTCCCAAGGTGGACAACCAGCGGATATTTGATGTCCAGTGGAATGCAGAGATGCACGATGTGTCCAGAAAACTGGTCAATGAAACACACAGTAAGTATCGACAAGGGTTACTGGGGTAAGGACAGCACTGTCGTCTCTCATTGTGTATTTTGTAGCATTATTAATCCTTTACAGGGCAGACGCTTGTCCGGTTTTTAGCCCTGAACGGGCAAGATTTTTTCAGGTTTGGTAAAATTTCGGGTCGCGTTAGTAAAAACATCACAAATAAGGTGTTAGTCAACCGATTTTAGTTAAATAAACAACACAATGAAGGGAAAAGCATGCAGAATATGTTACTCACGTGATTGTTGTTGGTAATCCATATATGAACACAAATATTTACGAAATACAGCATGTTGTTTGTGATTTTCCGTCATCTATACGGCAATTTACAAACACATTTTCAGAATCATAATCACTTTCTTTAAAGTCCGACTCAGACTGCTAATGCAAAGTAACGCTTTGTGACTGATATCTAGTTCCGATTAATAGTCAACTTCGTGCCTTTTAATGTCATTTAAATTGAACCTAGCGAAATCTCGGCTATCACTTGAAGAATAAAAGCGTAAAAGTCCCGAAAACTATCCAAAAAAGTCCGTAAAAGTCCGTTCAAATTCAAAGTAACGCGTTTACAAATGGCGGCCACGTTGTCAAGCTATCGGCGAAAGCGAAAGTAGCCGTCGGAAGTGTCGTTTTTTGTTTGTATTCTGACTCCAGCTTCAGCTCAACAGCAGCCATCCCCCATTTTCCACGTGTCTGTCTCCAGTGTGGAGACATGTGTAATTACAGCACGCTTTTTGTGGGTTTTTTGTTGTGAGAGCAGTCTGGTATTCTTCTCAAGAGCTTATTGGTGAATTGTACACATTTCTTGCAGCAGTATATGGCACCAACTTCTTGTATGTACTACAGACAGTGGTATGTCACTAACTACTTGTATGTACTACAGACAGCGGTATATGGCACCAACTTCTTGTATGTACTACAGACAGTGGTATGTCACTAACTACTTGTATGTACTACAGACAGCAGTATATGGCACCAACTTCTTGTATGTACTACAGACAGTGGTATGTCACTAACTACTTGTATGTACTACAGACAGCGGTATATGGCACCAACTTCTTGTATGTACAACAGACAGCGGTATGTCACTAACTACTTGTATGTACTACAGACAGCGGTATGTCACTAACTACTTGTATGTACTACAGACAGCGGTATATGGCACCAACTTCTTGTATGTACAACAGACAGCGGTATGTCACTAACTACTTGTATGTACTACAGACAGCGGTATGTCACTAACTACTTGTATGTACTACAGACAGTGGTATGTCACTAACTACTTGTATGTATGTCACTAACTACTTGTATGTATGTCACTAACTACTTGTATGTATGTCACTAACTACTTGTATGTATGTCACAAACTACTTGTATGTATGTCACTAACTACTTGTATGTATGTCACTAGCTACTTGTATGTATGTCACTAACTACTTGTATGTATGTCATTAACTACTTGTATGTATGTCACTAACTACTTGTATGTATGTCACTAACTACTTGTATGTATGTCACTAACTACTTGTATGTACTACAGACAGTGGTATGTCACTAACTACTTGTATGTATGTCACTAACTACTTGTATGTATGTCACTAACTACTTGTATGTATGTCACTAACTACTTGTATGTATGTCACTAACTACTTGTATGTATGTCACTAACTACTTGTATGTATGTCACTAACTACTTGTATGTACTACAGACAGTGGTAAGTGGTATGTCACTAACTACTTGTATGTACTACAGACAGCGGTATGTCACTAACTACTTGTATGTACTACAGACAGCGGTATATGTCACTAACTACTTGTATGTACTACAGACAGCGGTATATGTCACTAACTACTTGTATGTACTACAGACAGTGGTATGTCACTAACTACTTGTATGTATGTCACTAACTACTTGTATGTATGTCACTAACTACTTGTATGTACTACAGACAGTGGTATGTCACTAACTACTTGTATGTACTACAGACAGTGGTATGTCACTAACTACTTGTATGTACTACAGACAGCGGTATATGTCACTAACTACTTGTATGTACTACAGACAGCGGTATGTCACTAACTACTTGTATGTACTACAGACAGCGGTATGTCACTAACTACTTGTATGTACTACAGACAGCGGTATATGTCACTAACTACTTGTATGTACTACAGACAGTGGTATGTCACTTAACTACTTGTATGTATGTCACTAACTACTTGTATGTATGTCACTAACTACTTGTATGTACTACAGACAGTGGTATGTCACTAACTACTTGTATGTATGTCACTAACTACTTGTATGTATGTCACTAACTACTTGTATGTATGTCACTAACTACTTGTATGTATGTCACTAACTACTTGTATGTACTACAGACAGTGGTATGTCACTAACTACTTGTATGTACTACAGACAGCGGTATGTCACTAACTACTTGTATGTACTACAGACAGCGGTATATGTCACTAACTACTTGTATGTACTACAGACAGCGGTATATGTCACTAACTACTTGTATGTACTACAGACAGCGGTATATGTCACTAACTACTTGTATGTACTACAGACAGCGGTATATGTCACTAACTACTTGTATGTACTACAGACAGCGGTATATGTCACTAACTACTTGTATGTACTACAGACAGCGGTATATGTCACTAACTACTTGTATGTACTACAGACAGCGGTATATGTCACTAACTACTTGTATGTACTACAGACAGCGGTATATGTCACTAACTACTTGTATGTACTACAGACAGCGGTATATGTCACTAACTACTTGTATGTACTACAGACAGCGGTATATGTCACTAACTACTTGTATGTACTACAGACAGCGGTATATGTCACTAACTACTTGTATGTACTACAGACAGCGGTATATGTCACTAACTACTTGTATGTACTACAGACAGCGGTATATGTCACTAACTACTTGTATGTACTACAGACAGCGGTATATGTCACTAACTACTTGTATGTACTACAGACAGCGGTATATGTCACTAACTACTTGTATGTACTACAGACAGCGGTATATGTCACTAACTACTTGTATGTACTACAGACAGCGGTATATGTCACTAACTACTTGTATGTATGTCACTAACTACTTGTATGTATGTCACTAACTACTTGTATGTATGTCACTAACTACTTGTATGTATGTCACTAACTACTTGTATGTATGTCACTAACTACTTGTATGTATGTCACTAACTACTTGTATGTATGTCACTAACTACTTGTATGTACTACAGACAGTGGTATGTCACTAACTACTTGTATGTACTACAGACAGTGGTATGTCACTAACTACTTGTATGTATGTCACTAACTACTTGTATGTATGTCACTAACTACTTGTATGTATGTCACTAACTACTTGTATGTATGTCACTAACTACTTGTATGTATGTCACTAACTACTTGTATGTACTACAGACAGCGGTATATGTCACTAACTACTTGTATGTACTACAGACAGTGGTATGTCACTAACTACTTGTATGTACTACAGACAGTGGTATGTCACTAACTACTTGTATGTATGTCACTAACTACTTGTATGTACTACAGACAGTGGTATGTCACTAACTACTTGTATGTATGTCACTAACTACTTGTATGTATGTCACTAACTACTTGTATGTATGTCACTAACTACTTGTATGTATGTCACTAACTACTTGTATGTATGTCACTAACTACTTGTATGTACTACAGACAGCGGTATATGTCACTAACTACTTGTATGTACTACAGACAGTGGTATGTCACTAACTACTTGTATGTACTACAGACAGCGGTATATGTCACTAACTACTTGTATGTATGTCACTAACTACTTGTATGTATGTCACTAACTACTTGTATGTATGTCACTAACTACTTGTATGTATGTCACTAACTACTTGTATGTATGTCACTAACTACTTGTATGTATGTCACTAACTACTTGTATGTACTACAGACAGTGGTATGTCACTAACTACTTGTATGTACTACAGACAGCGGTATATGTCACTAACTACTTGTATGTACTACAGACAGTGGTATGTCACTAACTACTTGTATGTATGTCACTAACTACTTGTATGTATGTCACTAACTACTTGTATGTATGTCACTAACTACTTGTATGTATGTCACTAACTACTTGTATGTATGTCACTAACTACTTGTATGTACTACAGACAGTGGTATGTCACTAACTACTTGTATGTATGTCACTAACTACTTGTATGTATGTCACTAACTACTTGTATGTATGTCACTAACTACTTGTATGTATGTCACTAACTACTTGTATGTATGTCACTAACTACTTGTATGTACTACAGACAGTGGTATGTCACTAACTACTTGTATGTATGTCACTAACTACTTGTATGTATGTCACTAACTACTTGTATGTATGTCACTAACTACTTGTATGTATGTCACTAACTACTTGTATGTATGTCACTAACTACTTGTATGTACTACAGACAGCGGTATGTCACTAACTACTTGTATGTATGTCACTAACTACTTGTATGTATGTCACTAACTACTTGTATGTACTACAGACAGCGGTATGTCACTAACTACTTGTATGTACTACAGACAGCGGCATGTCACTAACTACTTGTATGTACTACAGACAGCGGTATGTCACTAACTACTTGTATGTACTACAGACAGCGGTATGTCACTAACTACTTGTGTCTTCTCAGATATCTTCGTCATGCTGCAGGGGCAAGTGAAGAGTCTGTCAGACACCACGCTCTATAAACAGTGAGTCTGTGCTGAGTTTTGTCTGTGTACACTGTGAACAGGTCGGATTTGAGCTGTGTTGTGTGACAGGTTAGATGAGAGTTGTGTTGTGTGACAGGTTAGATGAGAGTTGTGTTGTGTGACAGGTTAGATGAGAGTTGTGTTGTGTGACAGGTTAGATGAGAGTTGTGTTGTGTGACAGGTTAGATGTGTGCTGTCTTGTGTGACAGGTTAGATGAGAGTTGTGTTGTGTGACAGGTCCGATGTGCGCTGTCTTATGTGACAGGTTGGATGTGAGCTGTGTTGTGTGACAGGTTAGATGAGAGTTGTGTTGTGTGACAGGTTGGATGTGTGCTGTCTTGTGTGACAGGTTGGATGTGAGCTGTGTTGTGTGACAGGTTGGATGTGAGCTTTGTTTTGTGACAGGTCAGATGTGAGCTTTGTTGTCTGTACTCATGTATTTGTTCATGTGTAGAATGAGTGAACATATTTGTTCATGTATAGAATTTGGAGTGAAAATTATTTGTTCATGTATAGAATTTGGAGTGAACATATATTTGTTCATGTGTAGAATTTGGAGTGAACATGTATTTGTTCATGTGTAGAATTTGGAGTGAACATGTATTTGTTCATGTGTAGAGTTTCAAGTGAACATGCATTTGTTCATGTGTAGAGTTTGGAGTGAACATGCATTTGTTCATGTGTAGAGTTTGGAGTGAACATGCATTTGTTCATGTGTGGAGTTTGGAGTGAACATGCATTTGTTCATGTGTGGAGTTTGGAGTGAACATGTATTTGTTCATGTGTAGATTTTGAAGTGAACATGCATTTGTTCATGTGTAGAGTTCATGTATTTATTCATGTGTAGAGTTGTTGTGAACATATATTTATTCATGTGTAGAGTTGATGTGAACATGTATTTATTCATGTGTAGAGTTCTTGTATTTGTTCATGTGTAGAGTTCTTGTATTTGTTCATGTGTAGAGCTGATGTGAACATGTATTTGTTCATGTGTAGAGATGATGTGAACATGTATTTGTTCATGTGTAGAGATGATGTGAACATGTATTTGTTCATGTGTAGAGATGATGTGAACATGTATTTGTTCATGTGTAGAGATGATGTGAACATGTATTTGTTCATGTGTAGAGATGATGTGAACATGTATTTGTTCATGTGTAGAGATGATGTGAACATGTATTTGTTCATGTGTAGATTTTGAAGTGAACATGCATTTGTTCATGTGTAGAGTTCATGTATTTATTCATGTGTAGAGTTGATGTGAACATGTATTTATTCATGTGTAGAGTTCTTGTATTTGTTCATGTGTAGAGTTCTTGTATTTGTTCATGTGTAGAGATGATGTGAACATGTATTTGTTCATGTGTAGAGATGATGTGAGTATGTTTGTCTGGTGACAGGTTGAGGAAGGCTAGCAAACAGTACCGGGCTGTGTTGAAGGCTTGCAGTCTGGAGCTCATGCAGATCGCAGGTATGAACACGCACGTCACAACTTTTGTTTCATGTCTGTTGCATGAACACACACGTCACAGCTTTTGTCTCATGTCTGTTGTATGATGTCATCAAATGTCCCGTGTCCATCATCGTGATGGTCTTCCCCTGCCTCAAGCATGTCCTAGCTCAGGGCATCTTTGATGTCTTGTGTCCAACATTGTGATGGTCTTCCCCTTGCCCTGTCTTCCAGGAACCATTTCTATCACTTCTGTCTTCATTCAAAACCACTGTGACTTTTGATGTGTCCAAAGTAGTTTATTTTCAAAGATATGGTCCATTTATAGACCAGTTTTCTTTAATATTCAGGTATTTTAGAATGTTGGTATCTGTTTCTTCTTGTGGTCCAAGGTAATCTAAACATATTTCTGTAACATTGCAGTTTTAATTGTCCACTTGAGTGTTTATGAAATAGATCGTTCAAGAATATAAGCTTTGTTCTGCATATATAACAATTGGGTAGCAAAGATCCAAGAAATGAAATTGAATGCATCGACCATGGCAGGAACCCTCACCTTCATGGTGTGATGACCTGGAGATTCATGTGTTTGTGGTGTTCTCCATGAGATGTACATAATCTGCTCTCTGTTGTCTAGATTCATATGTTTGTGGTGTTGACCATGAGATGTACATTACCTGCTCTCTGTTGTCTAGATTCATGCCAGGACGAGGCCCACAAATTGAAATACGAGCAGCACATTCAGGAGTTTGAGATGGTACAGCTGATATGGAGCCTGTGTGAGATCATCTTCATCGACATCCATCCAGGTGTGTGCATCTAGCCTGCTGTGTTCTTGTCTCACTTCCTGTTTGTCTGGTTTCTCTTGCTACTGTTCAGTTACGCATGCTGATTGTAGCATGTTATTGTTGATGTTATTACTGTCTACCCATTCATAAATTTGTGGTTTTTAATTTTTTGTTCGCATATCCTTTACAGGACATCGCTGTTAACATCAGCATCTTTCAGCTGATTGTTGATTTCTTGACAAGATTACGCTCAATAGTTGCCATTGCTTTCTGAGTGACTGGCTCACATACCCTGTAAGTTACCGACGTGGAGAGAACCGCTACCGATTCTCGCGCAACGTCATGTTACTCACGAGAGTATACGGGATTACGGAGAAAGCCGTGTAACTCCTAGACCAGGGAGACCAGCAAATTTGTGGTTACTGTTGTATTATTACTGTCCACCCATTCATAAATTTGTGGTTAATGTTGTGTTATTACTGTCCACCCATTCATAAATGTGTGGTTACTGTTGTGTTATTACTGTCCACCCATTCATAAATTTGTGGTTAATGTTGTGTTATTACTGTCCACCCATTCATAAATGTGTTGTTACTGTGGTGTTATTACTGTCCACCCATTCATAAATTTGTGGTTACTGTTGTGTTATTACTGTCCACCCATTCATAAATTTGTGGTTAATGTTGTGTTATTACTGTCCACCCATTCATAAATGTGTGGTTACTGTGGTGTTATTACTGTCCACCCATTCATAAATTTGTGGTTACTGTTGTGTTATTACTGTCCACCCATTCATAAATTTGTGGTTAATGTTGTGTTATTACTGTCCACCCATTCATAAATGTGTGGTTACTGTGGTGTTATTACTGTCCACCCATTCATAAATTTGTGGTTACTGTTGTGGTATTTTTTCAGGTGGTCTTATTCTGACGCCAATGCTGGACTGGCTGCGCTGGCACTTTCAGGAGGGCAAACACATGGCGATGGAAGTCAGCCAAGCGGAACAGCCCTGCTCTCACACTCACTACTGGGATTCTGTGAGTTCATTTATGCTTCATTATTGTCTGTGTGTGCTTGTGTTCTGTCAGCTTCAACAATATTGTCTGTGTGTGCTTGTGTTCTGTCAGCTTCAACAATATTGTCTGTGTGTGCTTGTGTTCTGTCAGCTTCAACATTATTGTCTGTGTGTGCTTGTGTTCTGTCAGCTTCAACATTATTGTCTGTGTGTGCTTGTGTTCTGTCAGCTTCAACATTATTGTCTGTGTGTGCTTGTGTTCTGTCAGCTTCAACATTATTGTCTGTGTGTGCTTGTGTTCTGTCAGCTTCAACATTATTGTCTGTGTGTGCTTGTGTTCTGTCAGCTTCAACATTATTGTCTGTGTGTGCTTGTGTTCTGTCAGCTTCAACATTATTGTCTGTGTGTGCTTGTGTTCTGTCAGCTTCAACATTATTGTCTGTGTGTGCTTGTGTTCTGTCAGCTTCAACAATATTGTCTGTGTGTGCTTGTGTTCTGTCAGCTTCAACAATATTGTCTGTGTGTGCTTGTGTTCTGTCAGCTTCAACATTATTGTCTGTGTGTGCTTGTGTTCTGTCAGCTTCAACAATATTGTCTGTGTGTGCTTGTGTTCTGTCAGCTTCAACAATATTGTCTGTGTGTGCTTGTGTTCTGTCAGCTTCAACATTATTGTCTGTGTGTGCTTGTGTTCTGTCAGCTTCAACATTATTGTCTGTGTGTGCTTGTGTTCTGTCAGCTTCAACATTATTGTCTGTGTGTGTGCTTGTGTTCTGTCAGCTTCAACAATATTGTCTGTGTGTGCTTGTGTTCTGTCAGCTTCAACATTATTGTCTGTGTGTGCTTGTGTTCTGTCAGCTTCAACATTATTGTCTGTGTGTGCTTGTGTTCTGTCAGCTTCAACAATATTGTCTGTGTGTGCTTGTGTTCTGTCAGCTTCAACAATATTGTCTGTGTGTGCTTGTGTTCTGTCAGCTTCAACAATACAAGTGTAGCAGGTGTAGAGTGCTAGCCCCATATTTGTACAGAACACTGGGCACTCTGTGAGTCATGAGTTGAATTGCATCACCAATTTTTTACGCTACACAATGTATATTTACAATTTTTTTTCCATTTCTTACAATTTTTGCGAGAATGCTCACGACAATCGTCAGTGTCTCAACTGTGTGTAAAGTGTGGGAGTTTGTTCTTATTAGTTTCAGTGATCATGTATGTGTGTAGATGTGAGGATGTTTGTGTGGGTGTGTATGTGAGGGATGTGTGTGTGGCAGGGGTGTGGGGAATGTATGTGTGGAGGGGTTGTGTGTGGGTTGATGCATGATGGGTGAAGGGATGTGTGGTCGGTGGGGATGTATGTGTGTGAGGGATGTGTGTGTGGGTGGGGATATTTGGGAGGATGGTTGGAAGTATGTGGGTGTTGGTTGGTTGGGGGTGTGGGTAGGGAATGTGTATTTGGGTGGGTGAATGGGTGTGTGGGTTGTGGATGGGTGTGGGGGTGTGTCTGTGAGTGGGGGTGTGTCTGTGAGTGGGATATGTCTGAGTGTGAGTGTGGATGGGATAAATGTGAGTGGGTGGAGGATGTATGTGTGGCCGGTGAGGATGTGGGTGGGTGGGGAGATTTGTGTGTGTGTGGGTGAGAGATGTGTCGGCGGGGATGTGTATGGGGAATGCATGTGTGGGGGATGCGTTTATGGGTGGGGTATTATGTGGGATGTGCGGGTGGATGGATGTATGTGAGGATGGGGGATGTGTGTTTGGCTGAGTGGATGGGGTGTGTGTGGGTGGGAGGGTAGATGAGAGATGCATGTGTTGATGGGTGGGTGGGTGTGAGTGGTTGATGGATGAGTACGTGAGTGGGTGGATGTGTGTAAGAGATGAGTATGGGTGGGGGATGTGTGTGTGGGTGGGGTATATGTGGGTGGTGGGGTGTGTGTGGGTGGTTGGTGTGTGTTTTTGGATGAGGAATGTGTTGATGGGTGAGGATGTGTGTATGGGTGGTGAGATGTGTAGTTAATGGATGTGTGATTGGGGTTTGGAGATCGGGGTGGGATGGTTGGCGAGTGAGTGGGTGGAGGATGTGTGGGAGGGTGAGTGTGTGTAGGTTGGGGGTGGGAGGGGATGTGTGGGTGGGGGAGATTGTGTGGTGGGTGATATGTGTGCAAGTGGGGGATGTGTGGGTGGGTTTGGGTTTTGTGTGTGGGTAAGTGCAGGATATGTGAGTTGGCGAGAAAATGTGTGCGTGTGGGTGTTGGAAATGTGGTTGGGGGATGTGTGTGTGGGTGGTGGAGGATATGTGGGTGGGTGAGTGTTGGTAGGTTATGTGATGGGTGGAGGATGTGTGCGTGTGGGTGGGTATGGATGGGTGGTTGCATGCATGTGTGCCTGGGTGTGTGATTAGGTGGGAGATGTATGTGTGTGGGTAGGGAGATGATGTATGTGGGGGTGTGTTTGGGATGTGTTGGTTGGGGGATGCGTGGATGGATGGGGTCATGTATGTGCCTGTGGGTATGTGTGTGGTTGGGTGGTGGATGTGTGTGTGTGGGGGACACGGATGGAAAGATGAGTGGGTGGGTGGAGATGTGTCTCATAACATGGTAACATGCATTGTTTATGCTTACAACATTAGTTAGTTAGTTAGTCGACAGATCATCCTCATTGCACATCGAACCATTCAGTCCATAAGTGCTCGGATCCCCTCCTCAGCAAATCCCGCAGCGTGTAGCGGCTAACGACACCAGTTCTGTGTTGGTTTATCAATCTTCTTTGGCTTCCTGCGTAGTGTTCTTGTTTGGCCACCCCTCTTTTAATTTGCTGTTCTCGCAGTCTGGCCATTGTTTTAGATTCACAGTCATTGCTTGGTTCTCGCAAAAGTCTTACTTCTCGTAGAGCATTCAGAATGTCAGCCTGGTCCATGGCGCATCCGCCCTCCACAGTAGCCTCACCTGCGAGCTTGTCAGCCCGCTCATTTCCTTGTACTCCCGCATGCCCTGGCACGAAGATGAAACTAATCTTTGCCACCGAGACCGCTCCAGAGGCAGCAACCATTCTCTTCGGATCGACCCCTCCTCTATCCTCTTGATCATGTTCATTGAGTCGCTAAGGAAACAAGCCCTAGTGAATGTCTGTGTCTCGAGCCATGTTATTGCTTTACTTACTGCCATGACTTCCATGGTCAGGCTGCTTGTGGTTTCAGTGAAAGCACCAGAGTCCTCCTTCACAATTCTACCTCCGGCCAGAGCTGTAAAGGCCCATGAGCTTCTCACATGTCGGACGACCGACCCATCTGTGTAGATGACCGCGTCACCGTCTAGCGAATTCTCGAAAATCAACGCTTGTACTTCAGCCTCCACAGTAGCCGGATTTTCTTGTCTGCATTTCCTATCTAGTTGGATGCAAACTGAAAAGGATGTGCAGAAGTCTGTTGGCATTTGCACCCACTCCTCGCCAGGTTCTAAGTTCTCAAGTGAACACACCTGTTGAAGAATGTCTTCGGCTTGACCCATCCACGACCGTCCTCTTCTTAACCTGCTGCGCTTACAACTTACATAATTTGACAATGTGTTTTTCCTATGTGAATGCACTATGCACTGATGAACGAAAGATGAGTGATTGGAAGAGCCGAATGTAAGACGAGCCTGCGTGCCCAATTTGTTGCCCTTCGAAAATAAAGTTTGTTTGTTTGTTTGTTCGTTCGTTCATGTGGTGGGTTCCAGTGTTCTGTCAGTACTCTAGACAGTTTCTAATTGTTTTCATATGTTTCATTATTTGTCCTCATTTATAACCACATCATGAGAAGAGAAAAACTAGAATGTGTTGTGACAGCTGGAAGGACATATGGAAAGAGAAATTTAGGAAAATGAGGAGAGGATATTCTTGATAGCCTTTCATGATGGTCTGGAACAGTGTCAGCACACAAACTAAGTGTTCTGTTGGAGATCAGGAGATGTGGAGAATGATGATTGCCCATGCCAGTCAGCAGACCACTGGATGATGATTGATTATTATTACATGACCACAAGTGTGGTTTCTGAGAGGGATGTTAGGAATACCTTGGACTGCCAAGGTTTCTGAGACAAATGAATATATATATATATTTTAAAAAAATGTTTCATATCCCTTACAGGATGTTGCAGTCAACACCAGCATTTTTCAGCTGCTGTTGATATGCTAGGCATGTTTTTACGTTCAGTAGTTTGCCGTTGCTTTATGAACGCCCGGCTCCCATACCAACACAACGCGACACGGTCTGCTGCACAACTTGGTTGCGGCTGCTTTTCGAACGCTTGGTAAGCGGCTCACGAACAGCGTTCGCAAACCTTTGGCCACGGAGGCCGGCTGAGATATATATATACAGAGAGAGAGAGAGAGAGAGAGAGAGAGAGAGAGGCACACATGCACACTCACACACATGCTTAGTAAAGTGAGTGACTTTCATTGGTGTTTGCAGTTTCATGTTATTCTCGAGACTTGACATGTGACATTGTCTGCCTGTTCTCTGCACAGATATACAGACTGCTGCTTCAGGGCAGCATAGATAACGTCCGCAAGCTGCTGGCACTGCACACATACAGCAGTTCGGATCCCTTCACCAGTGTGGATGAGTTATTGTCTACCATGCCTCAGTGGACAGTAAGTGGCTGTCTGTTCATGTTTGTTGTTGTTGTGTAAGACAGTAAATGGATGTCTGTTCATGTCTGTTGTTGTTGTGTAAGACAGTATGTGGTTGTCTGTTCATGTCTGTTGTTGTTGTGTAAGACAGTATGTGGTTGTCTGTTCATGTCTGTTGTTGTTGTGTAAGACAGTAAGTGGCTGTCTGTTCATGTCTGTTGTTGTTGTGTAAGACAGTATGTGGTTGTCTGTTCATGTCTGTTGTTGTCATGTAAGACAGTAAGTGACTGTCTGTTCATTGCACCGGGTTTTATCTCTCATGGCTCGGTCTCTTTCAGCAGCACGGAAAGTGTTGTTGTTGTGTAAGACAGTAAGTGGATGTCTGTTCATGTCTGTTGTCATGTAAGACAGTAAATGACTGTTCATGTCTGTTGTTAAAAAAAAAGTCGCTTAAAAGTCAACAGTTGACTTCATTGCACCGGGTTTTATCCCATATGGCTCGGTCTCTTTCCGCAGCATGGAAAGCGTTGTTGTTGTGTAAGTCAGTAAGTGGATGTCTGTTCATGTCTGTTATTCAAGTCTGTCGTATGGTGTTCATGTCTGTCGTATGGTGTTCATGTCTGTCGTATGGTGTTCATGTCTGTTATTCACTTCTGCCATGTGGTATTCATGCCTGGAGTGTGGTGCCATTTGGGCAGTCAGTTTTTGTGTCCGTAGCATAAATCATATTTAATACATACATTTGTATTTGTGCCTGCTCACAATCTGGGCTGGACATGTTTTTATGTCTGTAGAGAAATATCTTCATTCTATCCACCAGTTTCAGCGAGCACAATCAGTGGCGGAGTATGAGATGAGGTGGAGGCACTGGAGAGATGAATGCATTCGCAGATATGAGGCCGGAGAGTTTGCTGCTTATCCACAGCTTGAGACCATTGTTCAAGTAAGCTCCTACACTGATTTCCTTAACTCGTTCCACTTGGGACAATTTTCTCAACAGCACGCCAGATGATCATTGCCAGAAAGATTGCAGTCTGGTCAGATTAAGTAATAATCTGTACGAAGTCATTGAACAGAAAGCAGCAAGTGGTAGACCTTCGAATGTGGGTCAGACATGTGGACCTGTAACATCATGTTCAGTGATTAAGTCTGGAACAGTGACAAGATGAGGACAGGGCGATTCATGATACTGTAGCAGGCCCTTATGCCAAATGTTCTCATCACTGCACACAGAAAAGTCTCTGGACCTCTTGCCATTTCTCACGCACCCTCATACCCCAGGTGTCTGCCATGTCCCATGTCCCTCATACCCCAGGTGTCTGCCATGTCCCATACTGTTGAAGAAGATTTGTCCTGGGCTGTGTGGAGATGGCTGGCATTCAGTCCCCTGTGTTACAGCACTATATAGCAATGGGAGGATTCACTTGTCCTGGGCTGTGTGGAGATGGCTGGCATTCAGTCCCCTGTGTTACAGCACCATGCAGCAATGGGAGGATTCACTTGTCCTGGGCTGTGTGGACATCTCTGTTTTTTTACATGCTGTTTCCAGTTTGTATGTAGCAGGTTTTGTGTTTGATGATGTCACTGCATTGATTGCCTCTCTGTTGTCTCAGGTTTTGTGTTTGATGATGTCACTGCATTGATTGCCTCTCTGTTGTCTCAGGTTTTGTGTTTGATGATGTCACTGCTTTGTTTGCCTCTATGTTGTCTCAGGTTTTATGCGGAGATGAAGCAGTATTCACGGAGATGAAGGACCAGTGTGAGACCTGGTATCACTTGTTGGTGTCCAAACTGTACTATCAGAACCCTACAGTTAGGCTCACAGATCTCAGCTTTGAAATCAAGGTCAGCCTTTCTTAGTGTTTTTATTGATTTCAATGTGGGTGTTGTGGGGTTACATTACTGTTGACTTCAGTGTGGATATTGCGTGGTTAAATTTCTGTTGATTTTAATGTCAGTTGGGGAACCCTTTGAGGCCGCTAAATAAATGGACACGTTTAATTTGTTGCTCGTAGAAGTAGTAGAGACTAGAGGACATACTACACAACATGAAAATTTGAAAGCTACAGTTACCGACCGGGATTCAAACCTGACACCACCTCGCTGTAGGAATAAGTGTACTTTAACTCAGCTAGAGCTCTTTTATCCATTCAGGTGATTAGAAGTTATGCATGTCTGTCGGAAGACACAGTGAAGATCAAAATCTTTTTCTGAACATTAATTTTTTAAAAAGTTCACAGACAGAACTACATGCCAGCCAGATATGACAATTGTGATGAAAATGACCTTCAGTAAAGAAAAATGATGTGCAATGGTAAATGATTTTTGACAGTCAATGGTGTGCGACAGTCAATGGTGTGTGACAGTCAATGATGTGTGACAGTCAATGACATGTGACATTAAGCGATGTGTGACAGTAGATGACATGTGACATTGCATGTGTAAGACTTGCTATAGCCCTGACACTTGCCCACACGGTGGTGACTTTGCTGGTTTCAGCCCTGCCAGGCAGTGTACAGCCTGCCCAGTGAGAACTTCCCAGAGCTGGACAACATCCTGCAGGCAGCGCTGGAGTTTGACATCCATCAGGTCATTAAAGAAAGCTGGTGAGTGCGGATCTGTCGCTACCCATTGCTGTAGTGTCCACATCTTCATGCCTTTGTTGTTACACTGTTGCCGTAGTGTCCACATCTTCATGCCTTTGTTGTTACACTGTTGCTGTAGTGTCCACATCTTCATGCCTTTGTTGTTACACTGTTGCTGTAGTGTCTTCATGCCTTTGTTACACTTGCTGTAGTGTCCACATCTTCATGCCTTTGTTGTTACACTGTTGCTGTAGTGTCCACATCTTCATGCCTTTGTTGGTACACTGTTGCTGTAGTGTCCACATCTTCATGCCTTTGTTGTTACACTGTTGCTGTAGTGTCCACATCTTCATGCCTTTGTTGTTACACTGTTGCTGTAGTGTCTTCATGCCTTTGTTGTTACACTGTTGCTGTAGTGTCTTCATGCCTTTGTTGTTACACTGTTGCTGTAGTGTCTTCATGCCTTTGTTGTTACACTGTTGCTGTAGTGTCTTCATGCCTTTGTTGTTACACTGTTGCTGTAGTGTCTTCATGCCTTTGTTGTTACACTGTTGCTGTAGTGTCCACATCTTCATGCCTTTGTTGTTACACTGTTGCTGTAGTGTCTTCATGCCTTTGTTGTTACACTGTTGCTGTAGTGTCTTCATGCCTTTGTTGTTACACTGTTCCTGTAGTGTCCACATCTTCATGCCTTTGTTGTTACACTGTTGCTGTAGTGTCCACATCTTCATGCCTTTGTTGTTACACTGTTGCTGTAGTGTCTTCATGCCTTTGTTGTTACACTGTTGCTGTAGTGTCTTCATTCCTTTGTTGTTACACTGTTGCTGTAGTGTCTTCATGCCTTTGTTGTTACACTGTTGCTGTAGTGTCCACATCTTCATGCCTTTGTTGTTACACTGTTGCTAGGTGTATTTACAGAGTAACATTTTGTTCTAAATGTATACCTGAGATGAAGGTATTTGGATAAATCTGTAGACATATTCTGAGATTACCTGTAGTTTTATTTTTGTTTTATATTAAAGGTGATAATGAGGGTTCTAGGAGTTATTTAGAGCCAGTTCTGTAGTATACAAGTCAATCATGGACAGTCAGTAGATCAATGAGAAATGACTTTACAGGATGCCTAGATGTGGTTCCATAGACAAATTCTGACAACTTGGACAGGTAGAAAGAGAGTAATGACGATATCTTGACAAATAAAATACATATAAGGAAGAGAACTGGTTATTGACAATCCACATACTTTTGACATGTCAATAGAAGCTGTACAGTAAAACATGTGACAACAGGACATTTGAACTTTAAGAGAGATAGGGCAAGATAAGAAAGCAACAACAGGAAAGTTGGATGGGAAGTGAGACAGTGGAATGATAAGAGAGAAAATGCAGGAAATCATAGCATGGGGAAACATCCATATACAAATAATTGAGTAAGGTTCAGACAAATGAACTATCCAGAACAAATATGTATCTCCATTGAAAGTGGGCATAGAGACTTGAAGGAGGTACGAGTGTATTACATTTTGCAAGATCCAGCCATGCAGACTTGTATCAAACAATGGTGTTTGCAAATGTGACTACAGTTACTAATGTGTCTGTGTGTGTGTTCTGTACAAGTGTTATTATAATAACCTCTTGAAGTCATGTCTGCCTATGAGTTAATGTGCCCTTCGAGCAGAGCTTGGCATTCCTGTGGAAGGGTTCATCTCTCATCCCCTTGTTGCAGTCATCTTTGTTCATCAAGTGCAACATGATGCCTTACAGTAGCTTATCTCCAGTACTGTTATTTTCTGGACATGACCAGGTGCTACTGATGTCGATCTCATGACCTGTTAATTCACTGTCTTTCAGTTCCTTCCTGAGCAACCGAAGTTGGTGGTTTGTGTCCCACTTGGCCGATGTGCTGCATCACTGTGGGCAGCTGGACCCTCAGAAACTGCCGTAAGATTTCTGGAAATGTTCGAGTGCTTTGTGGGAATGTACAAGTGTTTTGTCACAATGTTCTGTTGTAATGTTTAAGTGTTCCGTTACAATGTTCAAATGTTTTGTTGTAATGTTCAAGTGACCTGTTACAATGTTCAAGTGTTTTGTTGTAATGTTCAAGTGTTCTGTTGTAATGTTCAAGTGTTACAATGTTCAAGTGTTTTGTTGTAATGTTCAAGTGTTACAATGTTCAAGTGTTACAATGTTCAAGTGTTACAATGTTCAAGTGTTACAATGTTCAAGTGTTACAATGTTCAAGTGTTTTGTTGTAATGTTCAAGTGTTACAATGTTCAAGTGTTACAATGTTCAAGTGTTCTGTTGTAATGTTCAAGTGTTGTAATGTTCAAGTGTTCTGTTGTAATGTTCAAGTGATACAATGTTCAAGTGTTCTGTTGTAATGTTCAAGTGTTACAATGTTCAAGTGTTTTGTTGTAATGTTCAAGTGTTACAATGTTCAAGTGTTCTGTTGTAATGTTCAAGTGTTACAATGTTCAAGTGTTCTGTTGTAATGTTCAAGTGTTACAATGTTCAAGTGTTCTGTTGTAATGTTCAAGTGTTACAATGTTCAAGTGTTTTGTTGTAATGTTCAAGTGTTACAATGTTCAAGTGTTCTGTTGTAATGTTCAAGTGTTACAATGTTCAAGTGTTACAATGTTCAAGTGTTCTGTTGTAATGTTCAAGTGTTACAATGTTCAAGTGTTACAATGTTCAAGTGTTACAATGTTCAAGTGTTCTGTTGTAATGTTCAAGTGTTACAATGTTCAAGTGTTCTGTTGTAATGTTCAAGTGTTACAATGTTCAAGTGTTTTGTTATGTTCAAGTGTTACAATGTTCAAGTGTTCTGTTGTAATGTTCAAGTGTTACAATGTTCAAGTGTTTTGCTGTAATGTTCAAGTGTTACAATGTTCAAGTGTTCTGTTGTAATGTTCAAGTGTTACAATGTTCAAGTGTTACAATGTTCAAGTGTTACAATGTTCAAGTGTTACAATGTTCAAGTGTTACAATGTTCAAGTGTTCTGTTGTAATGTTCAAGTGTTACAATGTTCAAGTGTTACAATGTTCAAGTGTTCTATTGTAATGTTCAAGTGTTACAATATTCAAGTGTTCTGTTGTAATGTTCAAGTGTTACAATGTTCAAGTGTTACAATGTTCAAGTGTTCTGTTACAATGTTCAAGTGTTACAATGTTCAAGTGTTACAATGTTCAAGTGTTACCATGTTCAAGTGTTACAATGTTCAAGTGTTTTGTTGTAATGTTCAAGTGTTACAATGTTCAAGTGTTCTGTTGTAATGTTCAAGTGTTACAATGTTCAAGTGTTACAATGTTCAAGTATTACAATGTTCAAGTGTTCTGTTGTAATGTTCAAGTGTTACAATGTTCAAGTGTTCTGTTGTAATGTTCAAGTGTTACAATGTTCAAGTGTTTTGTTGTAATGTTCAAGTGTTACAATGTTCAAGTGTTACAATGTTCAAGTGTTACAATGTTCAAGTGTTACAATGTTCAAGTGTTCTGTTGTAATGTTCAAGTGTTACAATGTTCAAGTGTTACAATGTTCAAGTGTTACAATGTTCAAGTGTTTTGTTGTAATGTTCAAGTGTTACAATGTTCAAGTGTTACAATGTTCAAGTGTTACAATGTTCAAGTGTTACAGTGTTCAAGTGTTTTGTTGTAATGTTCAAGTGTTACAATGTTCAAGTGTTACAATGTTCAAGTGTTCTGTTGTAATGTTCAAGTGTTACAATGTTCAAGTGTTCTGTTGGTAATGTTCAAGTGTTACAATGTTCAAGCGTTCTGTTGTAATGTTCAAGTGTTACAATGTTCAAGTGTTACAATGTTCAAGTGTTACAATGTTCAAGTGTTCTGTTGTAATGTTCAAGTGTTACAATGTTCAAGTGTTACAGTGTTCAAGTGTTCTGTTGTAATGTTCAAGTGTTACAATGTTCAAGTGTTTTGTTGTAATGTTCAAGTGTTTTGTTGTAGTGTTCAAGTGTTACAATGTTCAAGTGTTACAATGTTCAAGTATTACAATGTTCAAGTGTTCTGTTGTAATGTTCAAGTGTTACAATGTTCAAGTGTTACAATGTTCAAGTGTTACAATGTTCAAGTGTTCTGTTGTAATGTTCAAGTGTTACAATGTTCAAGTGTTACAATGTTCAAGTGATCTGTTGTAATATTCAAGTGTTACAATGTTCAAGTGTTACAATGTTCAAGTGTTCTGTTGTAATGTTCAAGTGTTACAATGTTCAAGTGTTACAATGTTCAAATGTTCTGTTGTAATGTTCAAGTGTTACAATGTTCAAGTGTTCTGTTGTAATGTTCAAGTGTTCTGTTGTAATGTTCAAGTGTTACAATGTTCAAGCGTTCTGTTACAATGTGCTGTTACAATGTTCAAGTGTTCTGTTACAATGTTTAATTCTGTTGCATTCTGTTACAATGTTTAATTCTGTTGCAATGTTTAATTATTCTGTTACAATGTTAAAGTATTCTGTTACAATGTTAAAGTGTTCTGTTGCAATGTTTAATTCTGTTACAATGTTAAAGTATTCTGTTACAATGTTAAAGTGTTCTGTTACAATGTTTATTTCTGTTACAATGTTAAAGTTATCAGTTATCAATTATCAGTTGGGGTATCTTCATTGCATTCCGGACAGGTCCATAGGTGCTCAGATCCTCCCCCCAGCATATGCATCAGCGTCCGGTGGCTAATAGTGCCAGTTCTGTGTTGGTTGACGAGGCCCTTTGTTTTCCCGATGTACCTCTCGCGTCTGGCTGTGCCGATTCTTACTCCCAAGTCTTTCATCCTGGACAGCGATGTGGAATCACTGACGTCAAAGTCCTCTGTTCTCGCCATATCTTTGAGGATGTTAATAACATCGGCATGATCCATGGGCTGGCCATCTACAGGGGGTGCAGAGCCAGCCAGTTTATCAGCTCGTTCATTTCCCTCGACTCCCGCATGTCCCGGGACGAAGATGAAGATGACTTTACGGACAACAGACTTCCGCAGCGACTCAGTCCACTGTCTACGTACAGATCCAGCTTCGACCTTCTGAATCATGCTCATTGAATCACTTAGTACACACATGTTGGTATAATGCTGTGATTCCAGCCATATGAAAGCCTGTGTAACTGCCATCACCTCCATCGTCATGCTGCTCGTGGTCATAGAGTGGGCACCACTGGATTCTTGAACGGTTCGGCCCGCTAAACGGGCTGTAAATGCCCACGCACTTCTCTGCTGCTTTACAACAGATCCATCTGTATAGATGAGCACTTCGGGGCTATCTGAGTGTTCATAGATGAGTGCGTTAACCTCTGCATTGACAGCGGCAGGATTCTGCTCTCTGCACCGTCTGTCGAATGTGATAATGCAGGAGAAAGTGCACTTAAAAGCTGGAGGAACCGGCACCCATTCCTTGCCGGGGTTGATACTGGTAAGACTGCAGACCTGTCTGACGACATCTTCCGCCCGACCCATCCATGACTTGCCCCTCTTTAGCCTGTCACCCTTTTCTCTGAATATAGCGTCATGCAGAGGGTGCTGCTCATCTGCGCTTATTTTTAAGTATGCACGAGCTCTCCAGATCTTGATCCTGTGTTCCATTGTCGGGAAGTCAAGGCGGTATCTCATTGCTACACAGCTGGTGTCTCTCGTGCAGCCCAAAATTATGCGCATGGCTTCGTTTTGTACCGTTTCAAGTCTTCCAATCTGTGTAGGGCTGACAGTGAGGATGGCCAGGGCATACTCGATGCGTGAAAGCACAAGTCCTTGGAACAGAAGTATTAGCAGTCTTTGCTCGATATTGGCAGTCGCCATGACTCTCATTGCTGACAAACCTTTTCGAGCCTTTGTTATGACATAATCGACATGATCTCTGAAGGACAGGCTACGATCAAGCCTCGCACCAAGATATGTCATTGACTGGGTTCTACTCAAAATGCTCCCATCCATTCTTACTGCCGGCAGGTCTGTTTTCACAATATGGTTGTTTAGGGAGAACCATGTAACCGATGCCTTTGCAGGGTTGACAAGGGTGTCGGCATCAGCACACCATGAGGAAATTCGATCTAGTTCGCCCTGCATATCATTGGCAACCGCCTGTCTATCTCGACCCTGTCGATACACGAGAATGTCGTCAACGAATGACAGAGTCCTACCCCTCCTGTCCAACTGTTGTTCAGTGATCGGCACCGTGTTACAGTATGTTAAAGTATTCTGTTACAGTGTTAAAGTGTTCTGTTACAATGTTTAATTCTGTTACAATGTTAAAGTATTCTGGTACAATGTTAAAGTCCGGGAAAGTTAACCCGGTCAACAAATGCCCACAGAAGTCGGATGTGTCAGCCTAACGGCGCAAGAACGCAGCTCTTCACACAATCACATTTAAATGTACTCTAAAGTTGGACAAAAATTTCTAAGTTCACAAATCTAGGTTTTAAATGTTAATTACTTAAACCACGTTCATTTTAAAGCCGGACGAGCCCCCACGTCCACACCTGTCAGGGTCTTAAACCTGGCTCGTTAACCTAACACATGTGAGACAGTACAAATACAACGTGATTTGACTTGAGACTCAACGACACGAAGTTTTGATGGATTTATTTACAGATCACGATCTAGAGATGATCATTACAATACATAAGTTATAACAATACACTTACAGGCAACCCACAGCTTACAATCAGTCTCACAAGATGTACAAGCACTCGACTTTCGGGCCACAGAACTACACAAGCCTTTCTCCCATCATACGTCCAGTCGAGACCGAGTCCCAGAGCTGTCTGGCTATTTCTCGCAACGCGCCTGCCCACCTGAAGTGGCTTCACGAGGCCTGCGTGCGTCCTGCTTTGTCCATGCCTGACCGCTGGCTGTCTCGTCAGCCGGCAACCTCGCAGGCAGGTAACTAATACTCGCCTGGCGGGCGTAACGATGTTACAGCATCCCCGCTAGGGACTATTCGCCTGGCGGGCGTAACGATGTCCCTGCATCTCTGCTTGCAATACTTTAGACTCTGACATGCTCCCCCGGGGCTTCTTCATGAAAGATGTTATCTTTCATGTACACTCTATATACAATACTGGGTTAATATTTTTAACCTGTCAGAGTCAACCTTTCTGTTATATACATTTACTTTGGTGTAGAAATACAAAAACACACATCTTGGCATAGAAACACATAAGAAATGGACATTGTATCTAAAGACATGTGGTGTTCAACCTTTAACACTCGTCAAGCTTCATCCTCTCGATGGCTGATTACCTTAATTGCATTATTGACCCAGTCAGATCGGTAGTAACAGCTTCCCAAGCAACTACCTCGCAGCCTTTCAAATGACGTTTACAAGATCAAACAATATGTATGTACTTTACGTTCACATTTAGTCTCCATTTTCCAACAATGTAATAATATACATCAAAATGAGCCTTCACAATCACATTTAAATGTACTCTAAAGTTGGACAAAAATTTCTAAGTTCACAAATCTAGGTTTTAAATGTTAATTACTTAAACCACGTTCATTTTAAAGCCGGACGAGCCCCCACGTCCACACATGTCAGGGTCTTAAACCTGGCTCGTTAACCTAACACATGTGAGACAGTACAAATACAACGTGATTTGACTTGAGACTCAACGACACGAAGTTTTGATGGATTTATTTACAGATCACGATCTAGAGATGATCATTACAATACATAAGTTATAACAATACACTTACAGGCAACCCACAGCTTACAATCAGTCTCACAAGATGTACAAGCACTCGACTTTCGGGCCACAGAACTACACAAGCCTTTCTCCCATCATACGTCCAGTCGAGTCCGAGTCCCAGAGCTGTCTGGCTATTTCTCGCAACGCGCCTGCCCACCTGAAGTGGCTTCACGAGGCCTGCGTGCGTCCTGCTTTGTTCTTGCCTGACCGCTGGCTGTCTCGTCAGCCGGCAACCTCGCAGGCAGGTAACTAATACTCGCCTGGCGGGCGTAACGATGTTACAGCATCCCCGCTAGGGACTATTCGCCTGGCGGGCGTAACGATGTCCCTGCATCTCTGTTGGCAATACTTTAGACTCTGACAGTGAGATATATTTTGAGATAGTGATATTTCATTTTCAGTCACATGGTAATTCATGTCTTGACTTCAAGGTGACATGTAACTGACTGTTGGGCGAGAAGTGTGACGTCTGCAGGCAGAAGCAGTCACAAAGTGGATCACAGCTTGTTCAAGCCTTAACTTGTTAAATTAAAATGTCATCTGGCATTGTTTCATTCGGAAAACTATTTCAGGTCACCCACTAGGACTAGCAGTCACCATTCTGGTGTGAAGAATAATCCAAGGTCTTCTGTAGAAGTGTGTGTACATATAAACATATATAAATACGCACATGTGCATAATACATATTACATTTGCAGGCACTCTCAAACACATGTATGTATTAATTACATTTGATTGACAGATTTGGGTCGAATCTGCGGGAGTACTTGCTGCTAGAGTATGCCACAGCTCTGATGTCTCACAAAAGGTTTGTTTCCTGTGATTGTTGTCAGAGGTGCTCCTGTCAGAGGTGCTCCTGTCAGAGGTGCTCCTGTCAGAGGTGCTCCTGTCAGAGGTGCTCCTGTCAGAGGTGCTCCTGTCAGAGGTGCTCCTGTCAGAGGTGCTCCTGTCAGAGGTGCTCCTGTCAGAGGTGCTCCTGTCAGAGGTGCTGTTGTCAGAGGTGCTGTTGTCAGAGGTGCTCCTGTCAGAGGTGCTCCTGTCTCATATCTCAGCCATGTTCATCATTTCTTCATCCTTCTGTTTACCACTTCTTGATACTGTAGACATTCACACAAAAGCTTGTTCTCTTCAGATTGGGGAAGTGACTGCTGAAATATTGTAGTGTAAATATGATTATATGATGTATAATGTCCACCTTGTTTGTTCAGTCTGTGGTGGTTGTGTGTGACTGGAGTGCTGTATTTAAGACATGTACAATGATTATATGATGTATAATGTCCACCTTGTTTGTTCACAGTCTGTGGTGGTTGTGTGTGACTGAAGTGCTGTATCTAAGACATGTACAATGATTATATGATGTATAATGTCCACCTTGTTTGTTCAGTCTGTGGTGGTTGTGTGTGACTGGAGTGCTGTATTTAAGACATGTACAATGATTATATGATGTATAATGTTTACCTTGTTTGTTCACAGTCTATGGTGGTTGTGTGTGACTGGAGTGCTGTATTTAAGACATGTACAATGATTATATGATGTATAATGTTTACCTTGTTTGTTCACAGTCTGTGGTTGTTGTGTGTGACTGAAGTGCTGTATTTAAGACATGTACAATGATTATATGATGTATAATGTCCACCTTGTTTGTTCACAGTCTGTGGTGGTTGTGTGTGACTGAAGTGCTGTATTTAAGACATGTACAATGATTATATGATGTATAATGTCCACCTTGTTTGTTCAGTCTGTGGTGGTTGTGTGTGACTGGAGTGCTGTATTTAAGACATGTACAATGATTATATGATGTATAATGTCCACCTTGTTTGTTCAGTCTGTGGTGGTTGTGTGTGACTGGAGTGCTGTATTTAAGACATGTACAATGATTATATGATGTATAATGTCCACCTTGTTTGTTCAGTCTGTGGTGGTTGTGTGTGACTGGAGTGCTGTATTTAAGACATGTACAATGATTATATGATGTATAATGTCCACCTTGTTTATCAACTCTGGAAATAAGATATACTATGCACTACAACATCTACTAAAATCAAAGGCGCTATCTCGTAACACCAAAATCACAATATACAAAACACTGATCAGACCAGTTGTGCTGTATGGCTCTGAAACCTGGAGTACAACGAAAGGAGACGAAGCCTTGTTACAAACCTTTGAGAACAAAATTTTAAGACGCATCTTTAGACCCTTTAGGGATACACAAAGTGGAGAGTGGAAAAGAAGAAGTAACAAAGACATTTATGATCTGTTTAAGTCCCCGCTAATCACTGGTATCATGAAGGCTAATAGACTACAATGGCTGGGGCATATAGAAAGAATGGAAGATAATAGGGAAACAAAACTCGCTTACACTCAGGAAATAAATGACCGTAGACCCCGAGGTAGACCAAGAAGGCGGTGGAGAGATAATACATGTACAGACCTACAAGCACTTGGAATCAACGACTGGCAAGAGAAGGTCCACCAGAGAGACGAATGGAGACGGATTGTATTTGCAGCAAAGAACCTCAATGGCTCGGAACGCTGAAGAAGAAGAAGAACAATGATTATATGATGTATAATGTCCACCTTGTTTGTTCACAGTCTGTGGTGGTTGTGTGTGACTGGAGTGCTGTATTTAAGACATGTACAATGATTATATGATGTATAATGTCCACCTTGTTTGTTCACAGTCTGTGGTGGTTGTGTGTGACTGAAGTGCTGTATTTAAGACATGTACAATGATTATATGATGTATAATGTCCACCTTGTTTGTTCAGTCTGTGGTGGTTGTGTGTGACTGAAGTGCTGTATTTAAGACATGTACAATGATTATATGATGTATAATGTTTACCTTGTTTGTTCACAGTCTGTGGTGGTTGTGTGTGACTGAAGTGCTGTATTTAAGACATGTACAATGATTATATGATGTATAATGTCCACCTTGTTTGTTCAGTCTGTGGTGGTTGCGTGTGACTGAAGTGCTGTATTTAAGACATGTACAATGATTATATGATGTATAATGTTTACCTTGTTTGTTCACAGTCTGTGGTGGTTGTGTGTGACTGAAGTGCTGTATTTAAGACATGTACAATGATTATATGATGTATAATGTTTACCTTGTTTGTTCACAGTCTGTGGTGGTTGTGTGTGACTGAAGTGCTGTATTTAAGACATGTACAATGATTATATGATGTATAATGTCCACCTTGTTTGTTCCCAGTCTGTGGTGGTTGTGTGTGACTGAAGTGCTGTATTTAAGACATGTACAATGATTATATGATGTATAATGTCCACCTTGTTTGTTCAGTCTGTGGTGGTTGTGTGTGACTGGAGTGCTGTATTTAAGACATGTACAATGATTATATGATGTATAATGTCCACCTTGTTTGTTCACAGTCTGTGGTGGTTGTGTGTGACTGAAGTGCTGTATTTAAGACATGTACAATGATTATATGATGTATAATGTTTACCTTGTTTGTTCACAGTCTGTGGTGGTTGTGTGTGACTGAAGTGCTGTATTTAAGACATGTACAATGATTATATGATGTATAATGTCCACCTTGTTTGTTCCCAGTCTGTGGTGGTTGTGTGTGACTGAAGTGCTGTATTTAAGACATGTACAATGATTATATGATGTATAATGTCCACCTTGTTTGTTCAGTCTGTGGTGGTTGTGTGTGACTGGAGTGCTGTATTTAAGACATGTACAATGATTATATGATGTATAATGTCCACCTTGTTTGTTCAGTCTGTGATGGTTGTGTGTGACTGGAGTGCTGTATTTAAGACATGTACAATGATTATATGATGTATAATGTTTACCTTGTGTGTTCACAGTCTGTGGTGGTTGTGTGTGACTGAAGTGCTGTATTTAAGACATGTACAATGATTATATGATGTATAATGTCCACCTTGTTTGTTCAGTCTGTGGTGGTTGTGTGTGACTGGAGTGCTGTATTTAAGACATGTACAATGATTATATGATGTATAATGTTTACCTTGTTTGTTCACAGTCTATGGTGGTTGTGTGTGACTGAAGTGCTGTATTTAAGACATGTACAATGATTATATGATGTATAATGTCCACCTTGTTTGTTCACAGTCTGGTGGTTGTGTGTGACTGGAGTGCTGTATTTAAGACATGTACAATGATTATATGATGTATAATGTTTACCTTGTTTGTTCAGTCTGTGGTGGTTGTGTGTGACTGGAGTGCTGTATTTAAGACATGTACAATGATTATATGATGTATAATGTTTACCTTGTTTGTTCACAGTCTATGGTGGTTGTGTGTGACTGGAGTGCTGTATTTAAGACATGTACAATGATTATATGATGTATAATGTTTACCTTGTTTGTTCACAGTCTATGGTGTTTGTGTGTGACTGAAGTGCTGTATTTAAGACATGTACAATGATTATATGATGTATAATGTCCACCTTGTTTGTTCACAGTCTGGTGGTTGTGTGTGACTGGAGTGCTGTATTTAAGACATGTACAATGATTATATGATGTATAATGTTTACCTTGTTTGTTCACAGTCTATGGTGGTTGTGTGTGACTGAAGTGCTGTATTTAAGACATGTACAATGATTATATGATGTATAATGTCCACCTTGTTTGTTCACAGTCTGGTGGTTGTGTGTGACTGGAGTGCTGTATTTAAGACATGTACAATGATTATATGATGTATAATGTCCACCTTGTTTGGTCACAGTCTGTGGTGGTTGTGTGTGACTGAAGTGCTGTATTTAAGACATGTACAATGATTATATGATGTATAATGTTCACCTTGTTTGTTCACAGTCTGTGGTGGTTGTGTGTGACTGAAGTGCTGTATTTAAGACATGTACAATGATTATATGATGTATAATGTTCACCTTGTTTGTTCAGTGTGGTTGTTGTGTGTGACTGAAGTGCTGTATTTAAGACATGTACAATGATTATATGATGTATAATGTTCACCTTGTTTGTTCAGTCTGTGGTGGTTGTGTGTGACTGAAGTGCTGTATTTAAGACATGTACAATGATTATATGATGTATAATGTCCACCTTGTTTGTTCACAGTCTATGGTGGTTGTGTGTGACTGAAGTGCTGTATTTAAGACATGTACAATGATTATATGATGTATAATGTTTACCTTGTTTGTTCACAGTCTGTGGTGGTTGTGTGTGACTGAAGTGCTGTATTTAAGACATGTACAATGATTATATGATGTATAATGTTTACCTTGTTTGTTCACAGTCTGTGGTGGTTGTGTGTGACTGAAGTGCTGTATTTAAGACATGTACAATGATTATATGATGTATAATGTTTACCTTGTTTGTTCACAGTCTGTGGTGGTTGTGTGTGACTGGAGTGCTGTATTTAAGACATGTACAATGATTATATGATGTATAATGTTACCTTGTTTGTTCACAGACTGTGTTGGTTGTGTGTGACTGGAGTGCTGTATTTAAGACATGTACAATGATTATATGATGTATAATGTCCACCTTGTTTGTTCACAGTCTGTGGTGGTTGTGTGTGACTGGAGTGCTGTATTTAAGACATGTACAATGATTATATGATGTATAATGTCCACCTTGTTTGTTCACAGTCTGTGGTGGTTGTGTGTGACTGAAGTGCTGTATTTAAGACATGTACAATGATTATATGATGTATAATGTCCACCTTGTTTGTTCACAGTCTGTGGTTGTTGTGTGTGACTGAAGTGCTGTATTTAAGACATGTACAATGATTATATGATGTATAATGTTCGCCTTGTTTGTTCACAGTCTGTGGCAGGTGGGCGTGGACTATCTGGACTTTTGTCCGGTGTTTGGCAGGTGAGTATTTGTTCATTGTCATTTGTTTCTACCTGACAGTCTGTCCTTTTTTACCCTGGGATGTAGAGATACCTTACAGTCTTGTTTAGTCTGTCCTCTTCTACCCTGGGATGTAGAGGTACCTTACAGTCTTGTTTAATCTTTCCTCTTCTACCCTGGGATGTAGAGGTACCTTACAGTCTTGTTTAGTTTTTCCTCTTCTACCCTGGGATGTAGAGGTACCTTACAGTCTTGTTTAATCTTTCCTCTTCTACCCTGGGATGTAGAGATACCTTACAGTCTTGTTTAGTCTTTCCTCTTCTACCCTGGGATGTAGAGATACCTTACAGTCTTGTTTAATCTTTCCTCTTCTACCCTGGGATGTAGAGGTACCTTACAGTCTTGTTTAGTCTTTCCTCTTCTACCCTGGGATGTAGAGATACCTTACAGTCTTGTTTAGTCTTTCCTCTTCTACCCTGGGATGTAGAGGTACCTTACAGTCTTGTTTAATCTTTCCTCTTCTACCCTGGGATGTAGAGGTACCTTACAGTCCTGTTTTTGTTTAGTCTTTCTTGCTTGTGTTAGTATTGAAGTACTTGATAATCGTGTGTTTATTTTGACAATCTCCAGTACTTTTAACTTTTGCCAGATAAAAACTGGCGACACCTGCAATATTTTGGTCTGTGTTTGATGGTAATGTGTGTTGTTCCATCTTCAGTCATGTCTATTGCTCTCTCTCTCCCTCCATCTCACCCTATCTCTTTCTCCTCTCTCTCTCTCTCTCTCTCTCTCTCTCTCTCTCTCTCTCTCTCTCTCTCTCTCTCTCTCTCTCTCTCTCTCTCTCTCACACACACACACACACACACCCACACATTCGTGCGTGTTGCAACATGACAGATGTGTATATAAATGCTTGAGTTGGAACATTGAATTTTCATCCTGAAATGAGGGTGGGTCTTGATATTGTTGTCAGTCTTCCTGTATTGCATGTTTCTCATGTTCGTAATTGGACTTTTTTGTCTGATTATTCCAGGGCCTACTTGGAGTCCTACATAGAGCACATACCCCTGGACTCTGAGAGCAAAGCTCACAAGATCCTACACCTGTGTGAGGAGAGGGACTTGACAGCCCAAGGTACATCACTCTCACCCACTATCACGCATTATCTTCCATTTTGTTTTGACACTTCCGAATTTTGTGTCTGCTCTAGCCGCAGCAATGTTTTATACATGTATATGTGCACACATGATTGGCCAGTCGTTGCGTCTGCCGTAGCCACAGCTATGTTTTATACATGCATATGTGCACACATGAGTGGCCAGTCGTGTTTGCGTGTGTTGTATTCCACATGAACATGTGAACTTGCATAATATCATGGCAGCAGGTTGCATGCAACATTATCAGCTTTATGTTGTTTCAGTGGGACGCAGAGGTGTTTCCAAGGCACATGGGCCAGGTTCTATACTGGCCAAGACCTACTAACACATCCTAGTCGTGCGTGCTGGGCAACAGGTCCCTTCGGGTTCCTGGCTAACATAGTAGGATTGCTGATTCTTCCAAAGTCAGAGAGTATCTGCCCACACGGCGAGGAACCACCAGTCTGCACACTAATAAGCCAGACATAGGACAACGGATACTCACGCAAACCTCAAGTCCTGTATGACATCACACTGATGTTGGACAACAGGATGTCTTCATCCGACATACAGGACTTCACTCTGGAGTTCACAGCCAGCGAACGCAAGCAAGCAAGCAATGTTGTTTCAGTAGTGTCAATAAATATTCAAGTATCTTTGGACACTGTCCACTGATGGAGTAGAGAGATGTGTGTTGATAAAACCCTGTACAACTGTGTTTATTGATTTCTGTTCTGTGTATCTTTACTTTGCTCATCCGTTCTGTCTTTCTGTTCTCACTGATTTTCTGATTTTTGCCATGTAGATAACACTAGTTTACACATATTTTGGTGCCTTAAATTTTATAGCTGTTCTTGGGTAATTTTGTGTTGCTGATTCCAAAAATGTAATCAGTTTTTTTCCCCCGATCAGCTCTAGTTTTGTTTAGATAGCTAAGAATGACCTTCTTAGTAGGCCAACAGTTATGTACAAGCCTACAGTTAGGTGCTATTAGTGGTATTTTGATTCATCTTCAGAATCACTATCATTGTCACTTGTTTCACATGCCACTGCTGTTTCATCTTCTAGTAGAGAATCTGAAATCTGACTGAAAGTTGGAATTGGTATGTCATCTCCATGTGGAACATGCCATCTTGCAGAGCCTAAATCTGCATATTTCCATTTTTTTGTTATTTTCCCCCCATTAATTCTTTTAATATTGACAACACAGAAATAACAGTCATCATAGTGGTTCTTGGGCTCTCTCCAAACCTTTGATTGCAATTCCAGATTTTGTTGGGGACTAGATAGCAATAGCGTTTCTTCCAAAGCCTTATACAGAAAATACTGTAATAATATTAATTAAATACACAAATGTCTGTACCTCACAAACTAGAGCTCGCGGCAGATAAATAAATGTGATATTTGGATTTAGCAGGCCTCATTTATGCAAAATCAGGTGTAAAATGTTTGGCACCACCAAAAAAAAAAATGTGTTTTTGTAAGGTTGTGTAATCAGATACATCTTTAGATGCACAGCATAGGCAGTCATGCACCTCCACACACACGCGCGCACACGCACACACCACACACACACACACACACACACACACACACACACACCCCCTCCCCCCAACTGTCTCATTGTCTTCCATACCACTCTGTCGGCTCATCCAGCACATTGTCTCTCTGTCAACCTGTTCGTCTCACACCGACAAGCTTCTCCTATGTGATCCCATTTCTAACATCAGCAAACAGTGTCTGGTCCTGGCATAGGTGGTCAGGTGTCTGGGAATTAGCCTCTGGCAGACGGCGGACATCCTTATAACAAAATGTTTATCGGACATTGAAACGATGACCGAATAATGTTTTCTATGTAACCCACTGCAATGATTGAATCATGTGTTCCTGTGTCCCACTGCAATGACTGAATCATGTTTTCTTGTGACCAACTGCAATGACTGAACTAAGTGTTCCTATGTCCCACTGCAATGACTGAATCATGTGTTCCTGTGTTCCACTGCAATGACTGAATCGTGTATTCCTGTGTTCCACTTCCAGCACAGAGTATTTGTAAAGTGATGGGCATGCGGTGCCTCCAGCAGGAGAGGCTGGGCTCGGCTCTGACCTGGTTTCTCAAGTCCAAGGTAATGTGCCAGGTGTCGGTCTGCTGTTGTCTTTGTTGTTGTTGCTGTATGAAACATTGCACGAACTCTCTCTTCTGTTCTCTCTCTTTTCTCACTCACTTCTCTCTCTCCTAGTCTACCTCTCTTCTCTCCCTCTCTGCTTTCTCTCTCACTTCTCTCTCTCCTAGTCTACCTCTCTTCTCTCCCTCTCTGCTTTCTCTCTCACTTCTCTCTCTCCTAGTCTGCCTCTCTTCTCTAACTCTCTGCTTTCTCTCTCACTTCTCTCTCTCCTAGTCTGCCTCTCTTCTCTCCCTCTCTGCTTTCTCTCTCACTTCTCTCTCTCCTAGTCTGCCTCTCTTCTCTCCCTCTCTGCTTTCTCTCTCACTTCTCTCTCTCCTAGTCTGCCTCTCTTCTCTCCCTCTCTGCTTTCTCTCTCACTTCTCTCTCTCCTAGTCTGCCTCTCTTCTCTCCCTCTCTGCTTTCTCTCTCACTTCTCTCTCTCCTAGTCTGCCTCTCTTCTCTCCCTCTCTGCTTTCTCTCTCACTTCTGTATGAAAGAGAGAGGAAGAAAAATATCAGTATATTGGTGTGTGTGTGTGTGCATACATGTGTGTGTAGTGTACAATTGTGTATATATGTGAAATGGTTTAATTATCCAGCACTGATCAAAAAATGTGTATACATGTGACAAGGTTGAGTTATACAACAACAATCAGAAAATGTGTATATATGTGAATTGGTTTAATTATCCAGCACGGATAAGAAAATGTGTATACATGTGAATTGGTTTAATTATCCAGCACGGATAAGAAAATGTGTACACATGTGAATTGGTTTGGTTATCTAGCACGGATTAGAAAATGTGAATTGGTTTCGTTATCCAGCACAGATCAGAAACAACGAACGAACAATCTTTATTTTCAAAGGGTTAATTGGGCACGCAGGCGCGTCTGACATTCTGCCATTCTTCTCTATTTCCTCTGAAGGACCAGAACAGTTACTGTTAAAGTACAAACAATTCTTCTCTATTTCCTCTGAAGGACCAGAACAGTTACTGTTAAAGTACAAACAATCACTGGAGCTTGCACAGAATTGACAGGCTCAAATGATGCGACAGAATGACTGATGCAGATCTTTGGGAGAGAACTAGCTGGATTCTTGTGAGCAAGAGAGATGAAGGAGAAACGCTGGCAGCAGGCAGGACACCCAATCAGATCGTCTCATAATAGTATCACTAGAACATTCTGCCTCTATGAAGCCACGTAGCAACAGAAATAGAGGAAGACCTAAACATACATGGAGGAGAAACATAGAAACAGAAGTGGATATAATGAGGAGGACATGGACAGAGCAGCCATGTGTTTCTGGTAGTACTGTCTCATGTGTTTCTGTAGAACTCTCATGTGTTTCTGGTAGAACTGTCTCATGTGTTTCTGGTAGAACTCTCATGTGTTTCTGTAGAACTCTCACATGTTTCTGGTAGAACTGTCTCATTTATTTCTGGAAGTACTGTCTCATGTGTTTCTGGTAGTACTGTCTCATGTGTTTCTGGTAGAACTCTCATGTGTTTCTGTAGAACTCTCACATGTTTCTGGTAGAACTGTCTCATTTATTTCTGGAAGTACTGTCTCATGTGTTTCTGGTAGAACTGTCTCATGTGTTTCTGGTAGAACTGTCTCATGTGTTTCTGGTAGAACTGTCTCATGTGTTTCTGGTAGAACTGTCTCATGTGTTTCTGGTAGAATTGTGCAACAACTGATCTAGAGTAACGCACATCAAGGTGACATAGTGATCTATACTGATGAAACAGACGGAGTGGTTGGGGTTTCATTGCGAAGGCTAATGGACGATTCTTAAGAAAAAGGAGAGTCTGGCATATGATGCTACAACCTCCAGCATGAGAATGGAGGTGGAAGCAGTCAGAGCTGCTTTCCGTTGATTAGAGGAGACCACTGCAACACACATTGTCTTCATCACGGATTCAAAGAGTATGCTTAGTAAGGTGGAGAAAGGAATATTTTGTGTGGAATGGCTCACCTTGCTTCAGAGGTCACGGGTTGTGAGAATTGTATGGATATTTTGCCCTGGCCATGCTGGAATGCGGGGGAATGAACAGACTGATAGATGACAAGATCAATACGTATTGTGACGAGACAAATAAGACATATATGATTGTAAATTAATTCACATATTTCACCTTCATCATGAGAAGCTGGTTTATTTTACATGAACATTTGGTCAAGTTTATTTGTGGTCACATTCAGTTTTGTGTGAACATTTGATCAGTTTTATTCACCTGTTGCTTTTTGATTTTCAAACTTGCAGGACGCCATCGTGATCAGACAAGTCACGGACAGGTGAGTATTGTAGTTGTTGGCCAGGTTTTTGTGTTTCATTATTCACAGATTATGTGAAACACCTTTATGATGATAACAGAGACGAACAGTATGATATTAGACTTAATAATGAAGGACCGCCAATTTTGGAGATGGAGGTTCGAAATGTTCTTAAGCATATGAAAGCTGGCAAGACCCCCGGTGCAGATAACATCACAACAGAAATGATTAAAGCTTTAGAAGAATTTGGACTACATCAAGTCACCAGACTGCTGAACACATTATATGATACTGGAGATATACCTCCTGAATTATGTAACTCTGTATTTATTGCAATCCCAAAGAAATCAGGAACTTGGAATGTGATCAACATAGAACAATTAGTATAATGAGTCACATCACAAAGATTTTGCTAAGAATTATCATGCAAAGAATGAGGAAGAAGATACAACCTGAAATAGGGGAAGAACAATGCGGGTTTGTAGAAGGAAAGGGTACAGTAAATGCTGTGTATATGCTGCGAACAGTTATTGAACGTGCTATAGAAGTAAACAAGGATATACATCTTTGCTTTATTGAATACAAAAAGGCTTTTGATAGAGTTAGACATGTCAACGTGGTGGATATGCTTGCAGATCTACAAATTGATGGGAAAGACATTAGACTTATAAAAAACATATATTGGAAACAACAAGCTGCAATAAGGATTGATAATGAAGTGGGACAGTATCAGCCAATTAAGAGAGGTGTTAGGCAGGGATGTGTGATGTCTCCAGATCTTTTTTCCCTGTCCAGTGAAAATATTTTCAGAAATGTAGAGGATATAAATGGAATCAGCATTGGAGGACGAAACATCAATAACATTAGATATGCAGATGATACAGTATTAATTGCAGACAATGCGCAGGACCTGCAACAATTAGTAGACGCTGTTGTTGTACACAGTGAGCAACTGGGGTTAGAATTAAATTGTAAAAAGACTCAGGTTATGGTCGTCAGTAGGAAGGAAGAAGTGCCACAATGTAATATACAAGTAAATGGAAATATTCTTCAACAAGTGAATCGGTACAATTATCTTGGAACAGTTATAACATCTGATGGGAGATGCCTTGAAGAGATTAGAACAAGAATCGCCATGGCGAAAGTAGCCTTTAGCAAGATGAAAAACATTCTGACCAATAAAGAGATGTCAATTGAAACGAGAAAAAGAGTGTTGAGGGGATACATAGAGCCTGTTCTTTTGTATGGATGTGAAACTTGGACAATGAGCACTCAAGCTGAAAAGCATCTGATGGCTGCAGAAATGTGGTTTCTGTGGAAAATGCAAAGAATACCATGGACAGACAGAAAAACCAATGACCAAGTACTACAGGAGACAAATGAACATCGTAAACTGATTAGAGAAATTAGACGTAGACAGTCAAAATATTTTGGACATGTTATGAGAAGAAATGGATTGGAGAACTTAGTGACAACTGGCAAGATCGAGGGGAACAGACCAAGAGGAAGACCAAGAGGAAAATACCTGGATGGCTTGGCCACATGGCATGGAAGAGACAGGAACACTGAGCTGATCCACGACACTGGTGATCGAGTGAAATGGCGAGTCATGACCGCCCACGCTTTCCGGCATGGCACATGATTGATTGATTGATATTCACATCCTTGTTGAGTACCCGCGCCTGGACACATATTTGTCTTGGGCTGTCTTCAATTTTTTGATGAGATTTTCAAATATTCTAGTTTTGATTCTGAAAAAAGTTTGGGCTTTTGTCTTCTATCTCTCATGGATGTTGTCTTCTTGTTCTCATGTCTGTACATAGACTGATGCAACATGTTGTCTGTACATAGACTGATGCAACATGTTGTCTGTACATAGACTGATGCAACATGTTGTCTGTACATAGACTGATGCAACATGTTGTCTGTACATTGACTGATGCAACATGTTGTCTGTACATAGACTGATGCAACATGTTGTCTGTACATAGACTGATGCAACATATTGTCCGTACATTAACTGATGCAACATGTTGTCCGTACATTAACTGATGCAACATGTTGTCTGTACATAGACTGATGTAACATGTTGTCTGTACATAGACTGATGCAACTTGTTGTCTGTACATAGACTGATGCAACATGTTGTCTGTACATAGACTGATGCAACTTGTCTGTACATTGACTGATGCAACATGTCTGTATATTGACTGATGCAACATGTTGTCTGTACATTGACTGATGCAACATGTCTGTACATTGACTGATGCAACCTGTTGTCTGTACATAGACTGATGCAACCTGTTGTCTGTACATTAACTGATGCAACCTGTTGTCTGTACATTAACTGATGCAACCTGTTGTATGTACATAGACTGATGCAACATATTGTCCGTACATTAACTGATGCAACATGTTGTCCGTACATTAACTGATGCAACATGTTGTCTGTACATAGACTGATGTAACATGTTGTCTGTACATAGACTGATGCAACTTGTTGTCTGTACATAGACTGATGCAACATGTTGTCTGTACATAGACTGATGCAACTTGTCTGTACATTGACTGATGCAACATGTCTGTATATTGACTGATGCAACATGTTGTCTGTACATTGACTGATGCAACATGTCTGTACATTGACTGATGCAACCTGTTGTCTGTACATAGACTGATGCAACATGTTGTCTGTACATAGACTGATGCAACTTGTCTGTACATTGACTGATGCAACATGTCTGTATATTGACTGATGCAACATGTTGTCTGTACATTGACTGATGCAACATGTCTGTACATTGACTGATGCAACCTGTTGTCTGTACATAGACTGATGCAACCTGTTGTCTGTACATTAACTGATGCAACCTGTTGTCTGTACATTAACTGATGCAACCTGTTGTCTGTACATTGACTGATGCAACATGTCTGTACATTGACTGATGCAACATGTCTGTACATTGACTGATGCAACCTGTTGTCTGTACATTGACTGATGCAACATGTTGTCTCTAGATTATAAAACTGAGTAAACCATGTTTCGTACACTGTCAAGCTCTAACAAATGTTTCATACACTATAAAGCTCTAAAACAAATGTTTCATACACTATAAAGCTCTAAAACAAATGTTTAATACACTATAAAGCTCTACTACAAATGTTCTCCAGGTTCCTGACTGAGTACTGTGAGGAGGGCAAGTTTTCTCATTTAGATCTCATTGACCACCTGGGGCCTTCCATGCTGGTCACAAACAGTTTAACCTTTCTGGGTGAGTCATACACATCTGTTCACATTGTCACCATATTGTACTGTTCCACCTGTCACCATATTGTACTGTTCCACCTGTCACCATATTGTACTGTTCCACCAGTCACTATATTGTACTGTTCCACCTGTCACCATATTGTACTGTTCCACCTGTCACCATATTGTACTGTTCCACCTGTCACCATATTGTACTGTTCCACCTGTCACCATATTGTACTGTTCCACCTGTCACCATATTGTACTGTTCCACCTGTCACCATATTGTACTGTTCCACCTGTCACCATATTGTACTGTTCCACCTGTCACCATATTGTACTGTTCCACCTGTCACCATATTGTACTGTTCCACCTGTCACTATATTGTACTGTTCCACCTGTCACCATATTGTACTGTTCCACCTGTCACCATATTGTCCTGTTCCACCTGTCACTTATTGTACTGTTCCACCTGTCACCATATTGTACTGTTCCACCTGTCACCATATTGTACTGTTCCACCTGTCACCATATTGTACTGTTCCACCTGTCACTATATTGTACTGTTCCACCAGTCACTATATTGTACTGTTCCACCTGTCACTATATTGTACTGTTCCACCTGTCACCATATTGTCCTGTTCCACCTGTCACTTATTGTACTGTTCCACCTGTCACCATATTGTACTGTTCCACCTGTCACCATATTGTACTGTTCCACCTGTCACCATATTGTACTGTTCCACCTGTCACTATATTGTACTGTTCCACCAGTCACTATATTGTCCTGTTCCACCTGTCACTTATTGTACTGTTCCACCTGTCACCATATTGTACTGTTCCACCTGTCACTTATTGTACTGTTCCACCTGTCACCATATTGTACTGTTCCACCTGTCACCATATTGTACTGTTCCACCTGTCACCATATTGTACTGTTCCACCTGTCACCATATTGTACTGTTCCACCTGTCACTATATTGTACTGTTCCACCTGTCACTATATTGTACTGTTCCACCTGTCACTATATTGTCCTGTTCCACCTGTCACTTATTGTACTGTTCCACCTGTCACCATATTGTACTGTTCCACCTGTCACTATATTGTACTGTTCCACCAGTCACTATATTGTACTGTTCCACCTGTCACTATATTGTCCTGTTCCACCTGTCACTTATTGTACTGTTCCACCTGTCACCATATTGTACTGTTCCACCTGTCACTTATTGTACTGTTCCACCTGTCACCATATTGTACTGTTCCACCTGTCACCATATTGTACTGTTCCACCTGTCACCATATTGTACTGTTCCACCTGTCACCATATTGTACTGTTCCACCTGTCACTATATTTTACTGTTCCACCTGTCACTATATTGTACTGTTCCACCTGTCACTATATTGTACTGTTCCACCTGTCACCATATTGTACTGTTCCACCTGTCACCATATTGTACTGTTCCACCTGTCACTATATTGTCCTGTTCCACCTGTCACCATATTGTACTGTTCCACCTGTCACTTATTGTACTGTTCCACCGGTCACCATATTGTACTGTTCCACCTGTCACCATATTGTACTGTTCCACCTGTCACTATATTGTACTGTTCCACCTGTCACTATATTGTACTGTTCCACCTGTCACTATATTGTACTGTTCCACCTGTCACTATATTGTACTGTTCCACCTGTCACCATATTGTACTGTTCCACCTGTCACCATATTGTACTGTTCCACCTGTCACCATATTGTACTGTTCCACCTGTCACTATATTGTCCTGTTCCACCTGTCACTTATTGTACTGTTCCACCTGTCACCATATTGTACTGTTCCACCTGTCACTATATTGTACTGTTCCACCTGTCACCATATTGTACTGTTCCACCTGTCACCATATTGTACTGTTCCACCTGTCACCATATTGTACTGTTCCACCTTTCACCATATTGTACTGTTCCACCTGTCACCATATTTTACTGTTCCACCAGTCACTATATTGTACTGTTCCACCTGTCACCATATTGTACTGTTCCACCTGTCACCATATTGTACTGTTCCACCTGTCACCATATTGTACTGTTCCACCTGTCACCATATTGTACTGTTCCACCTGTCACTATATTGTACTGTTCCACCTGTCACTATATTGTACTGTTCCACCTGTCACTATACTGTACTGTTCCACCTGTCACTATACTGTACTGTTCCACCTGTCACCATATTGTACTGTTCCACCTGTCACTATATTGTACTGTTCCACCTGTCACCATATTGTACTGTTCCACCTGTCACCATATAGTACTGTTCCATGTGTCACCATATTGTACTGTTTTCCACCTGTCACTATATTGTATTTTGTAACTGTATTTGTATTTTGTAACTATATTGTATATTGGGGTGGGTGGGTGAGGGTATCTGTGTGGGTGTGGGTGATGATATTGTGTGGTATGTGGGTGGTGGATATGTGTGTGGTGTGTAGGTGGGGATGTGTTGTGGTATGTGGGTGTGGGATATGTGTGTGTGGTGCGTGGGTTGGGAATATTGCGTGGTAGGGGATGTATGTGATGTGCGGGTGGGGGATTGGGTTGGGGCATGTGTGGGTGGGTGGAGGATGTATGTGTGCTTGGTGGGGTGTGTGTGAGTTGATTGGGGATGTATAGGTGATTAGGGATATGTATGTATGTGGGTAGGGAGATGTCAGTTAGTGTATGGTTTGGGGATGTGTGAGTGGATGTGCAATGTGTGGGTTGGTGGGGGATGTGTGTGCGTGGGTGGGGAATATGTGGTCGATGGGGGTGTGGCTGGGGGATGGGTGGTTGGAGGTGTGGGTGGGGAGAGAATGTGTGGGTTAGGATGTGTATGTGGGTGGGCGCGGGATGTGTGGGTTGGTGGGGGATGTTTGTGGGTGGCGAGTGTGTTTGGGTTGGGGGGAACAGTTGAGGGCAGTGTGTGTGAGTGGAGGATTTGCGGGAGAAAGATGGGTTGGTTGGTGGGGTATGTATGTGTCCCTGGGTGTTTGAGTAGGTGGGGGTGTGTGTGTGGGTGGGGTGATGTGTGGGTAGGTGGGAGATGGGCCTCATAACATGGTAATTTGCCTTGTTTATGTTTACAACATTCATTTCACAATGTTTATTTTTCTTCCTATGTGAATGTATAATGCTCTTGATGAATGAAAGACGAGTGATTGGAAGGGCCGAATGTAAGACGGGCCTGTGTGCCCAATTTGTGACCCTTTTAAAATAAAGTTGATTTGATTTGATTTGTACTATTCCACTTGTCACTATATAGTACTCTGCGCTGTTGCATTCCTTCTCTTCACCGTTGTATTTTCTCTTCACTGTTGTACAGTTGAGTCCACTTAAGTCGAACTCGGATAAGTAGAATTTCGCTTAAGTCGACGTTACTGGCTTAGTCCCGGCCATTATCCTTCTTTATCATTGTATAAAAAGTCCTGATAAGTTGAATTCAGTTAACTCGAATTTTCGGATTAGCCGAACGTAAAAATGAATACCAACTATATAAGTGTTCATGTTTAAGTCGAACTGTTCATTTCACACACACACACCCCCCCCCCCCCCCCCCCCCCAAAAAAAAAATTTGTTTTGCGAAAGAATTATTTTTAGTCAGCCTGGAGAACAACAATCTCGCACATATGCTATTTCGCTTTATGTCAATGGCTGCTAGTGAACGAAAGCTTTCTATTTTAACTTTAGAAAGAAAGATTGTGCTGTTGGAAGAGGTTTAACATAGAAGAAAGTGAATATAGAAGAGAATTTGGTATTCTAACATCAACACTTTCTGGCATTTTAAAGCATAAAGACCGCTACAGAAAATTGTTTTTTGATGTTGCCCTTTTAAAATGGTTCACTGCGATTAGATCAGCAAATGTACCAGTAAATGGGCCTTTACTTATTGCGAAAGCAGAAGAATTTGCACGTCTTGGAGGTCAGACAGACTGGAATTGTAGTGCTGGCTGGTTGGATCGTTTAAAAAAACTACAAACTTTTTCTTTAATTAATTTGGAAATTTTCATATGACTTTAATCTTCCGTTTTCTAAAATAATTAAACATGTCAGATATTGTTTTGCTATTATTTGTTCACTAACTGTATTTCCTAAGTGGTACAATCATTTTACTCAATGCTACTGCATGGTACACATGTGTTAGTGTAAATATGTGTATAGTCTGGATAAGTAGAATTTCGGATAAGTAGAACACATTCCTTCGGCCCCTGTGACTTCTACTTATCCAGACTCCACTGTATTTTCTCTTCCCTTTTTGTCCTCACCATTATATATTGTCCTCACTGTTGTATATTGTCCTCACTGTTGTATATTGTCCTCACTGTTGTATATTGTCCTCACTGTTGTATATTGTCCTCACTGTTGTATATTGTCCTCACTGTTGTATATCGTCCTCACTGTTGTATATCGTCCTCACTGTTGTATATTGTCCTCACTGTTGTATATTATCCTCACTGTTGTATATTGTCCTCACTGTTGTATATTGTCCTCATCGTTGTATATTGTCCTCACCGTTGTATATTGTCCTCACCATTGTATATTGTCCTCACCGTTGTATATTGTCCTCACTGTTGTATTCCCTGCCCTGTTACTCCCCCTCCCGACCTGGATGTATTTAAATGTGACCTACTTGTGCACGTTGCAGGCAAGTACCGGGAGTTCCACTCACTCTACAACAGCGGTGACATCTCTGGGGCCAGCGCACTGCTTCTATCTCTGATTTCTTCACGTCTGGCTCCGAAAACGTAGGTACCCTTGTGAAATCACATCAACCATGTACACACAATCGGATCACATCAACCATGTACACACAATAAGATCACATCAACCATGTTCACACAATAAAGTCACATCAACCATGTACACACAATAAGGTCACATCAACCGTGTACACACAATAAGGTCACATCAACCAGGTACACAATCAGATCACATCAACCAGGTATACACAGTAAGGTCACATCAACCATGTACACACGATAAGATCACGTCAACGATGTTAGTTAGTTAGTCTTTCCTCTTGAGCCTAAGGCGGCGCATAGGGCAGAAGTCCTGACTCTCCATGCCTGGTGGTTCGCTGCTACCTGTTGTAGACGTCAACGATGTACACAATAATAATATCACATCAACCATGTACACAATAAGGTCACACCAACCATGTACACACAAGATCACATCAAACATGTACATACAATCAGATCAGTCAACAGTCTACACAATAAGATCACATCAGCCATGTACACACAATCAGATGACATCACCAGTCTACACACAATCAGATGACATCACCAGTCTACACACAGTGAAATGACATCAACCATGTACACAAAGTGTGTCTTATAAAATGTGAAAGGTGAACTACTCAGCTGCAGTGGTCAGGTTTGCTCTAGTCCATGCAGGAGCCAGGTCACCCCATCAGGCCCTCATACAGGAGCCAGGTCACCCCATCAGGCCCTCATACAGGAGCCAGGTCACCCCATCAGGCCCACATACAGGAGCCAGGTCACCTCATCAGGCCGATGGTGTCTGGTTCAGTTCCCACTTGTGGAAGGGTTGTTGCGCTGGGCGACCTTGAGATCTAGCCAGCCTTGTGTGAAGAGTGCTACAGATGTCTTGAGGTCTAGCCAGCCCTGTGTGAAGAGTGCTACAGATGTCTTGAGATCTAGCCAGTCTTGTGTGAAGAGTGCTACAGATGTCTTGAGATCTAGCCAGTCTTGTGTGAAGAGTGCTACAGATGTCTTGAGGTCTAGCCAGTCTTGTGTGAAGAGTGCTACAGATGTCTTGAGATCTAGCCAGTCTTGTGTGAAGAGTGCTACAGATGTCTTGAGGTCTAGCCAGCCCTGTGTGAAGAGTGCTACAGATGTCTTGAGATCTAGCCAGTCTTGTGTGAAGAGTGCTACAGATGTCTTGAGATCTAGCCAGTCTTGTGTGAAGAGTGCTACAGATGTCTTGAGGTCTAGCCAGTCTTGTGTGAAGAGTGCTACAGATGTCTTGAGATCTAGCCAGTCTTGTGTGAAGAGTGCTACAGATGTCTTGAGGTCTAGCCAGCCCTGTGTGAAGAGTGCTACAGATGTCTTGAGATCTAGCCAGTCTTGTGTGAAGAGTGCTACAGATGTCTTGAGATCTAGCCAGCCTTGTGTGAAGAGTGCTACAGATGTCTTGAGGTCTAGCCAGCCCTGTGTGAAGAGTGCTACAGATGTCTTGAGATCTAGCCAGTCTTGTGTGAAGAGTGCTACAGATGTCTTGAGGTCTAGCCAGTCTTGTGTGAAGAGTGCTACAGATGTCTTGAGGTCTAGCCAGTCTTGTGTGAAGAGTGCTACAGATGTCTTGGTTAGGCAAGCTAGGTGGGGAAGGGGACTGGCCCACCTGTCTCAAAATGTTGTAATCTGGAATAGTGAGGTCCTGCATTCCTGTGTAGAGAGTGCCACTCCCTCCAGACACATTCTATCCCAGGTGACAGGTGACAGGTGACGGCTTCCCTCTACCTGTGGGTGAGTTTTCCTAACAATTTTGCCAGTACAGTGGCCTTACAGCCTTCTGTGTGTAACGTCCAGCTGTGGAGACTGTGAGGTGTACAGCTGGCATGAGTTATCTCCTGTTTTGTCCCCCTCATGTGAGAAGGCTAGGTGTTGGATTTCACTACTGAAGAAATTATGGGAGGTTTGTGATATTAGGAGCTGATGGTTCTTGAAAGGAGGACACGTTCCAGTCTCATGCTGGGCACAGATGGTCATGGCTTACAAGAAGAAATATATGTTTGGTTTGTTGAAAGGTTGAATCTTGTGTTTGCTTACAGTTGTTTGTGGCCAGAAGATGTTTATAATCTGAAGTTTTTAGGCAGGTTGGAAATAACAAGGCAGTCATCTTGGTTTTGATACTTAGCTTGTGTAACCTCATGTAAAGTTGTGTAAGTTTGTGACGGTGAGTTTCTCTAACATGTGTATCCTCATGTAAAGTTGTGTAGGTTTGTGACGGTGTGTTTCTCTAACATGTGGTTCCTCATGTAAAGTTGTGTAAGTTTGTGACAGTGAGTTTCTCTAACATGTGTATCCTCATGTAAAGTTGTGTAGGTTTGTGACGGTGAGTTTCTCTAACATGTCAGCTGAATGTTGTCTTTGATCCTGGACGAGCCCCCATCTGCCAGGGCCCAACTGGATTTTATGGGTTGGCCGATTTAATGCTGACCTTCGTAAATGACTTCTTTCTGCTTGATTCCAACAAGGGATATGACTAATTCGTCTCTTCTTCTCCAGTCGGCACCACAGTAGTTTCTCAGCACTTAACTTTGCTGATGGTAAACTAATGTTCTACACACATTTCACCAACTCACAACAGTAGAGGTATAACTTTAACAGTAGTGAACTCGAACAGTAGTCGACTCAAACGCCAGTTGTAATTTTCATACGTGTAATGGGCTACACAAACTAGAATGAACACCATCACTATAACATTCAGATATTCGAGAATAGACTTCACACTGTTCTTCTAACACAAACTAGCTCTTTAACCCTTTACAGGGCAGACGCTTGTCCGTTTTGTAGCCCTGAACGGGCAAGATTTTTTCAGGTTCTGTAAAATTTCAGGTCGCGTTAGTAAAAACATCATAAATAAGGTGTTAGTCAACCGATTTTAGTTAAATAAACAACACAATGAAGGGAAAAGCATGCAGAATATGTTACTCACGTGATTGTTGCCGGTAATCCATATATGAACACAAATATTTAAGAAATACGGCATGTTTGTGATTTTCCGTTACCTATACGGCAATTTACAAACACATTTTCAGAATCATAATCACTTTCTTTAAAGTCCGACTCACGACTGCTAATGCAAAGTAACGCTTTGCACTGATATCTAGCTCCGATTAATAATCAACTTCATGCCCTTTAATGTCATTTAAATTGAACAGAGCGAAATCTCGGCTATCACTTGAAGAATCGCCGAAATCCATTTTGAAAAACAGCGTAATAATCCCGAAAACTATCAAAAAAAAAGTCCGTTCAAATTCATGATAGCGCGTTTACAAATGGCGGCCACATTGTCAAGCTATCGGCGAAAGTGAAAGTAGCCGTCGGAAGTGTCGGAAAGCCGAGAGATCGCGTTTTTACAATGCATAATAGTATCGGCCGGAATCGGACGCTACGCTCGTTTTAAGCGATCGGCCGTTAATGGTCGCTATGCCCTGTAAAGGGTTAAAAGAGTGACGCAGTGTTGGCCATTACTCTAAACGTGGTCTGCCCTGGATGAAGCCACATCGTAGACTCCTTTGTCTGGACCCCCACTTCCTGTTCATTTGGGAAGGGAACATTTTTCACGTTCCGGTGTTCACTTGCTGAACGCTGCCACAACCTCTAATCTCTGACCTGGGTTATGACCTAACTATGCCATGACATCATCACGGTCATGGCAGTGAACAGTTATGGAAATGAATGTCCTTGCCTGTGACTCACTTTGCTGCCCTTCCACTGAGTCAGGGCCTCACAAAGACACAATATTTATTCCTTTGTCAAGCATTTTCTCTTGATTTTACTTTCTTCTATTGTTTTTAGCAGTGCCATTATTTTGTCTAGGTGTGCATAATTTTACCTCCTTTGTAGAAACCATTGTTGTCTGTTGTTTTAATGATGTCTGTTTCTGCTTTTATTACCTGTTATATTTCTATTTTCATGGCATCAGTTGTCCGCTTCTTCTTTTCCTTGCCAAGTTCATGATGAACTCTCCCACTCTGGGAGTTGCTCTTTAGTTCCCTACAGCATGTAGTTTCATGTTGATGTAGTGGGCCAGTATATGTTTCTCAACTGGTTGTAGAGAGGACAACCCTGCAGAACTTGTACAGCGGTTTGTTTGTCTAGTTCACACTTGCTGAGTGGTGAAGCTGTTATGGTAATTGTGTTTGTGTTTTTATCTCACTAATTAGTCTGCTAGATTTTCACTTGATTGTAAAACACACGGCTGATAACCTCTGTCGTCGTCATGACCCATGCTCTGTTTGTTGTCATCTCCAGCTTCTGGATGACCATGCTGATGGATGTCTTGCCACTGTTGAGCTTGAGCCTGCCTCAGGTGAGTTGACCGCTAGTATGGTGTCTCACTGTGATGAGTTGACCACCAGTAAGATGAGTTGACCATGAACATGGTCAGTTGTCTCACTAGTAAGCTGTCTCACTGTGATGATTTGACCATAAACATGGTGAGTTGACCGCTAGTATGGTGTCTCACTATGATGAGATGACCATTAACATGGTTAATTGACCGCTAGTATGGTGTCTCACTATGATGAGATGACCATTAACATGGTTAATTGACCACTAGTATGGTGTCTCACTGTGATGAGTTGACCATGAACATGGTGAGTTGACCACTAGTATGGTGTCTCACTGTGATGATTTGACCATGAACATGGTTGTCTCACTAGTAAGCTGTCTCACTGTGATGAGTTGACCATAAACATGGTGAGTTGACCACTAGTATGGTGTCTCACTGTGATGATTTGACCATGAACATGGTGAGTTGACCACTAGTATGGTGTCTCACTGTGATGATTTGACCATGAACATGGTGAGTTGACCACTAGTATGGTGTCTCACTGTGATGATTTGACCATGAACATGGTTGTCTCACTAGTAAGCTGTCTCACTGATGAGTTGACCATAAACATGGTGAGTTGACCTCTAGTATGGTGTCTCACTGTGATGAGTTGACCATAAATATGGTGAGTTGATCATTAGTGTGGTGTCTCACTGTGATGAGTTGACCATGAACATGGTAAGTTGACCATCAACAAAGTGGGTTGACCATCAACAAAGTGGGTTGACCATAAGATGGAGTCTCATTATGAGTTGACCATCAACTAGGTGAGTTGTCCATCAACATGGTGAGTTGACTATACATATGGTCATGAGAGGTAGCATTCTCACCTCAGCATAATTGTGAGAGGTAGCGTTCTCACCTCAGCATAATTGTGAGAGGTAGCATTCTCACCTCAGCATAATTGTGAGAGGTAGCATTCTCACCTCAGCATAATTGTGAGAGGTAGCATTCTCACCTCAGCATAATTGTGAGAGGTAGCATTCTCACCTCAGCATAATTGTGAGAGGTAGCATTCTCACTTCAGCATAATTGTAAGAGGTAGCATTCTCACCTCAGCATAATTGTGAGAGGTAGCATTCTCACTTCAGCATAATTGTGAGTTGAGTTGATTCAAGAACCGACATCACTGCACTCAGGGCATTCCCATAATCACTCAGTCATCTTCAACAGCCAGCGTATAGGTCCAATACTACCCCTGGAAGAGGTGCCCGTTGTAATCTGATTATATGTCCGTTTTGCTTTACCTCTGAGTGACGACTGTCTACCAGATCCTCTGACCACTCCCTGCTGCCACACACTACCTCAGGACAGACTGCATGCCCGCTTAAAAAAAAACAGCAACAAAGACAATAATAATGGTAAATTATCTCGAACGACTAGCCAAAAAAAGAAAATTAAAAAATTCCCATATGTGTGACACGTTACACCCACCTTGGGTATTCATGATGCCCATGTTAAACATTGCCTCAACGAGTCATGTATTATTGATTATTTTTCATGTGTTTTAATGCTTATTGTTCTTTTGTTGTCAAAGAATTGCTTCATAAGAGATGTTGAATGAAAGAATGTATGAGAGGAAATAGAAAAGAATGTCAGACGGACCTGCGTGTCCAATTCTTAACCCTTTGAAAATAAAGATTTTTGTTCATTCGTTCTCTCTAGACCAGTGGTTTTCAACCTTTTTTGGCCCATTCCCCCTTTACTATTTGTTTAGAATGTCATCCCCACCCCCCTTTTTGGAATTTCCTCCCTATAAATCCCCCCCACCCTTACACAGCATACATAAAAATGGAAGCTAAATTTAATAACACATACTAGAACAAGTCTAGACATCTACATAAAACGTGAATTGTGGGTCTACTTACGTTATAAAATGAAATTCATTAGGGCAAGAAGCACAGAATCGTAAAATTTAGAGGGAAAAACAATATCAAGTAACTGGTTCTTGTATTAATGCGATCTTGAAAAAATCTTAATCCCCCCCCCCCCCCCCCCCCCCCCCCCGGAATCCCTAAAATTCCCCACCGGTTGAGATCCACTGCTCTAGACTATGATAGTCTGTCTGTTCTTCTGCATTATTCATGCGCTCAAGCCTTGGCATCTGTCTTATCATGCATCAAATCACCCCTTAATGATGCAACACCAGCCATTCTCTCTGCCTGTTCATTTCAAACCACACCAGTGTCCTGAAGGAAAGATCCATTGAATGCCCACAATCCACGATCTTTGAATCGATGCATCCCATAATGCATGCCAGTCTCCACCTTTGACAGCTTTGTGAATCAGTCGCAATCACATCATGCATCTACAGTTTGTTCTCCAACCAACAGAAGGCTGCAGTAACTACCTCCACCTCCATTCTCAGACTTATGGTTGTGGTGTTATATACCAAGCTCTACTTTACTAAACATCTGCCATTTGTATTTGCTATGAATCTCAAGCAGCATAATTATGAGAGGTAGCATGATGTTTGCTCTAAGCAATGATTTGTTTTAGTGAGCATGCAATCAGTGGATGTTTATAGGTGATTTGTCACTTGTAGGATAGAGCTTAGAAACAGGCTGTCAATCAGTCTTCATCTGAAAGTGGGCTGAAGAGAGCCTGAAGCATCACCACCAGTTGCTGTTGGAGGCTACACTGACAGTAGAAGAAACACTCGAGGTCCCAGGTAAACTGCTTTGATGGGACTATTATTCCTTAATGTTATTATTTCAGTTTAGTTTTGGCTGCGGAGATTGGGTAAATTTGTCTGTATTTAACAAACTTCTTTACTGGATGTTTAGTAGTTATATATGTTTTGTCTTTAGGAGAGGTTTGTATAAGCGAGATATGTTACGCCTAGATATAAGAATTCATGTGTCATACGTTGGTCTGCCCGTACAGGTGGTGTTGAACGTACAGAAGACCTACGAGGTGATGCACTGTCTGGAAGAGCTGCAGCGGGACGGCACCGACAACTACAAGGTGGGTGGGGTTAATGCCGGCCTAGAACTGGGGCAGATGTACAATCTATAGGTCACTGGACTTTGAGATGTGGTCTCTGCAGACGTGGTCTCTGTAGACATGATCTCTGTAGACGTCTTTGTAGTAGATGTGATCTCTGTTAGAAAAAATGCTGAAAACACCAGGATAGGTAACAAGAGTTATGAAGATGACAGAAAACAACTCATAAAGAGAACTGATTACTCATATCAGTAGTGAAAACTGCACATTGTTGTAGACATGATCTCTGGAGATGTAACTGTAAATGTGATCTCTGGAGATGTGGTCCCTGTAGTAGATGTGATCTCTGTAGGTGTGGTCCCTGTAGTAGATGTGATCTCTGTAGGTGTTGTCCCTGTAGTAGGTGTGATCTCTGTAGTAGATGTGATCTCTGTAGTAGATGTGATCTCTGTAGTAGGTGTGATCTCTGTAGGTGTGGTCCCTGTAGTAGACCTGATCTCTGTAGTAGATGTGATCTCTGTAGTAGATGTGATCTCTGTAGTAGATGTGATCTCTGTAGGTGTTGTCCCTGTAGTAGGTGTGATCTCTGTAGTAGATGTGATCTCTGTAGTAGATGTGATCTCTGTAGTAGGTGTGATCTCTGTAGTAGATGTGATCTCTGTAGTAGATGTGATCTCTGTAGTAGATGTGATCTCTGTAGGTGTTGTCCCTGTAGTAGATGTGATCTCTGTAGGTGTGGTCCCTGTAGTAGACCTGATCTCTGTAGATGTGGTCTCTGTAGACATCTCTGTTGTAGATGTGATCTTTGTAGACGTGATCTGTGTAGAAGAATGCTGAAAACACCAGGATAGGTAACAAGAGTTATGACGATGACAGAAAACAACTCGTATATGAGAAGTGAATACTGCACGTTGTGTGGACACAGCACGAGAAGATGTTGGTTGTGGACACAGAATGAGAAGATGTTGGTTGTGGACACAGCATGAGAAGATGTTGGTTGTGGACACAGCATGAGAAGATGTTGGTTGTGGACACAGCATGAGAAGATGTTGGTTGTGAACACAACATGAGAAGATGTTGGTTGTGGGTACAGCATGAGAAGATGTTGGTTGTGGACACAGTATGAGATGTTGGTTGTGGACACAGCATGAGAAGATGTTGGTTGTGGACACAGCATGAGAAGATGTTGGTTGTGGACACAGCATGAGAAGATGTTGGTTGTGGACACAGCATGAGAAGATGTTGGTTGTGGACACAGCATGAGAAGATGTTGGTTGTGGACACAGCATGAGAAGATGTTGGTTGTGGACACAGCATGAGAAGATATTGGTTGTGGACACAGCATGAGAAGATGTTGGTTGTGGACACAGCATGAGAAGATGTTGGTTGTGGGTACAGCATGAGAAGATGTTGATTGTGGACACAGCATGAGAAGATGTTGGTTGTGGACACAGCATGAGAAGATGTTGGTTGTGGGTACAGCATGAGAAGATGTTGGTTGTGGACACAGCATGAGAAGATGTTGGTTGTGGACACAGCATGATAAGATGTTGGTTGTGGACACAGCATGATAAGATGTTGGTTGTGGACACAGCATGAGATGATGTTGGTTGTGGACACAGCATGAGAAGATGTTGGTTGTGAACATAGCATGAGAAGATGTTGGTTGTGGACACAGCATGAGAAGATGTTGGTTGAGGACACAGCATGAGAAGATGTTGGTTGTGGACACAGCTGAAGACGTTTGGTTGTGAACCCTCAGGGAGCCTGAGCTTGTAATTCTGTGTCCAGTGCTGAAGCATTGAGGTCATCTGTGTCCAGTGCTGAAGCATTGAGGTCATCTGTGTTCAGTGCTGAAGCATTGAGGTCATCTGTGTCCAGTGCTGAAGCATTGAGGTCATCTGTGTCCAGTGCTGAAGCATTGAGGTCATCTGTGTCCAGTGCTGAAGCATTGAGGTCATCTGTGTCCAGTGCTGAAGCATTGAGGTCATCTGTGTCCAGTGCTGAAGCATTGAGGTCATCTGTGTCCAGTGCTGAAGCATTGAGGTCATCTGTGTCCAGTGCTGAAGCATTGAGGTCATCTGTGTCCAGTGCTGAAGCATTGAGGTCATCTGTGTCCAGTGCTGAAGCATTGAGGTCATCTGTGTCCAGTGCTGAAGCATTGAGGTCATCTGTGTCCAGTGCTGAAGCATTGAGGTCATCTGTGTCCAGTGCTGAAGCATTGAGGTCATCTGTGTCCAGTGCTGAAGCATTGAGGTCATCTGTGTCCAGTGCTGAAGCATTGAGGTCATCTGTGTCCAGTGCTGAAGCATTGAGGTCATCTGTGTCCAGTGCTGAAGCATTGAGGTCATCTGTGTCCAGTGCTGAAGCATTGAGGTCATCTGTGTCCAGTGCTGAAGCATTGAGGTCATCTGTGTCCAGTGCTGAAGCATTGAGGTCATCTGTGTCCAGTGCTGAAGCATTGAGGTCATCTGTGTCCAGTGCTGAAGCATTGAGGTCATCTGTGTCCAGTGCTGAAGCATTGAGGTCATCTGTGTCCAGTGCTGAAGCATTGAGGTCATCTGTGTCCAGTGCTGAAGCATTGAGGTCATCTGTGTCCAGTGCTGAAGCATTGAGGTCATCTGTGTCCAGTGCTGAAGCATTGAGGTCATCTGTGTCCAGTGCTGAAGCATTGAGGTCATCTGTGTCCAGTGCTGAAGCATTGAGGTCATCTGTGTCCAGTGCTGAAGCATTGAGGTCATCTGTGTCCAGTGCTGAAGCATTGAGGTCATCTGTGTCCAGTGCTGAAGCATTGAGGTCATCTGTGTCCAGTGCTGAAGCATTGAGGTCATCTGTGTCCAGTGCTGAAGCATTGAGGTCATCTGTGTCCAGTGCTGAAGCATTGAGGTCATCTGTGTCCAGTGCTGAAGCATTGAGGTCATCTGTGTCCAGTGCTGAAGCATTGAGGTCATCTGTGTCCAGTGCTGAAGCATTGAGGTCATCTGTGTCCAGTGCTGAAGCATTGAGGTCATCTGTGTCCAGTGCTGAAGCATTGAGGTCATCAGAGCCCCAGACAGGACTTGTGACTGTGGAAGTGAGGTTGACCTGGAGACTTCTCTCCCCACCCAGTGCTACAGTACCATCTCCCCACCCAGTGCTACAGTACCATCTCCCCACCCAGTGCTACAGTACCATCTCCCCATCCAGTGCTACAGTACTATCTACATAAGGACAGCTGCAGAAACTTCCACAGGTTGCAGGGTCAACAAACTCCGCACCTACTTCCACGGATAGATTTGAGAAGGAGACAAACTGGAATATGCTTCAGAAACAGGACAGTTTTTGTGCAAGAGGAACTGGAATATGTTGTGGAAACAGCACAGTTGAAGGGCAAAAGAAACTGGGAAATGGTAGATCAATGCATTTTTGTGATATTAGTTCAGACTTGCAGACTCGCTGTTTCATCATTAAATATTACTTGTTATATATGCAACTGTTTCATTACTAACATCCGTTCACAGACTCATTTTGCATAGAAATCTATCCATACATTTCTTTTTGTGTCATTGAAATTCGTTCACACAAATGATTTCATTCATTGACATATGTCTGTGTCAGTTCCTGTCAGTGAACTTATCAACATAAATTCCCGATGTTGAAATCGGTGGACATAAAAATTATTTCATTCGGTGAATTCTATGTAAATTGCTTTCATTGAAATGTGTCCACTATGTACATTTGTTTGCAGAACCTGGCAGATTCAGAACTGGACAAACTCAAACTGCTGAGAATGGCCTTGACACGAAACCTTTCAAGGGCAATCATCGAAGAAGGGTCTGTGAAGCTGGTATCTTAGCAACAGGTGCAGCACAGCCAGCAGGAAGTGAACAGCATCATCTGTTCTCATCTCCAATGTTAGGGTTCTGAAGTTGTCCAGTTTTCTGCCGGCCACAAGATCATTGGCCAGACAATGTTACTCTCTCTAAATCAGTGTTTCCCAACCTTTTTTTTGAAGTTATTTTAGTTAACTTCAGTCTCAAGTCTCCCCGTTTTGTTATATTCAGCCGATTTCTTCCATTTTCGAATTGCCCCCCTTAACAGTCAAATTGCCCCCCTGTGGGGCGTGGGCCCCACGTTGGGAAACACTGCTCTAAATGATGAGATGAGCATGCAAGGGGCATAACCTTTCATTATCCAGGCATGAAAGTGTCTGCACTGTTGTGATTGTGATCATTTCACTGTCTGAGATAATAAACAATGACAGTTGAATTTTCTGTCCTCTGTTTTGTCCGCCTGAAATGGAAATATGCTGTCTGCACGTGATGCCTACACAAGTAGAACAGAGTGTATGGTTTGTCAGTGATGCCTACACAAGTAGAGCAGAGTGTATGGTTTGTCAGTGATGTCTACACAAGTAGAGCAGAGTGTATGGTTTGTCAGTGATGTCTACACAAGTAGAGCAGAGTGTATGGTTTCAGTGATGTCTACACAAGTAGAGCAGAGTGTATGGTTTGTCAGTGATGTCTACACAAGTAGAGCAGAGTGTATGGTTTGTCAGTGATGTCTACACAAGTAGAGCAGAGTGTATGGTTTGTCAGTGATGTCTACACAAGTAGAGCAGAGTGTATGGTTTGTCAGTGATGTCTACACAAGTAGAGCAGAGTGTATGGTTTGTCAGTGATGTCTACACAAGTAGAGCAGAGTGTATGGTTTGTCAGTGATGTCTACACAAGTAGAGCAGAGTGTATGGTTTGTCAGTGATGTCTACACAAGTAGAGCAGAGTGTATGGTTTGTCAGTGATGTCTACACAAGTAGAGCAGAGTGTATGGTTTGTCAGTGATGTCTACACAAGTAGAGCAGAGTGTATGGTTTGTCAGTGATGTCTACACAAGTAGAGCAGAGTGTATGGTTTGTCAGTGATGTCCACACAAGTAGAGCAGAGTGTATGGTTTGTCAGTGATGTCTACACAAGTAGAGCAGAGTGTATGGTTTGTCAGTGATGTCTACACAAGTAGAGCAGTGTGTATGGTTTGTCAGTGATGTCCACACAAGTAGAGCAGAGTGTATGGTTTGTCAGTGATGTCCACACAAGTAGAGCAGAGTGTATGGTTTGTCAGTGATGTCCACACAAGTAGAGCAGAGTGTATGGTTTGTCAGTGATGTCCACACAAGTAGAGCAGAGTGTATGGTTTGTCAGTGATGTCCACACAAGTAGAGCAGAGTGTATGGTTTGTCAGTGATGTCCACACAAGTAGAGCAGAGTGTATGGTTTGTCAGTGATGTCCACACAAGTAGAGCAGAGTGTATGGTTTGTCAGTGATGTCCACACAAGTAGAGCAGAGTGTATGGTTTGTCAGTGATGTCCACACAAGTAGAGCAGAGTGTATGGTTTGTCAGTGATGTCCACACAAGTAGAGCAGAGTGTATGGTTTGTCAGTGATGTCCACACAAGTAGAGCAGAGTGTATGGTTTGTCAGTGATGTCCACACAAGTAGAGCAGAGTGTATGGTTTGTCAGTGATGTCTACACAAGTAGAGCAGAGTGTATGGTTTGTCAGTGATGTCCACACAAGTAGAGCAGAGTGTATGGTTTGTCAGTGATGTCCACACAAGTAGAGCAGAGTGTATGGTTTGTCAGTGATGTCCACACAAGTAGAGCAGAGTGTATGGTTTGTCAGTGATGTCCACACAAGTAGAGCAGAGTGTATGGTTTGTCAGTGATGTCCACACAAGTAGAGCAGAGTGTATGGTTTGTCAGTGATGTCCACACAAGTAGAGCAGAGTGTATGGTTTGTCAGTGATGTCCACACAAGTAGAGCAGAGTGTATGGTTTGTCAGTGATGTCCACACAAGTAGAGCAGAGTGTATGGTTTGTCAGTGATGTCCACACAAGTAGAGCAGAGTGTATGGTTTGTCAGTGATGTCCACACAAGTAGAGCAGAGTGTATGGTTTGTCAGTGATGTCCACACAAGTAGAGCAGAGTGTATGGTTTGTCAGTGATGTCCACACAAGTAGAGCAGAGTGTATGGTTTGTCAGTGATGTCCACACAAGTAGAGCAGAGTGTATGGTTTGTCAGTGATGTCCACACAAGTAGAGCAGAGTGTATGGTTTGTCAGTGATGTCCACACAAGTAGAGCAGAGTGTATGGTTTGTCAGTGATGTCTACACAAGTAGAGCAGAGTGTATGGTTTGTCAGTGATGTCTACACAAGTAGAGCAGAGTGTATGGTTTGCCAGTGATGTCCACACAAGTAGAGCAGAGTGTATGGTTTGTCAGTGATGTCTACACAAGTAGAGCAGAGTGTATGGTTTGTCAGTGATGTCCACACAAGTAGAGCAGAGTGTATGGTTTGTCAGTGATGTCCACACAAGTAGAGCAGAGTGTATGGTTTGTCAGTGATGTCTACACAAGTAGAGCAGAATGTATGGTTTGTCAGTGATGTCTACACAAGTAGAGCAGAGTGTATGGTTTGTCAGTGATGTCCACACAAGTAGAGCAGAATGTATGGTTTGTCAGTGATGTCTACACAAGTAGAGCAGAGTGTATGGTTTGTCAGTGATGTCTACACAAGTAGAGCAGAGTGTATGGTTTGTCAGTGATGTCCACACAAGTAGAGCAGTGTTAGAGCCACTGGCATGGTCTTTAATATAAAGATGGTGGGGAAGCTTTTGTGAGAATGGTTTGTGTGCAATACAGAAACTTCAACACACTTCAGAACAGAGGGGAATGTGTCAGGGGTCCCCTGTTCGTACTTGGCTCCAAAGTTTAATGACAAACAAACCTCTGTGGACAGGCCACACAAGAACGTGAGGGCCGTGATGTGAGATCTGTGCGGCCAGACTTACATCATCCTCCACACTGTTGCAACAATCAAATACAGCAGCCATCATGTGTGAGGCTGGTGCGGTTGCATGTCATGAGTGTGTGAGGGATGGTGCTGTTGCATGTCATGAGTGTGTGTGAGGGCTGATGCGGTTGCATGTCATGAGTGTGTGAGGGCTGATGAGGTCGCATGTCAGGAGTATGTGTGAGGGCTGGTGCGGTTGCATGTCATGAGTGCATGGAGGATAGGCATTGAAACGGTTAAGGTCTCTGGAGTTTTTATGCTCGTGGCTGCCGTTTGCATTCGCATTTTCCTCATGTTGGACTGGAAGTGTATGGTTCTGTCACCCTGCTATTTAGTTGAGTGTGTGGCACGAGACTGTGACCTGTGAATTTCGTGTAAAATGCTTTTACATCTGCCCAAGATTGTTTGGAGTGTGAACTGCATATTCAGAGTAATGGCAGCTGGCTATGTCCCAGAGTTGACCGGCATTTGCCTTATGCAGAAATGTGTGGCTGCTGATCTTCTAGTGACTGCCGATTCCATCAACGATGAACTGCATTTTCATGTAGGACTTTTGTGTTGGCATTCTGGTGATGACATTATGTATAATGAAATGCTTTTACTATCTGTCCGCGGTTGTTTGTGGCGTGAACTGCATGTTCGGGAAAAATGCTGTAGCTGGCTTTGTTGCAAAATGGACTGGTTTTGCCTTGTGCAGTAATGTGTGGCTGCTGGTTTTATAGGGACTGCTGCTTACATTGAAGATGAACTGTATTTGTCATGGAGGACTTTTGTGTTAACATTCTGGCGGCTGCATTATGCACAGTGTACCTGTGCAGGCTGTTGGATTGCCGAGACTCCTGTCTGTTCCACTTTTCACAATAGGCAGTGAGGAGCATTTTATGTAAAATTCACTGGCACAGGAATGGAACATAATGGGGACGACCTGTTGCTGTGAAGTTGGAACCGTGACTAACTAACTATACAATGACAGGAACTGTTTGAATGACCTCATCTCTTGACCCTACAGCAATGACAGGAACTGTTTGAATGACCTCATCTCTTGACCCTACAGCAATGACAGGAACTGTTTGAATGACCTCATCTCTTGACTCTACAGCAAGGACAGGAACTGTTTGAATGACCTCATCTCTTGACTCTACAGCAATGACAGGAACTGTTTGAATGACCTCATCTCTTGACTCTACAGCAATGACAGGAACTGTTTGAATGACCTCATCTCTTGACTCTACAGCAATGACAGGAACTGTTTGAATGACCTCATCTCTTGACTCTACAGCAATGACAGGAACTGTTCGAATGACCTCATCTCTTGACCCTACAGCAATGACAGGAACTGTTCGAATGACCTCATCTCTTGACCCTACAGCAATGACAGGAACTGTTCGAATGACCTCATCTCTTGACCCTACAGCAATGACAGGAACTGTTCGAATGACCTCATCTCTTGACTCTACAGCAATGACAGGAACTGTTTGAATGACCTCATCTCTTGACTCTACAGCAATGACAGGAACTGTTTGAATGACCTCATCTCTTGACTCTACAGCAATGACAGGAACTGTTTGAATGACCTCATCTCTTGACCCTACAGCAATGACAGGAACTGTTTGAATGACCTCATCTCTTGACTCTACAGCAATGACAGGAACTGTTTGAATGACCTCATCTCTTGACTCTACAGCAATGACAGGAACTGTTTGAATGACCTCATCTCTTGACTCTACAGCAATGACAGGAACTGTTTGAATGACCTCATCTCTTGACTCTACAGCAATGACAGGAACTGTTTGAATGACCTCATCTCTTGACTCTACAGCAATGACAGGAACTGTTTGAATGACCTCATCTCTTGACTCTACAGCAATGACAGGAACTGTTCGAATGACCTCATCTCTTGACTCTACAGCAATGACAGGAACTGTTCGAATGACCTCATCTCTTGACCCTACAGCAATGACAGGAGCTGTTCGAATGACCTCATCTCTTGACTCTACAGCAATGACAGGAACTGTTTGAATGACCTCATCTCTTGACTCTACAGCAATGACAGGAACTGTTTGAATGACCTCATCTCTTGACTCTACAGCAATGACAGGAACTGTTTGAATGACCTCATCTCTTGACTCTACAGCAATGACAGGAACTGTTTGAATGACCTCATCTCTTGACTCTACAGCAATGACAGGAACTGTTTGAATGACCTCATCTCTTGACTCTACAGCAATGACAGGAACTGTTCGAATGACCTCATCTCTTGACCCTACAGCAATGACAGGAACTGTTCGAATGACCTCATCTCTTGACTCTACAGCAATGACAGGAACTGTTTGAATGACCTCATCTCTTGACTCTACAGCAATGACAGGAACTGTTTGAATGACCTCATCTCTTGACTCTACAGCAATGACAGGAACTGTTTGAATGACCTCATCTCTTGACTCTACAGCAATGACAGGAACTGTTTGAATGACCTCATCTCTTGACTCTACAGCAATGACAGGAACTGTTCGAATGACCTCATCTCTTGACTCTACAGCAATGACAGGAACTGTTCGAATGACCTCATCTCTTGACTCTACAGCAAGACGCTCTGACACACTGTGCCTGCCCTACCTGCATATGAGAAACTTGTCTTGCACAAATATCTCCACAAGTCTTCCAGTCTCCACCCTGAGATAACACAATGAGAATCTTAGCACAGTGCACAGAACACTTTTCTTGTCTTATAAGCATTCAAAATGTCCAGACCGCGACAAGAACCAGGTCTTCAGGCATCAATCACACAAACACTAAAACTTACATAACAATCAGAATACAAACTAAACTGTATGACAGCCACAATACAAACTAAACTGTATGACAGCCACAATACAAACTAAACTGTATGACAGCCACAATACAAACTAAACTGTATGACAGCCACAATACAAACTAAACTGTATGACAGCCACAATACAAACTAAACTGTATGACAGCCACAATACAAACTAAACTGTATGACAGCCACAATACAAACTAAACTGTATGACAGCCACAATACAAACTAAACTGTATGACAGCCACAATACAAACTAAACTGTATGACAGCCAAAATACAAACTAAACTGTATGACAGCCACAATACAAACTAAACTGTATGACAGCCACAATACAAACTAAACTGTATGACAGCCACAATACAAACTAACACTGCATGACAATGCACACTTGGCATGTTGAATTGTTTAATCTGTGACGCCATATCTGTATATCCAAGAACTTTATGGTCTGCACTAAGATGTCAATAAACTACACAGCTGTTGGCTATAGGAACACGCAATGAGACAACAAGCACAGACAGTGAGCACATGCAGAAAGCGGAACAAGGAAGCTCATGTGCAAACACTCATTGACAATTCTGTTCTCATCCACTGGCTTTGAACTGGAACAAAGTCCTGACTGGCTTTTGCTTGTGAGCTATTAGCAGTGTCCCTTGCCATCAGGTGGACCCACCCCAACTCCTGGGGCACTTGCAATTTAGATCCCCATGTCAAGGATGAGAGGTCAAGGTTTAAGTTCAACTAGCCAGTGTAGGGATAAAACCCCCTACCTCACTATCAGTGCACCGGACATGGAAGAACGAGCGTTCCTAACCTCTCAGCCAGGTGACTTCTACTGGTATTGATACACTTCCAGTTGTGTTTGGCTGTACAGATCCGACACTCATACAATCATATGGTTCTCTCCCCGCTTCCCTCTCACACATGTGGCCAACAGGGCGGATAGACAGTCAGACCAGTACGACCTTGGAGAGCTGATTGTCTCCTGGCAAGGCTTTCTGTACAGCTACAGTCGCAGAACAGACACCCAACTACAGTCATAGAACAGACACAGCTGTACAGCTACAGTCATAGAACAGACACACAGCTGTACAGCTACAGTCATAGAACAGACATACGGCTGTACAGCTAGTCATAGAACAGACACAGCTGTACAGCTACAGTCATAGAACAGACACACAGCTGTACAGCTACAGTCATAGAACAGACACACAGCTGTACAGCTACAGTCATAGAACAGACACAGCTGTACAGCTACAGTCATAGAACAGACATACAGCTAGTCATAGAACAGACAGCTGTACAGCTACAGTCATAGAACAGACACACAGCTGTACATCTACAGTCATAGAACAGACACACAGCTGTACAGTCATAGAACAGACACAGCTACAGTCACAGAACAGACACAGCTGTACAGCAACAAGGTGTCATATAGAACAGGCACACAGCTGTACAGCTACATTGTGTCATATAGAACAGACATACTGCTGTACAGCAACAAGGTGTTATATAGAACAGACACAGCTGTACACCTAGTCAGAGCAGATTCACAGCTACAGTCATAGAACACACACAGCTGTACAGCTAGTCATAGAACACACACAGCTGTACATCTACAGTCATAGAACAGACACAACTGTACAGCTACAGTCACAGAACAGACACAGCTGTACAGCAACAAGGTGTCATATAGAACAGGCACACAACTGTACAGCTACATTGTGTCATATAGAACAGACATACTGTTGTACAGCAACAAGGTGTTATATAGAACAGACACAGCTGTACACCTAGTCAGAGCAGATTCACAGCTACAGTCATAGAACACACACAGCTGTACGGCTAGTCATAGAACAGACACACAGCTGTACAGCTACAGTCATAGAACAGACACAGCTGTACAGCTACAGACACACAGCTGTACAGAATACAGTCATAGAACATACACAGCTGTACAGCTACAGTCATAGAACAGATACACAGCTGTACAGCTACAGTCATAGAACAGACACACAGCTGTACAGCTACAGTCATAGAACAGACACACAGCTGTACAGCTACAGTCATAGAACAGACACACAGCTGTACAGCTACAGTCATAGAACAGACACAGCTGTACAGCTACAGTCATAGAACATACACACAGCTGTACAGCTACAGTCATAGAGCATACACACAGCTGTACAGCTACAGTCATAGAACAGACACACAGCTGTACAGCTACAGTCATAGAACAGACACACAGCTGTACAGCTACAGTCATAGAACAGACACACAGCTGTACAGCAACAAGGTGTTATATAGAACAGACACAGCTTTTCTACCTAGTCAGAGCAGATTCACAGCTACAGTCATAGAACACACACAGCTGTACAGCTACAGTCATAGAACAGACACACAGCTGTACATCTACAGTCATAGAACAGACACAGCTGTACAGCTACAGTCATAGAACATACACACAGCTGTACAGCTACAGTCATAGAACAGACACAGCTGTACAGCTACAGTCATAGAACATACACACAGCTGTACAGCAACAGTCATAGAACATACACACAGCTGTACAGCTACAGTCATAGAACATACACACAGCTGTACAGCTACAGTCATAGAACATACACACAGCTGTACAGCTACAGTCATAGAACATACACACAGCTGTACAGCTACAGTCATAGAACAGACGCACAGCTGTACAGCTACAGTCATAGAACATACACACAGCTGTACAGCTACAGTCATAGAACAGACACACAGCTGTACAGCTACAGTCATAGAACAGACATACAGCTGTACAGCTACAGTCATAGAACAACAGACACAGCTGTACAGCTACAGTCATAGAACAGACACACAGCTACAGTCATAGAACAGACACACAGCTGTACAGCTAGTCATAGAACAGACACCCAGCTACCGTCAGAACAGACACACAGCTGTACAGCTACAGTCATAGAACAGATACAGTCACAAAACAGACACCCAGCTACACCCATTGAACAGACACACAGCTGTACAGCTACATGGTGTCATATAGAACAGACACACAGCTGTACAGCTACATAGTGTCATACAGAATAGACACAGCTGTACAGCTACATAGTGTCATACAGAATAGACACAGCTGTACAGCAACAAGGTGTCATATAGAACAAACACACAGCTGTACAGCTACATGGTGTCATATATAATAGACACACAGCTGTACAGCTACATGGTGTCATATATATACACACAGCTGTACAGCTACATGGTGTCATATAGAATAGACACAGCTCTACAGCTACATGGTGTCATATAGAATAGACACACAGCTGTACAGTTACATGGTGTCATACAGAATAGACACACAGCTGTACAGCTACATGGGGTCATATAGAATAGACACACAGCTGGACAGCTACATGGTGTCATATAGAATAGACACATAGCTGTACAGCTGCATGGGGTCATATAGAACAGGCACACATCTGTACAGCTACATGGTGTCATATAGAATAGACACACAGCTGTACAGCTACATGGTGTCATACAGAATAGACACACAGCTGTACAGCTACATGGGGTCGTATAGAATAGACACACAGTTGTACAGCTACATGGTGTCATATAGAATAGACACACAGCTGTACAGCTACATGGGGTCATATAGAACAGACACACAGCTATACAGCTACATGGTGTCATATAGAACTGGCACACAGCTGTACAGCTACATGGTGTCATATAGAATAGACACACAGCTGTACAGCTACATGGTGTCATATAGAATAGACACAGCTGTACGGCTACATGGTGTCATATAGAAGAGACACACAGCTGTACAGCTACAAGGTGTTATATAGAACAGACACAGCTGTACACCTAGTCAGAACAGATTCACAGCTACAGTCATAGAACAGACACACAGCTGTACAGCTAGTCATAGAACAGACATGCAGCTACAGTCATAGAACAGACACACAGCTGTACAGCTACAGTCATAGAACAGACACACAGCTGTACAGCTACAGTCATAGAACAGACATACAGCTGTACAGCTAGTCATAGAACAGACACAGCTATACAGCTACAGTCATAGAACAGACACACAGCTGTACATCTACAGTCATAGAACAGACACATCTGTACAGCTACAGTCATAGAACAGACACACAGCTGTACAGCTACAGTCATAGAACAGACACACAGCTACAGTCACAGAACAGACACAGCTGTACAGCAACAAGGTGTCATATAGAACAGGCACACAGCTGTACAGCTACATTGTGTCATATAGAACAGACACACAGCTGTACACCAACAAGGTGTTATATAGAACAGACACAGCTGTACACATAGTCAGAGCAGATTCACAGCTATAGTCAGGAAGGTGAAGGGCAGCAGGTTAAAAAGAGGACGGTCGTGGATGGGTCAAGCCGAGGACATTCTTCAACAGGTGTGTTCACTTGAGGACTTAGAACCTGGCGAGGAGTGGGTGCAAGTGCCAACAGACTTCTGCACATCCTTTTCAGTTTGCATCCAACTAGATAGAAAATGCAGACAAGAAAATCCGGCTGCTGTTGAGGCTGAAGTACAAGCGTTGATTTTCGAGAATTCGCTAGACAGTGACGCGGTCATCTACACAGATGGGTCGGTCATCCGACATGTGAGAAGCTCATGGGCCTTTACAGCTCGGGCCGGAGGGAGAATTGTGAAGGAGGACTCTGGTGCTTTCACTGAAACCACAAGTAGCCTGACCATGGAAGTCATGGCAGTAAGTAAAGCAATAACATGGCTCGAGACACAGACATTCACTAGGGCTTGTTTCCTTAGCGACTCAATGAACATGATCAAGAGGATAGAGGAGGGGTCGATCCGAAGAGAATGGTTGCTGCCTCTGGAGCGGTCTCGGCTGGCAAAGATTAGTTTCATCTTCGTGCCAGGGCATGCGGGAGTACAAGGAAATGAGCGGGCTGACAAGCTCGCAGGTGAGGCTACTGTTGAGGGCGGACGCGCCATGGACCAGGCTGACATTCTGAATGCTCTACGAGAAGTGAGACTTGCAAGAACCAAGTGATGACTGTGAATCTACAACAATGGCCAGACTGCGAGAGCAGCAAATTAAAAGAGGGGTGGCCAAACAAGAAAACTACGCAGGAAGCCAAAGAAGATTGATAAACCAACACAGAACTGGCGTCGTTAGCCGCTACACGCTGCGGGATTTGCTGAGGAGGGGATCCGAGCACTTATGGACTGAATGGTCCGATGTGCAACGAGGATGATCTGTCGACTAACTAACTAACTAACTAACTAGCTATAGTCATAGAACACACACAGCTGTACAGCTACAGTCATAGAACAGACACACAGCTGTACAGCTACAGTCATAGAACAGACACAGCTGTACAGCTACAGTCATAGAACATACACACAGCTGTACAGCTACAGTCATAGAACAGACACACAGCTGTACAGCTATTCATAGAACAGACACAGCTACAGTCATAGAACAGACACACAGCTGTACAGCTACAGTCATAGAACAGACACACAGCTGTACAGCTATTCATAGAACAGACACAGCTGTACAGCTACAGTCATAGAACAGACACACAGCTACAGTCATAGAACAGACACACAGCTGTACAGCTACAGTCAGAACAGACACACAGCTGTACAGCTACAGTCATAGAACAGATACAGTCACAAAACAGACACCCAGCTACACCCATAGAACAGACACACAGCTGTACAGCTACATGGTGTCATATAGAACAGACACACAGCTGTACAGCTACATGGTGTCATACAGAATAGACACAGCTGCACAGCAACAAGGTGTCATATAGAACAAACACACAGCTGTACAGCTACATGGTGTCATATAGAATAGACACACAGCTGTACAGCTACATGGGGTCATATAGAACAGACACACAGCTGTACAGCTACATGGTGTCATATAGAACAGACACACAGCTGTACAGCTACATGGTGTCATATAGAACAGACACACAGCTGTACAGCTACATGGTGTCATACAGAATAGACACAGCTGCACAGCAACAAGGTGTCATATAGAACAAACACACAGCTGTACAGCTACATGGTGTCATATAGAATAGACACAGCTGTACAGCTACATGGGGTCATATAGAACAGACACACAGCTGTACAGCTACATGGTGTCATATAGAACAGACACACAGCTGTACAGCTACATGGTGTCATATAGAATAGACACACAGCTGTACAGCTACATGGGGTCATATAGAATAGACACACAGCTGTACAGCAACAAGGTGTCATATAGAACAGGCACACAGCTGTACAGCAACAAGGTGTCATATAGAACAGGCACACAGCTGTACAGCAACAAGGTGTCATATAGAACAGGCACACAGCTGTACAGCAACAAGGTGTCATATAGAACAGGCACACAGCTGTACAGCAACAAGGTGTCATATAGAACAGGCACACAGCTGTACAGCAACAAGGTGTCATATAGAACAGGCACACAGCTGTACAGCAACAAGGTGTCATATAGAACAGGCACACAGCTGTACAGCAACAAGGTGTCATATAGAACAGGCACACAGCTGTACAGCAACAAGGTGTCATATAGAACAGGCACACAGCTGTACAGCAACAAGGTGTCATATAGAACAGGCACACAGCTGTACAGCAACAAGGTGTCATATAGAACAGGCACACAGCTGTATAGCAACAAGGTGTCATATAGAACAGGCACACAGCTGCACAGCTACATGGGGTCATATAGAACAGGCATACAGCTGTACATTCACAGCTGTACAGCTACATAGCAATATGTCTGTTGTTATTTCTGTGTGTATCGACCGCCATTTCGAAACACTTTTCAACCAAAAATATTATTTCTTCATTTTTAAAATTTGTTCTCCATTCAAAGTGTAATGAGATTTTAAAAACACCCTGTAAATAAAGAATGACAGATCACAGGTGTGGCATTGTGACATGATTTCTAGAACAATGTATGGCTACTGTCACAAGGACAATATAGCTGACATACCCACAGCAACAACAACAAAGGAAAACAAACAATAGCAATATAGAAAGACATACATACAAATGTGAGGTACTCTGTGTAATGGGTCAACATTTAAGTGCTCCATGTAATGAGTCAACATTTAAGTGCTCTGTGTAATGGGTAACCATTAAAGTACTCTGTGTAATGGGTCAATATTTAAGAACTCTGATAACTGGTCAGTGGTCACAATGTCCCCTGGTAGTCATGTCAGTGGTCACAATGTCCCCTGGTAGCCCTGTCAGTGGTCACAATGTCCCCTGGTAGCCCTGTCAGTTGTCACAATGTCCCCTGGTAGCCCTGTCAGTTGTCACAATGTCCCCTGGTAGCCCTGTCAGTGGTCACAATGTCCCCTGGTAGTCATGTCAGTGGTCACAATGTCCCCTGGTAGCCCTGTCAGTGGTCACAATGTCCCCTGGTAGTCATGTCAGTGGTCACAGTGTCCCCTGGTAGTCCTGTCAGTGGTCACAATGTCCCCTGGTAGCCCTGTCAGTTGTCACAATGTCCCCTGGTAGCCCTGTCAGTGGTCACAGTGTCCCCTGGTAGTCATGTCAGTGGTCACAGTGTCCCCTGGTAGTCCTGTCAGTGGTCACTATGTCTCCTGGTAGCCCTGTCAGTGGTCACAATGTCCCCTGGTAGCCCTGTCAGTGGTCACAATGTCCCCTGGTAGCCCTGTCAGTGGTCACAATGTTCCCTGGTAGCCATGTCAGTGGTCACAATGTCCCCTGGTAGCCCTGTCAGTGGTCACAATGTCCCCTGGTAGCCCTGTCAGTGGTCACAATGTCCCCTGGTAGCCCTGTCAGTTGTCACAATGTCCCCTGGTAGCCCTGTCAGTTGTCACAATGTCCCCTGGTAGCCCTGTCAGTTGTCACAATGTCCCATGGTAGCCCTGTCAGTTGTCACAATGTCCCCTGATAGCCATGTCAGTTGTCACAATGTCCCCTGGTAGCCCTGTCAGTGGTCACAGTGTCCCCTGGTAGCCCTGTCAGTGGTCACAGTGTCCCCTGGTAGCCATGTAAGTGGTCACAATGTCCCCTGGTAGCCATGTCAGTGGTCACAATGTCCCCTGGTAGCCCTGTCAGTGGTCACAATGTCCCCTGGTAGTCATGTCAGTGGTCACAATGTCCCCTGGTAGTCCTGTCAGTGGTCACAATGTCCCCTGGTAACCCTGTCAGTGGTCACAATGTCCCCTGGTAGCCCTGTCAGTTGTCACAATGTCCCCTGGTAGCCCTGTCAGTGGTCACAATGTCCCCTGTGAGTGGTCACAATGTCCCCTGGTAGCCCTGTCAGTGGTCACAATGTCCCCTGGTAGCCCTGACAGTGGTCACAATGTCCCCTGGTAGCCCTATCAGTGGTCACAAAGTCCCAGTCTATTACCCTAGGGAAATGATATTTTATACTGTTTATTACTCTGGGGAAATGATATTTTATACTGTTTATTACTCTGGGGAAATGATATTTTATACTGTTTATTACCCTGGGGAAATGATATTTTATACTGTTTATTACCTGAGAGAAATGATATTTTATACTGTTTATTACCCTAGGGAAATGATATTTTATACTGTTTATTACCCTGGGGAAATGATATTTTATACTGTTTATTACCTGAGGGATATGTCAGTCTGCACCGATGATTATCCAGGGGTGATATCACTGTGCTGGTTCCGTGGTGAAGGGGTTAAGGGCGCAGTTCATGATCCCGCATACCCATGTTTGAAACACAGCTGCATGCGATTTGGCAGCAGAGCGCGTAGCCTTGGTTCTTTATGAGGTGGTATGAGCGCCAGTCGTTCAGAAAGCAATGGCAACCTACTGAAAGTAAACTTGCCAAGAGATCACAACAGCAAAGAATGCTGGTGTTGACTGCAACGTCCTGTAAAGGATATGCAACTAACTTTTTAAAAAATATCACATATGCTGTTGATTATCTGCAAGAAAGTCAGTCCATATTGTGTGCATGCATCCATCTAGATCAGGGCTGGCCATATTGTGTGCATGCATCCATCTAGATCAGGGCTGGGCACACTTTTTTTTGCGTAGGGCCACATTGACAAATGTAAAGCTAATGGGGGGCCACATATATAGTATGTTCACTTTGTTAACAGCAACCTATCACAATAAATAATTATGAATTATTTATAGGTTATTAAACAGTATAAATAACTAATTATTGCAATTTTATTTTACTTGCACACTTATACATTATATTTTACAATATGGACAAAAACGTTTACTAATTTGTTAACAAGATTTTACATTATTTTATTATAATAAATTATTTTTAAAATGATCTATCAATGGCTTTAATTTAGACACAAACCGACTACATCGTCACTTCAATTGTTGATTTCTAATGAGATGAATGTAACTGCTTGCAATTTTTGACAATATTATGAAATCTGGAACAAGTTTACTTATTGAAATTCGCATGACAGCATGCAAGGTGCAGTCCGACAATAAAGACCTATTCTTAGATTTGTTGATCTTCAAGCAAGAAAATGCTTATCCTCAAATGTATGTTGATCCAAACGATAAAAGTTTAGCTGCAAAGTTTTTCAAGTTGGGGAAATGATTCTTCTGATAAAGATCCATAGAAATCCAGCAATGCATCTGACTTGAATTTCTCTTTCAAGTCATGATCTGCTTGTAAGTCAAGCAGCTCCAACTATATGTCCCCTGTATCAGCTTCTGCACTAAAAGGAGAACTGAGAATATTGAACTGTGGCTCTAAGTTCTAGAAATCTTGGAATCTCCATCCAAATTCTTCAATCAATGCATCTAATTGGGCTTTGTACTTTTCAGTCATTTCACCAGAAATGGTTTCAGCAAAGGGAAGTGACAAAACCTTTTTTCACTTGCTTGTCTGGAGAACTGTGAGAGGTTTGCCCGAAATGATTTTACATGTGCATACAAGAGAAGGTCCACCAGAGAGACGAATGGAGACGGATTGTATTTGCAGCAAAGAACCTCAATGGCTCGGAACGCTGAAGAAGAAGAAGAAGATACAATTCATGTGTAAACACACCACTGCCCTGAAGTTTGACATTGAGTTCATTTAATTTTTCCATAATTTCAATGGCAAACATAAAGTCTAACTTCCACTCTTTATTGACAATGTTAGTACCAAAGTCACATGCACCCTTCATCTCTAGGAACATCACTATTTCTTCTTTGAGGTCCCACACTCACCTCAACACCTTGCCAAGACTCAGCCATCAAACACCGATGTGGCACAGGCCATCGGAATGTTCAGTTTCCAAATCGTCAAGTAATGCCTTGAACTGTCTGTGATTAAGTCCTCTTGATCTGATGAAATTGATGACACTGACATCTGGGTCAATAACATACTTGATATTCAAAACAGTTTTACACAGACTTTCTTGTTGGATCACACAGTGAAGTGGTAATAATGTATGGTCAGATATTCTGCTTTAATCTTATCACTTATCAACTTTGCCAGACCTACATTTTTTCCAGTCAAAGCACGAGCTCCATCACTTGTAACACTTGCCATCTTGTTCCAAACCAGCGCAGTTCTTTCAATACAGTTAGTAACAGCATTGAATATATCATGGCCTGTGGTTGTGTCTTTGAGTGACTCAACACTCAGTAACTCTTCAGTGCATTTGAAAGAAGTGTTTATTCCACGTATAAATATCAATAATTGGGCAGTATCATGTACATCGGTACTCTCATCTAATGCAAGAGAGTACCACAAAAATTGTTTACTTGCATCTTGAAGTTTATGCATTAAATTGTCACTGATCTTGTCAACATGTCTGACCACAGTTCTCCTTGATAAAGTAATGTTGTCAAATCTGTTTTTTTGTTTGTTTGTTCTGGACACATAATGCTTGCTGCATCTAGCAAACATTCCTTGATGAACTCGCCATCAGAAAATGGCTTGTTCTGTTTTACAATTCTGTGTGACAGCACAAGACTAGCTTCAGTTGCGGCATCGTGAATTGAAGACTGTTTAGTGAAAACAGTTTGCTGTTTCTCCAAATTTTTCACAAACTCCAGGCATTTCCTTTCCCTATCTTCGGTTGTTAAATTTTATCCGAAATCGGAATGTTTTGTTTGATGTCTTTTTAAATTGTACTCCTTGAAGACAGCCACTGACTCACGACACAACAAGCAAACTGATTTGCTACCAACTTTTATAAAACAGTACTTAGTTGTCCATTCATCATTAAAAACATGGAATTCATCTTCAATCTTATGATTTTAGTGACATTCATTGGTTTAATAAAATTCTAACAGTTAGAATTTTACAAAACTTTAAAAAGGAAATGAAACAAAACCTCCTTGCGGTTGAGTGTGAAAATAAAATATTCGGAAAACAAGGAGTAAACTCTGAATAAATTTCAGAAATCTATCAAGACTATTACAACAAATAATTTAATTTGAACATTGTAAATGTGGAAATAATTTATAACAGCAAAAATCTTTTAAATGTAATATTTTCTTGCAAAATAAATCATTTTACTCAACGGAGAAATAGCTGTTTTTCATAAAATCATCCTTATTAAAGTTTTACATGTTGATAAATATTTCTCTGTATTAAAATTGATAAATTCGCATTTTAACATTACATTACGAAGGTCAAGGACTGTTTACAAAAATAGAAAATTAGAAAGAAATTTCATCAAAAATGTTAAAACAATCATAACGGTACATGAAATGCTGTAAAATTCAACAAAATAAAACTAAGTAAATTTGTTAAATTTCTACATGCCCTCTAGGGCCGCATAATATCAGTTGCTGGGCCACATGCGGCCCACGGGCTGTAGTTTGCCCACCCCTGATCTAGATAATACAACATGAGACACAGTCAGTGTTGTAGATAATGTAACATGAGACACAGTCAGTGTTGTAGATAATACAACATGAGACACAGTCAGTGTTGTAGATAATGTAACATGAGACACAGTCAGTGTTGTAGATAATACAACATGAGACACAGTCAGTGTTGTAGATAATGTAACATGAGACACAGTCAGTGTTGTAGATAATACAACATGAGACACAGTCAGTGTTGTAGATAATGTAACATGAGATACAGTCAGTGTTGTAGATAATGTAACATGAGACACAGTCAGTGTTGTAGATAATACAACATGAGACACAGTCAGTGTTGTAGATAATACAACATGAGACACAGTAAGTGTTGTAGATAATGTAACATGAGACACAGTCAGTGTTGTAGATAATACAACATGAGACACAGTCAGTGTTGTAGATAATGTAACATGAGATACAGTCAGTGTTGTAGATAATACAACATGAGACACAGTCAGTGTTGTAGATAATGTAACATGAGATACAGTCAGTGTTGTAGATAATACAACATGAGACACAGTCAGTGTTGTAGATAATGTAACATGAGACACAGTCAGTGTTGTAGATAATACAACATGAGACACAGTCAGTGTTGTAGATAATGTAACATGAGATACAGTCAGTGTTGTAGATAATACAACATGAGACACAGTCAGTGTTGTAGATAATACAACAAAGACCCAATATTTTCTGGTGATTTTGTGCAACATGAGATGTTTGTGACCAGTTCAGTATAACATGTCACATGACACAATGATTGTCAGGCAGTCATATGCCACAGTCAAGTAGACACTCTCAAACAGTCATATGTCACAGTCAAGTGGACTCTCAATCAGTCAAGGGAAAATCTCTAAAATGAATGAAACTAGGAGCTGTTCTCTGTCAAAACTATACTGTTCAGTTCTTGAGTAGAATGTCATATAATCCAAGATAGGATCCAATCTCTCATCTCTCCCTCTTTCATTCAATCCGAGCCTCTCTCATTCCTTCTGTGAATCCCTCATTCATTCCTTCCGTGCCTCTCTCATCCCTCCCTCTTTCATTCCTTCTGTGCCTCTCTAATTCTTCCCATATTTTATGAACATGTTCTCCTTAGAACTTATCACCAAATCTAAGCCCCTCTCTCTCGCTGCTGGATGACTCACAAGCCTGTTGCCTGCGAATAGTTAGTTAGCTAACTAACTAACTAACTGCCTACGACTGTCAGACACAACAATGCCAGGTCTATCCCAGTCCCACAGCTTCATGCCCTGATGTCTGACAAGCACTACTCTCACACAATAGCCTTGACCTAAAACCACAATAGCCTGGACCTGACAGCCACATCTCTGGATTGCCCTCGATCTACCCTCTGACCACAATAACCGTTTGTTTACCCGTACATGAGAATGTTTCAGCAAGCATGTTAGAGTCCTTGATCTACCCTCTGACCACAATAACTGTTTGTTTACCCGTACATGAGAATGTTTCAGCAAGTATGTTAGAGTACTTGATCCTGCAAGTCTGGAAGGAATGTCATAATGGGGTGAATACATGACACCTGGCCTGGACTGACCAGCTCCACACTGAAGTGACCTTTCATGAACTAGTTGACCGCTGGACTTATGCAGATGTGTCACACCCACTCATCACATGTTGCTAATGATGTAATTAACTATTACAAACGCGACACCTAGCGGAAGCTAGCTGACCGCTGGACTTGTCCAGGTGTATCACACCCATCCATCACATGCTGCTAATGATATAATTAACTGTTACAAACGTGACATCTGGCGGGAACTAGCTGACTGCTGGACTTGTGCAGATGTGTCACACCCACTCATCACATGTTGCCAATGATGTAATTAACTGTTACAAACGTGACACCTGGCGTGGACTAGAAGACCGCTGGACTTGTGCAGGTGATTCACACCCACCCATCACAAGTTGCTAATGATGTAATTAACTGTTACAAACGTGACACAGATGCAGGCCCAGATTAGCGTCAGTATCACCCAGGCCTGGTGTGAGAATGGAGATCTGTGGGCGTAGCTTCCTCCAACTGCCAGGGTATCTTTACGAGCCAACAAGACTAGAACAGCGGGTATCACGTACTGGATCCCAGCACCTGCATACGAGCCGGTAATTCCCACGAGCACTTCCACTTTATTGGTGCCCAGAGCCACGGCCACCGGTGGAACGAGGACAAGAAGTGGACACAGATATTTGGGGACATACCAGGGCAGGTGACCCTCTTTTGGCGTCATCATGGCGGTGAGGTTGTTCCGCAAGGTGATGGAGATAATGGGGAAGCTCGTGGACAACGTGAACACTGGAAACAGAGCCAGAAAGTATTGTATGGGCACCACGGAGGTCACGGGTTCGGCGCTGTGTGGGCTAAAGTTGAGTGTGTACAAATCATCGATGTGATCCATGGAGAACACCGCCGTGAAACTCAGCACCAGATAGAAGACCAGAATGAGGCTGTAGTTGCCTGCTAGGGTTGACAGGAGGCGGGACTTGTTTCTGATGGGGGTGATGAGTGAGGGAAGTGAGTGATGGCACATGAAGCTGTACACGCACACCCCAAACAGGTTTGGTACACCTGCTATGTCTGCAACCACTGGGTGGCCTTGCCCTTTACCTTCAGCCAATCGGATGCAGGCCAGAGTTATCATCATCAAGAAAGCTAGCAAATAAAAAAAAAAAACACTGAACTAAAGGTGTGTCCTGGGTGATGTGACATCAATTTTTCATCATAATACTACCTGAGTAAACAATAGTGACAATGAAAATGAGTAAACCACATCTCAGCAGTTGTGATGATCTTTTCATTGTGACTTTGTTATCTTGTCATTGTATCTTGTCATTGCTCACTGCTACGATATGGATGTTATGTTTTTAACAGAATTCTCTGAGCTTCCTGGTAAATTCCCACTACAGTTATGTCTTTATCATCTGTACGTGATTTTTACACTCATCTTAATATTATCCATTGTCTTCCATTTGTTTGGAGTAGATTCTCAGGTGGATGAGTGTGTGTAGGTTGGGGTAATGGGTGGGGGATGTGTGTGTGGGTGGGTGCGGGATGTGTGATTGGGTGGAGGAGATTGTGTGGGTGGGGGAATGTGTGTAAGTGGGGGTGTGTGGGTAGGTGCGGGATGTGTGGGTTGACAGGGAGATGTGTGTGTGGGTGGGGGATGTGTGGTTGGGGGATGTGTGCTTGGCTGGGTGGTGGAGGATATGTGGGTGGATGAGTGTGTGTGGGTTATGGGATGGGTGGGGAGATGTGTGTAGGTTGGGGATCTTTGTGGGTGGAGGATTGGTGGGTTGGTGCATGTATGTGCGCCTGGGTTGTATGTGTGTGGGTGGTGGATGTGTGTGTGTGGGTGGATTTATGTGGGTGGTGGATGGGTGGGAGAATTTATGTGTGACCTGGCAGTGTGTGTGGGTGGGTAGGGGATGTGTGGGTGATGTCTGTCATAACATGGTAATATGCATTGTTTATGTTTACAACAATTTAAAAAAAAAAAAATGTGAATGTATCATGCACTATTGATGAACGAAAGATGAGTGATTAAAAGGGCCGAATGTAAGACGGGCCTGCATGCCCAATTTGTTACCCTTTGAAAATAAAGTTTGTTCGTTCGTTCGTTCAAAAGCGCTCTTGGAACTTGTGAAGTTGCCCAAGAAGACAAAATACCTATAGCAATACAGATGTGGCTCCAAAGAGAAAATATACCATTTCCAGAAGCGTATTTCAAGCTAGAGTTGTTGTTCCTTGTAAAGCAGATGTAAAAAAGCAAGAAATGTCAAATCGACACGTTGATAGAAGAGCATAGCCATAAGTGCTTAAGATTTCCCCCATACCATTCGCATTTAAACCCTACAGAACTTGTGTGGTGAAATTAAAGGACAGGTGGCAGCTGACAATACTACATTCAAATTGTCTGACGTCGAGACCCAGTCCGTGCTATTAAATTCTGATAAGTTACTGGGGAAAAAAATCATGAGAATCATGTGTTAAAAGAGTAAGATGACTACTGGAGAAAGGATGGATTGAATTTTATGAAACAGAGCAGTCATCAACCTACTGGAATCAAAAGTCTAGGCAGATTGCAGACATTAATCCACATGCACACTACTGGAATATTTTGCTCCAACTATTCTGAAGAATTGCAGGCCCTAAACATTACAGCATTGGCACACACACAAAATACAACTTGTCAATGGCAACAGTTCATATTCCACACTGATGAATTTTCAGTTCCGGTGACAAACAACCGGCATTGAAAAAAACACGTATTGAATACCAAAAGAAGAGTAGTACTGCGGTGGAAAGTGACATATAGTGGCATAACAAGAAACGTGAGAACAAACACGTCAAATGAGGGAACAACACATGAACATATGAATCAATCTATAAACTTTAATGAAAAGAGGACCAACATCTTGGCTATTAAGAAGGAATCCCACTACAGAGAAATTCACAGCTATATTCGTTGTGCAAAAGTGGTAATCATGTTCTGTCTCTGAACAGGGCACAGCAGAGTAGACAATCTATGATCCATGTGCACATATGAACAAACTACACAGACAGGTGAACAGATCCTTAAAAATTGACACATGATGATTGAATTGCGGTATCATCTCTGGTCACTCCATACGCACATTAACCCACAGTTGTTTGGAAGCTTTCATGAACTTCATATAAAAATCTAAATACAGCCTAGTAACAGGACTCCTTGTGTACACATTATTAACCAGTACTGAAGAAAAAAAAACATGAAAAACTCAGATAGAAATATATTCCTTCTACTTTCCTGTCCATTTCCATTCTATATTATTCACCCCGTGCCTCTGTAAATTCTCTGTCGTTACTAATATTAGACATTGCACCCACTTCCATATGAATATGTATATGCCTTGCATCATTGCCCGAATGTGCATTATTGTAGTACAAGTTTGTTAGTGTGTGAATTCAATACATCTTTGTCAAAACATCAAAGAAATGTTGCCACTTTCCATGATATCAGTTGCCTTTGGACCTATCTAAGACAATATTCCTTAGGTGGGAGTAAATATAATACATCAGGAACAATTTCATAACGATGCAACAGATACTTTTCAAACAAATTGAACGGGAATGAGGGAAACCATTTGTGAAAGCACTACAGGACATACTAATGAGTGATGGGGGTTGAGTGGTCTTGAGGTATGTGTCCGCCTCAAGTGCTGGAGGTCCCAGGTTCAAGCTCTAGTGATGGCCAGGATTTTTTCACATGGACTTCTAGTAACAAAATTTCCTATGGTCTCTGGGTAGTGAGATCGGACGCCCATGTGTATTGTTGCACACATAAAAAAATCCCTTGGCAGTTGGAAATCGAAAAAAAAAAGTACCCTAACAGTGCTGCCCAGACAAAATTTCGAGTTAAAAATCTACCCAAAGTATTTCGGGATTCTTGCCGGTGCTACGGAGTTCGTGCTCTGAGCTGAGATTCTCTGAACTCAGGCTTGAGTTAGGAGAGAACGGAGCACTTATGGGTTACGCCCATGTGCCGTGATGTTGATCCGTCGAGTAAACTAAACTAATGAATGAAAATCACGGATAACATTCATAAATTGGTGGAACAACCAAACATATCTAGGGCAAGAACACAGATGTCTCTCCTCACCTGTCCAGCGGGCCAAGGATGTGAGAATCTGCAGATACTTGGTCTTCTGTACATTAAAGAATGTGAAGGGACCCAGCAGCAACACAAACACAGCCTGAAACATCCAGCAAACCACAAACATAAACATTAAAACATCCAGCAAACTCTATAGTAGACTCTCAGTCATCCACAAACATAAACATTAAAACATCGAGCAATATCTGTAGTAGACTCTCAGTCATCCACAAACATAAACATTAAAACATTGAACAATATCTGTAGTAGACTCACAGTCATCCACAAACATAAACATTAAAACATCCAGCAAACTCTGTAGTAGACTCTCAGTCATCCACAAACATAAACATTAAAACATCGAGCAATATCTGTAGTAGACTCTCAGTCATCCACAAACATAAACATTAAAACATCCAGCAAACTCTGTAGTAGACTCTCAGTCATCCACAAACATAAACATTAAAACATTGAGCAATATCTGTAGTAGACTCTCAGTCATCCACAAACATAAACATTAAAACATCCAGCAATATCTGTAGTAGACTCACAGTAAACCACAAACATAAACATTAAAACATTGAGCAAAATCTGTAGTAGACTCAGTCATCCACAAACACATTAAAACATTGAGAAATATCTGTAGTAGACTCACAGTCATCCACAAACATACAGAATAATGCTAGGTATGTTATTCAAGAAAATAATGAAGGACCATCAATTGTGAAGATGGAGGTTCAGAATGCTCTAAACCATATCAAAACTGGCAAGACCCCCAGTTCAGACAACATCATAACAGAAATGATTAATGTGTTAGAAGAATATGGAATAGACCAAGTCACCAGACTGCTGAACACAATATACGATACTGGATATACCTCATGAATTATGTAACTCCATATTTATTGCAATCCCAAAGAAATCAGGAGCCTTGGAATGTGATCAACATAGAACAACTAGTATAATGAGCCACATCACGAAGATTTTGCTAAGAATTATCATGCAAAGCGTTAGGAAGAAAATACAACTTGAATTAGAAGAAGAACAATGTGGGTTTGTAGAAGGAAAGGGTACAGTAAATGTTGTGTACAGGCTGAGAACAGTAACTGAAGGTTCTATAGAAGTAAATAAAGACCTGCATCTTTGCTTTATTGATTACACAAAGGTTTTCGATAAAGTAAGACATGTCGACATGATGAAGATGCTTGATCTACAAATTGATGGGAAAGAGCTTAGACTTGTAAAAAACAAATATTGGAAACAACAAGCCGCCATCAGAATTGATAATGAAGTAGGTCAATATCAGCCTATTAAGAGAGGTGTGAGACAGGGATGTGTAATGTCTCCAGATCTGTTTTCCCTATATAGTGAAAATATTTTCAGAAATGTACAAGATATAAATGGAATCAGCATTGGAGGAAGAAACATCAATAACATTAGATATGCAGGTGATACAGTATTGATTGCAGACAATGAGCAAGATCTGCAACATTTAGTAAATGCGAAGATGCAGATTATGGTCGTTACTAGGAAGAGCGAAATACAATGTAAAATACAGGTAAATGGGAATATACTTACACAAGTGAATTGGTACAATTATTTTGAAAAAGTCATAACATCTGATGGGAGATGCCTTGAAGAGATTAGAACAAGAATCGCCACGGCGAAGGTAGCCTTTTGCAAGATGAAAAACATACTGACCAATAAAAAGATGTCAATTGCTATGAGAAAAAGAGTGTTGAGATGCTACTTAGAACCTGTACTTTTGTATGGATGTGAAGCGTGGACAATGAGCAGTCAAGCTGAAAAACATCTGATGGCTGTGGAAATGTGGTTTCTGAGGAGAATGCAAATACCATGGATAGACAGAAAAACCAACAACCAAGTCCTACAAGAAACAAATGAAAATCGTAAACTGATTAGAGACATTAGACGTAGACAGTCAAATCTTTTGGACATGTTAAGAGAAGAAATAAATTAGAGAACTTGGTGACAACAGGCAAGATCGAGGGGAAGAGAACAAGGGGAACACAGAAGTAAATACCTGGATGGCTTGACCATGTGGCATGGTCGAGACAAAAACACTGATTGTGAAATGGTGAATCATGACGGCCCACGCTTGCCGGCATGGCACATGATGGGTGGAGCATGTCCTTTGCAGAACCTCACTCTCATAACAACCTTCCGGAAAACTTCTCGATCATAAGCAAGATGTCCTGCGTCCAATACACCCGTCTGGAGATCATCCGCCACATCCTGCGCCCATCTTCTCTTTGGCCTTCCTCTTCCTCTCTTCCCAGGCATATACCATATGTTATTGTTCTCTCCAAATTTCATGACGTTTCAAGTGACCAAAATATTTAAATTTTCCTTGTTTTATCATCTTTAGAGCCAACCTTCTTCAATATTCAGATCTTGTCTTATGGATACATTTGTTCTTTTCTGTATCCAAGATATTCTTAGAATCCATCTATGACATTTTATATTAAAAGGCATTTATGCGCTGTTCAGCTTGTTTAGTAAATCTAATTTTTGTAGGTCTATCTGTCCCATGCTACAATTTATTCAGTTGTGTTAATTTTTGAAGAGCATTGGATATTCATCTTTTAATTTCTTTCATTGTGTCACCATTGTTAGTAATTAATGTTATCACAGTTACTAGAGTTTGTAAGAAACTGCTCACTTACAACAAATGTTCTATATACACTGGTTTTTTTAACATGGACTCTGCACCAATATGTGTCAGAAAACTGCTCACTTATAACAAATCTTCTTCTTCTTCTTCTGCGTTCATCCAGAGTTTTTTTTTTCGGACGTGATTGCGCTATGCCTGTTTACAGTAGAGCTGCGTTCTTGCGCCGTTAGGCCGACTAATCTGGCTTCTGTGGGCATTTGTTGACCGGGTTAACCTTCCCGGTAACAAATGTTCTATACACAGGTTTTTTAAAATGCACTTTGTACTAATATGTGTCAGAAACCTGGCAACTTACAACAAATATTCTATATGCATTCATTCTGTTGACAGAGACGTGTGGCCAGCATGGATCATCATCAGATAGTGTCTGGTTGCTGCTTCCTGTGTTGTTGTTACCTTCTGTGTGATTACCACTTCCTGTAGTGCCTTCATAGGTGCTGCAGGACAACATAGAACACAAATATAGTGGTCAGTCTCGCTGCCTCGGTCACAGCTCTGTTTAAAACATTCTCAGCATATAATATTCATTTGTCATTGAAATTGAATTCATTTATTCATGTCTTTCCTCTTCTATCTTGGGGTATAAAGGCAAATACTTTAATGTTGTTTAGTCCGTCCTCATCTACCCTGGAATGTTGAGGTAACATGATGTGTGATGTTAGAAACATTAATGTGAAGCTCACACATTAATGTGCCAGCAGGAAGAAAAAGATAATACAGTGATAGCTAATGATGTAGAATTATGTTTTCCCATACAGCACACACAACAGAAATAATATTAATATGACAGATTTTACACATACTTTTGGCTGCTGTCTGTCAATCTCTCATCTCTGTCAATCTCTCTCGCTCTCTCTCTATGTGCGTGTGCGTGCGTGCATGCATGTGTGTGTGTGTGTGTGTGTGAGAGAGAGAGAGAGAGAGAGAGAGAGAGAGAGGGGGGGGATGGACAGACGGACAGACAGACAGACAGACAGAGAGAGAGAAAGAGAGAGAGAGAGAGATAGAGAGAGAGAGAGAGAGAGAGAGAGAGAGAGAGAGAGAGAGAGAGAGAGAGAGAGAGCGAGAGAGAGATTTACACTCCTTGCTGCAGTCTGCCACTTGTATGTGTGAGGTATTAACTCTGTGAACAAACAAGTTCTGGGCTGGAGGCTGAGTGTCATGTCAGGGAGATCATGTCTTACACTAATCATAATAACAAGGTCAAGGCTGTCCCAGGACATACTGCCATAAGGGAGTCAAGTGTGTGGCCTTCAGACCTTCTCTAGGCTATGGCATCATGATGTGCAGTAACCAGTTCCATTCTTGTTACCTTCCTTCCAAACCATTTCCAGAACATTCTGGTACCCATTTTATAAGGTTTGGTGACCCCACACCACTATGTCACCCCTGAGACATCACCTCTGTGGCCTGATTGAGACTGACACCCGTGCTGGCAGACCTGAGACCTAGAATGCTACCCACTCAGCCACTTGTTGTTGACTGCCAAGAAATATGAGAGGAGTAGGAAACACTCACCACACAACATCCCGCAGTGACTTGGGCACAGCAGCGGCATAGATAGCCAGATCTCCATACAGGTAGATGATGATGCACAAGTGGAAGAACACCATTCCAACTGCAATAATAATGTAGTCATCAAACATGTACTTATAGCTGCATTAGTGTAGTCATCAAACATGTACTTATAGCTGCAATAATAGTGAAGTCATCAAACATGTACTTATAGCTGCAATAGTGAAGTCATCAAACTTGTACTTATAGCTGCAATAGTGTAGTCATCAAACATGTACTTATAGCTGCAATAATAGTGAAGTCATCAAACATGTACTTGTAGCTGCATTAGTGAAGTCATCAAACATGTACTTATAGCTGCAATAGTGTAGTCATCAAACTTGTACTTATAGCTGCAATAATGAAGTCATCAAACATGTACTTATAGATGCAATAGTGATGTCATCAAACATGTACTTATAGATGCAATAGTGATGTCATCAAACATGTACTTATAGCTGCAATAGTGAAGTCATCAAACTTGTACTTATAGCTGCAATAGTGTAGTCATCAAGCATGTACTTATAGCTGCAATAATAGTGAAGTCATCAAACATGTACTTATATCTGCAATATTGAAGTCATCAAACATGTACTTATAGCTGCAATAATAGTGAAGTCATCAAACATGTACTTATATCTGCAATAGTGAAGTCATAAAACTTGTACTTATAGATGCAATAGTGATGTCATCAAACATGTACTTATAGATGCAATAGTGATGTCATCAAACATGTACTTATAGATGCAATAGTGAAGTCATCAAACATGTACTTATAGCTGCAATAATAGTGAAGTCATCAAACATGTAATTATATCTGCAATATTGAAGTCATCAAACATGTACTTATAGCTGCAATAATAGTGAAGTCATCAAACATGTACATATATCTGCAATAGTGAAGTCATAAAACTTGTACTTATAGCTGCAATAGTGAAGTCATCAAACATGTACTTATAGCTGCAATAGTGAAGTCATCAAACATGTACTTATAGCTGCAATAGTGAAGTCATCAAACATGTACTTATAGATGCAATAGTGATGTTATCAAACATGTACTTATAGCTGCAATAGTGAAGTCATCAAACATTTACTTATAGATGCAATAGTGAAGTCATCAAACATGTACTTATAGCTGCAATAGTGAAGTTATCAAACTTGTACTTATAGCTGCAATAATAGTGAAGTCATCAAACTTGTACTTATAGATGCAATAGTGAAGTCATCAAACATGTACTTATAGCTGCAATAGTGAAGTCATCAAACATGTACTTATAGATGCAATAGTGAAGTCATCAAACATGTACTTATAGCTGCAATAGTGAAGTCATCAAACATGTACTTATAGATGCAATAGTGAAGTCATCATGTACTTATAGCTGCAATAGTGAAGTCATCAAACATGTACTTATAGCTGCAATAATAGTGAAGTCATCAAACATGTACTTATAACTGCAATAGTGAAGTCATCAAACTTGTACTTATAGCTGCAATAATAGTGAGGTCATCAAACATGTACTTATAGCTGCAATAGTGAAGTCATCAAACATGTACTTATAGCTGCAATAGTGAAGTCATCAAACATGTACTTACAGCTGCAATAGTGAAGTCATCAAACATGTACTTATAGCTGCAATAGTGAAGTCATCAAACATGTACTTATAGCTGCAATAGTGAAGTCATCAAACATGTACTTATAGATGCAATAGTGAAGTCATCAAACATGTACTTATAGCTGCAATAATAGTGAAGTCATCAAACATATACTTATAGCTACAATAGTGAAGTCATCAAACATGTACTTATAGCTGCAATAATAGTGAAGTCATCAAACATGTACTTATAGATGCAATAGTGAAGTCATCAAACATGTACTTATAGATGCAATAGTGAAGTCATCAAACATGTACTTATAGCTGCAATAGTGAAGTCATCAAACATGTACTTATAGATGCAATAGTGAAGTCATCAAACTTGTACTTATAGCTGCAATAGTGAAGTCATCAAACATGTACTTATATCTGCAATAATAGTGAAGTCATCAAACATGTACTTATAGATGCAATAGTGAAGTCATCAAACTTGTACTTATATCTGCAATAATAGTGAAGTCATCAAACATGTAATTATATCTGCAATAATAGTGAAGTCATCAAACATGTACTTATAGATGCAATAGTGAAGTCATCAAACTTGTACTTATATCTGCAATAATAGTGAAGTCATCAAACTTGTACTTATAGATGCAATAGTGTAGTCATTAAACATGTACTTATAGCTGCAATAATAGTGAAGTCATCAAACATGTACTTATAGTATCAACATGGTATATGATTACAAAGACTCAATGATAAATATACAAGACATATGCAAACAGACAAGAACATAAACAAACAAGAACATATACAAACAGACAAGAACATATACAGGCAAGAACATATAAAAATAGACAAGAATATATACTGACAAACAAGACCATATACCAATAGACAAGAATATATACAAACAGACAAGAATATATACAAACAGGCAAGACCATATACAAACAAGAACATATACAAACAAGAACATATACAAACAAGACCATATGGAAACAGACAAGAACAAATACAGACAAGAACATATACAGACAAACATACAAACAGGCAAGAACATATACAAACAAGAAGATATACAGACAAATATGCAAACAGGAAGAACATATACAAACAGACAAGAACATATGCAAACAGACAAGAACATATGCAAACACAAGAGCATACAACAGACAAGAACATACAATAGAAAGACAAGAACATGTACTAACAAGAACATATACAAACAAGAACATACAAGAGACAAGAACATATACAAACAGACAAGAACATATGCAAACAAAAAACATACAAGAGACAAGAACATATACAAACAAGAACATACAAGAGACAAGAACATATACAAACAAGAACATATGCCAACAGACAAGAACATATACAGACATAAATCAAGAACATATACAAACAGACAAGAACATACAACAGACAATAACATACACAGACAGACAAGATCATATACAGACATACAAGAACATATGCAAACACAAGAACATATGCAGACTCAAGAACATACAACAGACAAGAACATGTACAGACAGACAAGAACATACAACAGACACGGAAATGACAGAGCTGATCAATTGGCTAAGGAAAGAGCAAAAGAAGAACAACCCGATGTGCCCATTCAATCAATCAATCATGTGCCATGCCGGAAAGCGATGTGCCCATTACATACCACCAAAAGAAAAGAATGATCAAATCAGTCAGAAAGCCACCAAAACCTGCTCAAGATGACTACCACGTTATGGACAGACCAGAACAAGTCATTATTCTGCACTTCAGAACAGGACAAAATAGATTACACAACCACACGTATACAAAATTCAAGATTGGTGACTCAGCCATGTGCACATGGGGTTTGGCGTCGCAGACAGCAGAGCACATACTCCAGGATTGCCCAAACTACAACATATCCAGGCGAACCTTCTGGCCTAGAGAGACAACAGTGGAAGATAAACTCTATGAACCGCTGAGTGAACTAAAATAGACCGTTAAATTCATACAAGAGACAACATTGCAGTTGTAGACATATTTCAAGCAAACGAAAGAAGAAGAATACAACAGACAGACATGAACATGTACTAACAAGAACATACACAAACAAGAACATACAACATACAAGAACATATGCAGACAGACAAGAACATATACATACAGAAATCAAGAACACATACAAACAAAAACATATGCCAACTGAAAAGAACATATAAATAAAGAAATCAAGAACATATACAAACAAGAACATACAACAGGCAAGAACATATATAGACAGACAAGAACATATACAAACAAGAACATACAAAAGACAAGAACATATACAACAGACAAGAACATATACAAACAAGAACACATGCAAACAAGAACAAATACATACAGAAATCAAGAACATATACAAACAGACAAAAACATACAACAGACAAGAATATATACAGAAGACAAGAACATATAAACACAAGTAGATCACCTCTGTTAAAGAACATGACTGCCATGGTTCCCTGGAGAAGAGACAAACAAAAACTCATGACACATGGCTGCCCAGTCTAGGACATTCAGGAGTTGAGCTGAGTCAAGAACAGACATCACAGCAAGCGGGACATTCTCACTTGTGCTCCGGCCTCTCTTCAATGATGAGCCAATGAAGGGTCACAATACTAATGGTAACATCACAGCATGTGGGACATTCTCACTTGTGCTCCGGCCTCTCTTCAATGATGAGCCAATGAAGGGTCACAATACTAATGGTAACATCACAGCATGTGGGACATTCTCACTTGTGCTCCGGCCTCTCTTCAATGATGAGCCAATGAAGGGTCACAATACTAATGGTAACATCACAGCACGTGGGACATTCTCACTTGTGCTCCGGCCTCTCTTCAACAGCCAATGAAAGGTCACAATACTAATGGTATCATCACAGCACGTGGGACATTCTCACTAGTGCTCCGGCCTCTCTTCATCAGCCAATGAAGGGTCAAAATACTAATGGTACTATTGGTACCATCATAGTACGTGGGACATTCTCACTTGTGCTCCGGCCTGTCTTCAACAGCCAATGAAAGGTCACAATACTAATGGTACCACTTGTAGTCTGATTGTGTGTCTGTCTGGCCTGACCTCGGAGTGCTGAGTGCTGGCCAGACACTCTGGTCACTTCCTGGAGCACCATTCTCTCCAGGCCAGGATGATTATTTGCTCTGCCACTAATTAAATTATCCCAATGGGTCCTGGCTACATCTGCCGCATCAATACCCCAGCCTGTCCTGGGGAAAATATCCAAAAGATGAGCCCTATCTTTCAATGTTAATGGAAGCTTGCCACGCTGCCCAAAGCATGTCTGTCCTCACCTTTCCCAACATGCTTTGTGAATCCCACACAATTACGGCATGTGTGTGTGCTGTTTGTCTTCCACAACTGCCTCCCAACATGCTTTGTGAATCCCAGACAATTACGGCATGTGTGTGTGCTGTTTGTCTTCCACAACTGCCTCCCAACATGCTTTGTGAATCCCAGACAATTACGGCATGTGTGTGTGCTGTTTGTCTTCCACAACTGCCTCCCAACATGCTTTGTGAATCCCAGACAATTACGGCATGTGTGTGCTGTTTGTCTTCCACAACTGCCTCCCAACATGCTTTGTGAATCCCAGACAATTACGGCATGTGTGTGCTGTTTGTCTTCCACAACTGCCTCCCAACATGCTTTGTGAATCCCACACAATTACGGCATGTGTGTGTGCTGTTTGTCTTCCACAACTGCCTCCCAACATGCTTTGTGAATCCCAGACAATTACGGCATGTGTGTGCTGTTTGTCTTCCACAACTGCCTCCCAACATGCTTTGTGAATCCCACACAATTACGGCATGTGTGTGCTGTTTGTCTTCCACAACTGCCTCCCAACATGCTTTGTGAATCCCAGACAATTACGGCATGTGTGTGCTGTTTGTCTTCCACAACTGCCTCCCAACATGCTTTGTGAATCCCAGACAATTACGGCATGTGTGTGCTGTTTGTCTTCTATAACTGCCTCCCAACATGCTTTGTGAATCCCAGACAATTACGGCATGTGTGTGCTGTTTGTCTGCCACAACTGCCTCCCAACATGCTTTGTGAATCCCACACAATTACGGCATGTGTGTGCTGTTTGTCTTCCATAACTGCCTCCCATGTTTCTCAAGCATACACACTTCTTGGACTCTGTCCTCTGCCTAAGCCATCCATAATTTTCCTCTTCACCCATGGCCCTTAACTGCACCCAGGGCTTCATGCAGGGGTTGTTCCTTGTTCGCAGCCACTCAGAGACATGACTTAGCCCACAGCCACTCTGAGACATGACTTAGCCCACAGCCACTCTGAGACATGACTTAGCCCACAGCCACTCTGAGACATGACTTAGCCCACAGCCACTCAGAGACATGACTTAGCCCACAGCCACTCTGAGACATGACTTAGCCCACAGCCACTCAGAGACATGACTTAGCCCACAGCCACTCAGAGACATGACTTAGCCCACAGCCACTCTGAGACATGACTTAGCCTGCAGCCACTCAGAGACATGACTTAGCCCACAGCCACTCAGAGACATGACTTAGCCCACAGCCATTCAGAGACATGACTTAGCCCACAGCCACTCAGAGACATGACTTAGCCCACAGCCACTCAGAGACATGACTTAGCCTGCAGCCACTCAGAGACATGACTTAGCCCACAGCCACTCAGAGACATGACTTAGCCCACAGCCACTCTGAGACATGACTTAGCCTGCAGCCACTCAGAGACATGACTTAGCCCACAGCCACTCCGAGACATGACTTAGCCCACAGCCACTCTGAGACATGACTTAGCCCACAGCCACTCCGAGACATGACTTAGCCCACAGCCACTCAGAGACATGACTTAGCCTGCAGCCACTCAGAGACATGACTTAGCCCACAGCCACTCAGAGACATGACTTAGCCCACAGCCACTCAGAGACATGACTTAGCCCACAGCCACTCTGAGACATGACTTAGCCCACAGCCACTCCGAGACATGACTTAGCCCACAGCCACTCCGAGACATGACTTAGCCCACAGCCACTCAGAGACATGACTTAGCCCACAGCCACTCTGAGACATGACTTAGCCTGCAGCCACTCAGAGACATGACTTAGCCCACAGCCACTCCGAGACATGACTTAGCCTGCAGCCACTCAGAGACATGACTTAGCCCACAGCCACTCAGAGACATGACTTAGCCCACAGCCACTCAGAGACATGACTTAGCCTGCAGCCACTCAGAGACATGACTTAGCCCACAGCCACTCAGAGACATGACTTAGCCCACAGCCACTCAGAGACATGACTTAGCCCACAGCCACTCTGAGACATGACTTAGCCTGCAGCCACTCAGAGACATGACTTAGCCCACAGCCACTCAGAGACATGACTTAGCCCACAGCCACTCAGAGACATGACTTAGCCCACAGCCACTCAGAGACATGACTTAGCCCACAGCCACTCAGAGACATGACTTAGCCCACAGCCACTCAGAGACATGACTTAGCCCACAGCCACTCAGAGACATGACTTAGCCCACAGCCACTCCGAGACATGACTTAGCCCACAGCCACTCCGAGACATGACTTAGCCCACAGCCACTCAGAGACATGACTTAGCCCACAGCCACTCAGAGACATGACTTAGCCCACAGCCACTCAGAGACATGACTTAGCCCACAGCCACTCAGAGACATGACTTAGCCCACAGCCACTCCGAGACATGACTTAGCCCACAGCCACTCTGAGACATGACTTAGCCCACAGCCACTCAGAGACATGACTTAGCCCACAGCCACTCAGAGACATGACTTAGCCCACAGCCACTCAGAGACATGACTTAGCCCACAGCCACTCAGAGACATGACTTAGCCCACAGCCACTCAGAGACATGACTTAGCCCACAGCCACTCAGAGACATGACTTAGCCCACAGCCACTCTGAGACATGACTTAGCCCACAGCCACTCAGAGACATGACTTAGCCCACAGCCACTCAGAGACATGACTTAGCCTGCAGCCACTCAGAGACATGACTTAGCCCACAGCCACTCAGAGACATGACTTAGCCCACAGCCACTCAGAGACATGACTTAGCCCACAGCCACTCTGAGACATGACTTAGCCTGCAGCCACTCAGAGACATGACTTAGCCCACAGCCACTCAGAGACATGACTTAGCCCACAGCCACTCTGAGACATGACTTAGCCTGCAGCCACTCAGAGACATGACTTAGCCCACAGCCACTCTGAGACATGACTTAGCCCACAGCCACTCAGAGACATGACTTAGCCCACAGCCACTCAGAGACATGACTTAGCCCACAGCCACTCAGAGACATGACTTAGCCCACAGCCACTCTGAGACATGACTTAGCCTGCAGCCACTCAGAGACATGACTTAGCCCACAGCCACTCAGAGACATGACTTAGCCCACAGCCACTCAGAGACATGACTTAGCCTGCAGCCACTCAGAGACATGACTTAGCCTGCAGCACCGGAACATTTGCCCGCAGCCACTCCGAGACATGACTTAGCCTGCAGCCACTCAGAGACATGACTTAGCCCACAGCCACTCTGAGACATGACTTAGCCCACAGCCACTCTGAGACATGACTTAGCCCACAGCCACTCTGAGACATGACTTAGCCCACAGCCACTCAGAGACATGACTTAGCTCACAGCCACTCAGAGACATGACTTAGCCTGCAGCCACTCAGAGACATGACTTAGCCCACAGCCACTCAGAGACATGACTTAGCCCACAGCCACTCAGAGACATGACTTAGCCTGCAGCCACTCAGAGACATGACTTAGCCTGCAGCACCGGAACATTTGCCCGCAGCCACTCCGAGACATGACTTAGCCTGCAGCCACTCAGAGACATGACTTAGCCCACAGCCACTCTGAGACATGACTTAGCCTGCAGCCACTCAGAGACATGACTTAGCCCACAGCCACTCAGAGACATGACTTAGCCCACAGCACTGGAGCCTTGCCCGCAGCCACTCAGAGACATGACTTAGCCCGCAGCCACTCCGAGACATGACTTAGCCTGCAGCCACTCAGAGACATGACTTAGCCCACAGCCACTCAGAGACATGACTTAGCCCACAGCACTGGAGCCTTGCCTGCAGCCACTCCGAGACATGACTTAGCCTGCAGCCACTCAGAGACATGACAGCCCACAGCCACTCAGAGACATGACTTAGCCCACAGCACTGGAGCCTTGCCCGCAGCCACTCAGAGACATGACTTAGCCCGCAGCCACTCAGAGACATGACTTAGCCCGCAGCCACTCCGAGACATGACTTAGCCCGCAGCCACTCCGAGACATGACTTAGCCCACAGCCACTCCGAGACATGACTTAGCCTACAGCCACTCTGAGACATGACTTAGCCGGCAGCCACTCTGAGACATGACTTAGCCCACAGCCACTCAGAGACATGACTTAGCCCACAGCCACTCAGTGACATGACTTAGCCCACAGCCACTCAGAGACATGACTTAGCCCACAGCCACTCAGAGACATGACTTAGCCCCCAGCCACTCTGAGACATGACTTAGCCCACAGCCACTCTGAGACATGACTTAGCCGGCAGCCACTCCAAGACATGACTTAGCCGGCAGCCACTCTGAGACATGACTTAGCCCGCAGCCACTCTGAGACATGACTTAGCCCACAGCCACTCCGAGACATGACTTAGCCCGCAGCCACTCAGAGAATGACTTAGCCCACAGCCACTCCGAGACATGACTTAGTCCACAGCCACTCCGAGACATGACTTAGCCCACAGCCACTCAGAGACATGACTTAGCCCGCAGCCACTCAGAGACATGACTTAGCCCACAGCCACTCAGAGACATGACTTAGCCCGCAGCCACTCAGAGACATGACTTAGCCCACAGCCACTCAGAGACATGACTTAGCCCGCAGCCACTCAGAGACATGACTTAGCCCACAGCCACTCAGAGACATGACTTAGCCCGCAGCCACTCAGAGACATGACTTAGCCCACAGCCACTCAGAGACATGACTTAGCCCGCAGCCACTCAGAGACATGACTTAGCCCACAGCCACTCAGAGACATGACTTAGCCCACAGCCACTCAGAGACATGACTTAGCCCACAGCCACTCAGAGACATGACTTAGCCCGCAGCCACCCAGAGACATGACTTAGCCCACAGCCACTCAGAGACATGACTTAGCCCACAGCACTGGAGCCTGTTCTTGAACGTCTGGTTGCACACTGTCCCCGACGCTGTCACCGCAGGCTGGGACATTCATGTAGATATAGTCCCACATTTGGATGTGCTTGGCTGGTTTTGTTCCATCTCTCTGTCTGCATCCATCTGATCCATCTCTCTGTCTGCATCTATCTGTTCCATCAATCTGTCTGCCTCCATCTGATCCTTCTCTCTGTCTGCATCCATCTGTTCCATCTATCTGTCTGCATCCATCTGTTCCTTCTCTCTGTCTGCATCCATTGTTCCTTCTCTCTGTCTGCATCCATCTGATCCTTCTCTCTGTCTTCATCCATCTGATCCTTCTCTCTGTCTTCATCCATTTGTTCAACCAGGCTGAACCAGCTGAATCTTTTGTCAAGTCCAATCTGAGAATGTTGCCAACGTTACAGTTTATATATCTAGCAGAGGTGTCTGCCTTAGCCTGGTCCCTACCCTTTAACTAATTCAGTCTGAGAGATCTTGCCAGAGCTAATGTCCTTGGTTCTCAGAGCAGATCTCAAACACAGAAAACCATGTCTTAAGTTCTCAACCCAGATCTCAAACACAGAAAACCATGTCTTTGGTTCCCAACCCAGATCTCACACACAGAAAACATTAAGTGTACTGTGACTGGACTAGGGAACACAGTGTTGGAGATGGAGACTTGTAGCTGAAATATGACCACAACTTTCCTTACCATTTCCACTCTTTGTGTGATCTCAAAACTTGGATTCACATCAGAATCTGTGGACAGAACAAATACATGAAACAAAATACATGATTAAAATTCAAAAGGTTAATAATAAACATTACACTGACTATAATGTCTAAATGCAATAGGATTTACATATGTCACAGATTTATGATGTGAAGTAGTCAGTTGCTTTTTTCCTTTACTCATAATATAACAAGCCAGAATTTATTCAGAAATGCTGATGATTAATTAAAGCAAATATAGTGAGTAGACCAGCATTGGAAAACATTGTGATGACAGGAAAGATCACTCACTGGTAGACGGGACAAAGGCAGACCAGGAGAAATGAAGCTGGATAGTCTGAGACAGGGGCATGGAGCAACAACATCAACATAAATGATGATCCAGGCTCCGAGATGTGCAGAATTACCTTAATGCCTAGGCCTGGTGGTAGGGCACACGATAATGATGATGATGATGATGATACCTGTATGTAATTAAGTACACTGTAAAGTGATACACTGACATCTCAGTATCCCTGAAGCCCTGATTCATCACCAAATCATACAGTCTTAGTGGACATTAGGGGAGATGTGTGCCACTAGACAACATGGGAGATGTGGACGCATTAGACAACAGGGGAGATGTGGACACACTAGACAATAGGGGAGGACAACAGGGGAGATGTGGACACACTATACAATAGGGGGGATGTGGACACACTAGACAATAGGGGAGAACAACAGGGAAGATGTGGACACACTAGACAATAGGGGAGATGTGGACACATTATACAATAGGGGAGGTGTGGACACACTAGACACCAGGGGAGATGTGGACACACTAGATAATGGGGGAGATGTGGACACACTAGATAATAGGGGATATGTGGAAACACTAGACAAGAGGGGAGATGTGGACACACTAGATAATGGGGGAGATGTGGACACACTAGATAATAGGGGAGGACAACAGGGGAGATGTGGACACACTAGACAACAGGGGAGATGTGGACGCACTAGACAATAGGGGAGATGTGGATCATCCATGAGAGGACTGTGTGGGTGAGAGGATCATCCAAGAGAGGGCTGTGTGGGTGAGAGGCTCATCCATGAGAGGGCTGTGTGGGTGAGAGGCTCATCTATGAGAGGGCTATGTGGGTGAGAGGATCATCCATGAGAGGGCTGTGTGGGTGAGAGGATCACCCATGAGAGGGCTGTGTGGGTGAGAGGCTCATCCATGAGAGGGCTGTGTGGGTCAGAGTCTCACACTGTTCTCCCAAGGCTCAGAAGTTTCTGGGTTCGAATCCCAGCATAAGACCTGACATTTTTACAAGAACCATTTGTTTCTAGTGATTTCACAAACACCTTATTTTTAATTTCTTGGGTAGTAAAATCAGATACCTAAATTTCTCAGGTAAGGATAAAAAATAGGTTCTGTGCACAAAATGAACAATCCAACAACAGATAGGAATCACAAAGACCACAAGGAAGTTGTCCTGTCGAAATGGTTCGGAAGGAAAAGCTACCCATGGGTAGAAAGAGCCCATTACCGTTGTTGGAATCAGAAAAGAGGAAGTACAGTTGACACAGATGTATGCCGAAGTCAGACACACTGACCTGGAGGTGCCACACATTACCTAGAGAGAGGAACCAAGACAAAGACAGACGAGTCGGACTCACAGACAACTTTTGGCTTCAGTAGTGGCTGCCTTTCATCTACGTTAACTGAAGCATCTGTTGAGTCCTCTCTCTGAAACACAGAACACTCATTTGTGAGAAGGTCAACTTGGTCAACCATACAACAAACACACTGCTCACAATCATACAACAAGCACACTGCTCACAATCATACAACAAACACACAGCTTACAATCATACAACAAGCACACTGCTCACAATCATACAACAAGCACACTGCTCACAATCATACAACAAGCACACTGCTCACAATCATACAACAAACACACTGCTCACAATCATACAACAAAAACACTGCTCACAATCATACAACAAGTACACTGCTCACAATCATACAACAAACACACTGCTCACAATTATACAACAAAAACACTGCTCACAATCATACAACAAGCACACTGCTCACAATCATACAACAAGCACACTGCTCACAATCATACAACAAACACACTGCTCACAATCATACAACAAAAACACTGCTCACAATCATACAACAAGTACACTGCTCACAATCATACAACAAACACACTGCTCACAATTATACAACAAAAACACTGCTCACAATCATACAACAAACACACTGCTCACAATCATACAAGCACACTGCTCACAATTATACAACAAACACAATGCTCACAATCATACAACAAGCACACTACTCACAATCATACAACAAACACACTGCTCACAATCATACAACAAAAACACTGCTCACAATCATACAACAAGTACACTGCTCACAATCACACAACAAACACACTGCTCACAATCATACAACAAAAACACTGCTCACAATCATACAACAAACACACTGCTCACAATCATACAACAAGCACACTGCTCACAATCATACAACAAGCACACTGCTCACAATTATACAACAAGCACACTGCTCACAATCATACAACAAGCACACTGCTCACAACCATACAACAAACACACTGCTCACAATCATACAAAAAGCACACTGCTCACAATCATACAACAAGCACACTGCTCACAACCATACAACAAGCACACTGCTCACAACCATACAACAAACACACTGCTCACAACCATACAACAAACACACTGCTCACAATCATACAACAAACACACTACTCACAATCATACAACAAACACACTGCTCACAATCATACAACAAACACACTGCTCACAATCATACAACAAACACACTGCTCACAATCATACAACAAGCACACTGCTCACAATCATACAACAAGAACACTGCTCACAACCATACAACAAACACACTGCTCACAATCATACAACAAGCACACTGCTCTCAACCATACAACAAGCACACTGCTCACAACCATACAACAAACACACTGCTCACAATCATACAACAAACACACTGCTCACAACCATACAACAAACACACTGCTCACAATCATACAACAAACACACTGCTCACAATCATACAACAAACACACTGCTCACAATCATACAACAAACACACTGCTCACAATCATACAACAAACACACTGCTTACAATCATACAACAAACACACTGCTTACAATTACAGAACAAACACACTGCTCACAATTATACAACAAACACTTGGCTCACAATCATACAGAACACTGTGTATACAATAACTCACCACAGAACACTGTGTATTCAATAACTCACCAAAGAACACTGTATAAACAATAACTCACCAAAGAACACTGTATATACAATAACTCACCACAGAACTCTGTGTATACAATAACTCACCACAGAACTCTGTGTATACAATAACTCACCACAGAACTCTGTGTATACAATAAATCACCACAGAACAAGGTGTATATACAACAACTCACCACAGAACTCTGTGACAGGACTTGTTGCATCCTCAACTTAGCATTTGAGATGGCCATGGTTTCTGTGACAAATGTCAGGGTCATGTAGCTGACAGATAAAAACACATGCTACGAATAAACACTGGGTATTTGATACACTATCTCTGATCACCATGTAACAACACTAAATGTGATCACCATGAAATGACACTAAATGTGATCACCATGAAATGACACTAAATGTGATCACCATGTAGCGACACTAAATGTGATCACCATGTATTGACACTATCTATAGCAGTGGTTCTCAACCTTTTTTGGCCCAATCCCCCCTTTACCATTTGTTTAGAATGTCATTCCCCCCCCCCCTTTGGAATTTCCTCCGTATAAATCCCCCCACCCTTACACAGTATACATAAAAATGGAAGCTAAATTTATTAACACATACTAGAACAAGTCTAGACATCTACATAAAACGTGATTTGCGGGTCTACTTACGTTATAAAATGAAATTCATTAGGACGAGAAATACAGAACCGTAAAATTTAGAGGGAAAAACAATATTAATGCTATCTTGAAATAATCTTAATTCCCCCCTGGAAACCCTAAAATCCCCCCCCCCCCCCTGGGGGGGGGGGAATGGGGGGGGGGGGAAATTCCCCACCGGTTGAGAACCACTGATCTATAGATACTATATTTGGTCAACACATAATGGTACCGTAAATAAACAATATATATGGTAACTACATATTAGCACACAATCACCAGTCTACTAAAGCCTGGGCTACAGTTGTCTGATCATGTCCCTCCACGGCCTCCTACACTTGGCAACCCTCTTCAGCTCAGTGTGAAGTTCATGTCCCTCCACGGCCTCCTACACTTGGCAACCCTCTTCAGCTCAGTGTGAAGTTCATGTCCCTCCACGGCCTCCTACACTTGGCAACCCTCTTCAGCTCAGTGTGAAGTTCATGTCCCTCCACGGCCTCCTACACTTGGCAACCCTCTTCACCTCAGTGTGAAGTTCATGTCCCTCCACGGCCTCCTACACTTGGCAACCCTCTTCACCTCAGTGTGAAGTTCATGTCCCTCCACGGCCTCCTACACTTGGCAACCCTCTTCAGCTCAGTGTGAAGTTCATGTCCCTCCACGGCCTCCTACACTTGGCAACCCTCTTCACCTCAGTTTGAAGTTCATGTCCCTCCACGGCCTCCTACACTTGGCAACCCTCTTCACCTCAGTGTAAAGATCATGTCCCTCCACGGCCTCCTACACTTGGCAACCCTCTTCAGCTCAGTGTGAAGTTCATGTCCCTCCACGGCCTCCTACACTTGGCAACCCTCTTCAGCTCAGTGTAAAGATCATGTCCCTCCACGGCCTCCTACACTTGGCAACCCTCTTCAGCTCAGCGTGAAGTTTATGTCCCACCATATATGCATGCTTGTGTTTACCCATGTGTGTACATGTTAGTTAGTTATCTGTTGGGGTATCATCTGTACACTTTGGACATGTCCATAGGTGCTCACATCCTCCCCTCAACAGATGTTTCAGTGTCCGGCAGCTAAAAGTGCCAGTTCTGTGCTGGTTGACCAGACCCCTCCTTCTCTCGATGTGTCTCTCATGCCTCAGTCATTCAGTAGCATGTCCTTTGCAGAATCTCACCCCCCATAACAACCTTCTGGAAAATGTCTCGGTCATAAGCAAGATGTCCCGTGTCCAATACACCCATCTGGAGATCATCTGTCACATCCTGCACCCATCTTCTCTTTGGCCTTCCTCTTCCTCTCTTCCCAGGCATATACCCCTCCATTATTGTTCTCTCCAAACTTCCGTGACGTTTCAAGTGACCAAAATATTTCAATTTTCTTTGTTTTATAATCTCTAATATTCAATATTCAGCTCTTAAAGTATGGATGTATTTGTTCTTTTCTTTATCTTATTGACCTCAGCAACACTTATTTCACCGTTTCCCACTGTGTCACTGCCTGTCAGCTGACTTCAGAGCCCTTGGCACAGGTTGAGTTTTGTGCTCTAGGATTCTGACATTGAATGAACGAACGAACGAACAAACGAAAATCTTTATTTTCAAAGGGTTAAGAATTGGGCACGCAGGCCCATCTGACATTCTGCCTTTCTTCTCTATTTCCTCTCATACATTCTTTCATTCAACATCTCTTATGAAGCAATTCTTTGACAACAAAAGAACAATAAGCATTAAAACGCATGAAAAATAATCAATAATACATGACTCGTTGAGGCAATGTTTAACATGGGCATCATAAATACCCAAGGTGGGTGTAACGTGCCACACATATGGGAATGTTTTTGTTTTTGTTTTTGGCTAGTTGTTGTTCAAGATAATTTACCATTATTATTGTCTTTGTTGCTGTTTTTTTTTAAGGGGGCATGTAGTCTGTCCTGAGGTAGTGTTCAAACAGGTTGCGACTGTATGTATAATGATTGGTGGTGTCTTTGATTTCTTGTGAAAGATCATTCCACAACTGAGTGGCAGAGTATGCTAAGCTTGTTTCATATAAGTCTATCCTAGGTTTAGGGACATGAAGTATATTTAGTCGTTCGCTATGTCTTGCGTTATATTTAAACAATGGCCAAAGGTAGCTTTGGGGCATTTTGAAATAGGATTTTGTGAGTTAGTTTAGCCTTATTAAAAAGTAGGCGTTTGTGGAGTGGCAGTAACTGAAGACGTTCATGTAAGTTAGAATTGCCTGTAAGCTTATCACTAATCTCCAGACCTAAGCTGCGTGACTTTTCTGTAGTGTTTTTTAAACGTAGTTGTAAATGTCTTTTTCCAGGTTGCAACCTCATTTAAACAGCTTTCATATGCGGTGTCTGCGAAGAATTCTTGGTATTAAGTGGCAAGACAAAATCACAAATACTGAAGTATTGGAAAGATCAGGTTGTGTGACGGTGTATTCCATGCTCAGTCTTCGTAGACTTAGATGGATAGGACACGTTAGGAGGATGGATGATGGTAGAATACCAAAGGACATCTTTTTTGGTGAATTACAGACGGATAGGAGATCTCAGGGTCGGCCTCTACTACGATACAAAGATGTGTGTAAGCAGGACATGATTGATACAGGCATTGATAATGCACATTGGGAGCACGTCGCCGATGAACGAGTTGCATGGAGGGCAACTATCAGAAATGGAATAAAGACAAAGGAGAAAATGATTGCAGATAAAGCACACAGAGCGTGAGAGACGTAAGATGGTGCAAAATCGTGGAAGTGACCATGTTTTCACATGCACCTACTGTGGGCAAACATTTGCAGCAAGAATTGGCCTTACCAGCCACACTTGCCATCACCATGGATTGTAGTTATTAAGCCTTTTTGAAGTACAATGTACCAAACTATCGTCTGTCAAGACGGAAAGGTGCCAATGAATATGTCTTTTTGTTTGTGTGTGCTAATGAAGGCTTGCTAGCAGCAGCATCAATTCTGTCACTTGTGATTTTGTTGTTGAAATCTGACCAAATCCAATTTCCATTGTTGGTGATTTACTCACTTGCAGACTATACAGACATATTTTATAAACGCTATATGCAGACACCATATACAGATAACATATATATATATAGAACATTCTGGCAACACGTATACAATCATGAAAGACAGTTGTCACAACTGCACAGATTTACAACATAAAGTAACAGTTAAAACAGAGGTAATAGTTACAACAGAGGATAATAATTACAAAAGATAACATTAAGAAAGGTGACACAAAAGATAACACTTCAGAAAAGTGACACAAAAGATAACATTACAGAAAGTGACACAAAAGATAACATTTAAGAAAGTTCACATAAAAGATAACATTTAAGAAAGATGACACAAAAGTTACAGAAGACGACCCTGACAAGCTGAACATTAATAAATAAAACAAACTAGATACAACTTCACAGATAAGAATAAGTGAACCGGTCACCTGACGAAGGCCAGTAAAATGATGGCCAGCAGACTGAGGAGCCAGCCAGCTTCCCTGAAGGCTGCGGGCATGGTCAGGGCTCCAGTGCCCACGATCAGGTTAAACACATAGACAAAGCCCACCTGTAGACATCAGAGGTCAGGCTGCGTTACACAGAAGATGTTTTCTATGTCCATCCAACTACAAACTGGTCAGTTCATCTGCCAACCATCTGTACATTCTCCACCATTGCTTCATTTCATCTAATCAGTTATCCTTTATATCACACCAACTCACCATCCATCCATCCAACCATCTGTACATTCTCCACCATTGCTTCATTTCATCTAATCAGTTATCCTTTATATCACACCAACTCACCATCCATCCATCCAACCATCTGTACATTCTCCACCATTGCTTCATTTCATCTAATCAGTTATCCTTTATATCACACCAACTCACCATCCATCCATCCAACCATCTGTACATTCTCCACCATTGCTTCATTTCATCTAATCAGTTAACCTTTATATCACACCAACTCGCATTCCATCCATCCAACCATCTGTACATTCTCCACCATTGCTTCATTTCATCTAATCAGTTAACCTTTATATCACACCAACTCGCATTCCATCGATCCAACCATCTGTACATTCTCCACCATTGCTTCATTTCATCTAATCAGTTAACCTTTATATTACACCAACTCGCATTCCATCCATCCAACCATCTGTACATTCTCCACCATTGCTTCATTTCATCTAATCAGTTAACCTTTATATCACACCAACTCACATTCCATCCATCCAACCAGCTGCTCAGGTATGTACCCATCCATCACACCATCTAGTCAACCATACATCCATCAAGCCATCCAGCCAGCTGCTCAGGTATGTACCCATCCATCACACCATCTGGTCAACCATACATCCATCAAGCCATCAAACCAGCTGCTCAGATATATATCCATCCATCACACCATCTGGTCAACCATACATCCATCAAGCCATCAAACCAGCTGCTCAGATATATATCCATCCATCACACCATCTGGTCAACCATACATCCATCAAGCCATCAAACCAGCTGCTCAGATATATATCCATCCATCACACCATCTGGTCAACCATACATCCATCAAGCCATCAAACCAGCTGCTCAGATATATATCCATCCATACCATCTGGTCAACCATCCATCATGCAATCTGATCAGCAATACATTCCTCTATCCAGTCACCTACTTAGGCATTCATCCATCCACCCTGTCATCTAGTCAACCAAACATCCATCCATTATACCATCTTGTCAGCCATACATCCATTCATTCACCCATCCACAATCCTAGCTGCTCAGGGATACATCCATCCATTATGCCATCTGAGAAACCACACATCCATCCATGCCACCATCTGGGCAACCATACATCCATCCATCCTGCCATCTGGCAACCATACATCTGTCCTACCTGCCATCTGGGCAACCATACATCAATCCATCCCACCATCTGGGCAACCATACATCCATCCTACCTGCCATCTGGCAACCATACATCCATCCATCCCACCATCTGGGCAACCATACATCCATCCATCCCACCATCTGGCAATCATACATCAACCGATCCCACCAACTGGCAACCATACATCCATCCATTATACAATCTGGTCAGCCATACATCCATCCATTCACCCAGCCAAAAAACTAGTGCTCAGGGATGCATCCATCCATCACATCAAAGCATTGATAAAGTGAATCATGATAAGATTATTAAAATGTTGGTGGATATTAAAACTTATGGGAAAGATCTCATAACAATGACAAAATATTTACTGAAAACAAGTAGCTGAAATTATGAACATATAAAGCCAGTAAGACATGGATGTGTTTTGTCACTGGATCTCTTCTCTCTATATAGTGAAGCAACAATGAGAGAGATCACAGAAACAAAAGGATTATATCACATTCCAATATTATTATTCTATAAAAGATACTATATAGAATATAGTTACATGAATAATAGAATAGATCAAAAGAATAGACAGAGTATGGCAGTTGTTGACATAAGAGTAAGTGAGTACTACAGCATTCACAAATTCAATCAATCAATCATGTGACATGCTGATAAGAGTGGGCGGTCATGACTTGCCATTTCACTCGATCACCAGAGTCGTAGATCAGCTCAGTGTTCCTGTCTCAACCATGCCATGTGGCCAAGCCATCCAGGTATTTTCTTCTCGGTCTTCCTCTTGGTCTGTTCCCCTCTATCTTGCCAGTTGTCACTAAGTTCTCCAATCCATTTCTTCTCATATGTCCAAAAAATGTTGACTGTCTACGTCTAATTTTTCTAATCAATTTATGATTTTCATTTGTCTCCTGTAGTACTTGGTCATTGGTTTTTCTGTCTGTCCATGGTATTCTTTGCATATTGCTCAGAAACCACATTTCTGCAGCCATCAGATGTTTTTCAGCTTGACTGCTCATTGTCCAAGTTTCACATCCATACAAAAGAACAGGCTCTATGTAGCCCCTCAACACTCTTTTTCTCGTTTCAATTGACATCTCTTCAGTGGTCAGTATGTTATTCATCTTGCTAAAGGCTACTTTTGCCGTGGCGATTCTTGTTCTAATCTCTTCAAGGCATGGCTGTGGATTTTGGAACATAAATGAACAAATTTTTTATAAATGAACAAGCTTTTAATGACAGGATTAGTAAATTACGAATAAAAGGTAAATGGAAAAATATAACGATGATTAATGTACATGCACCTACTGAAGAGAAAGAAGATGATATTAAAGAAGACTTTTATAATGATCTGGAAGATGTCATAGAAGAAACCCCCAAACAGGACATCCTGATTGTGCTGGGAGACTTCAATGCAAAAATAGGTAGAGAGCAAACTAATAAAAAAGTGGCCGGTATGGAAAGCCTACATACAACTTCAAATAATAATGGATGGAGAGTCATCAACCTGGCAGAAGCCAAAGGACTGCAGATTAGCAGCACTAGACTACAAAGAAAGGATATACACAAACAAACTTGGAAATCATGTGACAAGAGAACCTATAATCAAATAGATCACATTTTAATTAACAACAGAAATGCATCAAACATACAGCAAGTCAGAAGTTATAGAGGAGCTGAGTGCCACAGTGACCACTTCCTCGTTGGAGCAAAATTTAAAATAAAACTTAAGAGAGCTTTCTATACTAAATTACAAAGATCACACGACTTAAAAACAATAAGGCAACTGGGACTGATGGAATTGCTGCTGAATTTATAAAGGCAGGTGGCCATGCATTACATCTAAAGCTATACGAACTAATAAAAAAAATCTGGAGGACAGAAGAATTACCCCATGACTGGAAAGAGTCATTATTGATACCTATCTTTAAGAAAGGAGACAAGTTTCAATGTGGAAATTATAGAGGAATATCATTACTGTCCACAAGCTATAAGATACTATCCGCAGTATTACTAAATAGACTAAAACCATATTCAGAAGACATATTAGGTGACTACCAGGCGGGTTTTAGACAAAACAGATCAACAATAGATCAGATATTTATCTTACGACAAATAGCCGAGAAACATTGGGAATATAAAAGAGATCTCCATAACATTTTTGTGGATTTTAAAAAGGCTTATGATAGTGTCCATAGGAATAGTCTATGGAATGCTATGCAGGAATTTGGAATACCAAGGAAGTTAATCAACATGACCAGACTATGCATGGAAGATACTTATAATATAGTAACATATAAAGGCAGGAAATCAGACCCCTTCCAAATAACATCTGGCTTGAAACAGGGTGATGCACTATCGCCGCTACTCTTCAATCTGGCTCTAGAGAAAGTTGTAAGGAAGGTAAAGGAGGAATGTGATATTGGAGGAACATCCAAGCTGCTTGGTTATGCAGATGATATAGATATTATAGGGCAAAGTGAACAAAAGACATTGGAAATATTGACTCACTTAAAGGGAAAAGCCCAACAGATGGGGCTGGTTATCAACCAAGACAAGACAGAATATATGGTAATTTCAAGAGACGGAATGGCTAGAAACTCTGGCCACATACAAATAGATAATATGACCATTAAAAGAACGGAAACATACAAATACCTGGGTACAATATTCAACTGCTCCAACATCATAAGGGAAGAAATACAAACTAGAATCAACTCTGGAAATAAGATATACTATGCACTACAACATCTACTAAAATCAAAGGCGCTATCTCGTAACACCAAAATCACAATATACAAAACACTGATCAGACCAGTTGTGCTGTATGGCTCTGAAACCTGGAGTACAACGAAAGGAGACGAAGCCTTGTTACAAACCTTTGAGAACAAAATTTTAAGACGCATCTTTGGACCCATTAGGGATACACAAAGTGGAGAGTGGAAAAGAAGAAGTAACAAAGACATTTATGATCTGTTTAAGTCCCCGCTAATCACTGGTATCATGAAGGCTAATAGACTACAATGGCTGGGGCATATAGAAAGAATGGAAGATAATAGGGAAACAAAACTCGCTTACACTCAGGAAATAAATGACCGTAGACCCCGAGGTAGACCAAGAAGGCGGTGGAGAGATAATACATGTACAGACCTACAAGCACTTGGAATCAACGACTGGCAAGAGAAGGTCCACCAGAGAGACGAATGGAGACGGATTGTATTTGCAGCAAAGAACCTCAATGGCTCGGAACGCTGAAGAAGAAGAAGAAGAAGAAGAAATGAACAAATTAGGAAGGTATTGGAAGCAAAAGAGATCTGGTTTTTGAGGCAGTTAGTTAGTTAGTTAGTTAGTCGACAGATCATCCTCATTGCACATTGAACCATTTAGTCCATAAGTGCTCGGATCCCCTCCTCAGCAAATCCCGCAGCGTGTAGCGGCTAACGACACCAGTTCTGTGTTGGTTTATCAATCTTCTTTGTCTTCCTGTGTAGTGTTCTTGTTTGGCCACACCTCTTTTAATTTGCTGTTCTCGCAGTCTGACCATGGTTGTAGATTCACAGTCATCACTTGGTTCTCGTAAACGACTTACTTCTTGTAGAGCAATCAGAATGTCTGCCTGGTCCATGGCTTTTCCGCCTTCCACGGTAGCCCTACCTGCAAGCCTCGTGTTGTGGTTTCTGAGATGAATGTTGTGAATTCCTTGGAATGCTAGAGTAACAGAGAAGTGCCTGGAAGAGTCTAATAAAAGTAGAAATTCACAAACAACTATAAGAAAGAGACAAACAGTGTTCTTTGGTCACGTAATGAGAAGAGAGACGTTGGAAAACATCACCACCACTGGAAAGATCAGCAGAAGACAAGACTTACAGACCAAAAGAAATGATGCTCGATGGACTGAGAGACATGTCATGGAGAAGTATCATCAAGAGAAATGATGCTGATGGACTGATACGTGTCAAAGAGGAGTATCATTAAGAGAAATGATGCTGGATGGACTGAGAGACATGTCACGGAGGAATATCATCAAGAGAAATGATGCTGGATGGACTGAGAGACATGTCACGGAGGAATATCATCAAGAGAAATGATGCTGGATGGACTGAGAGACATGTCATGGAGGAATATCATCAAGAGAAATGATGCTGGATGGACTGAGAGACATGTCACAGAGGAATATCATCAAGAGAAATGATGCTGGATGGACTGAGAGACATGTCACGGAGGAATATCATCAAGAGAAATGATGCTGGATGGACTGAGAGAAGTGTGATGGAGGAATATCATCAAGAGAAATTATGCTGGATGGACTGAGAGACATGTCACGGAGGAATATCATCAAGAGAAATGATGCTGGATGGACTGAGAGACATGTCACGGAGGAATATCATCAAGAGAAATGATGCTGGATGGACTGAGAGACATGTCATGGAGGAATATCATCAAGAGAAATGATGCTGGATGGACTGAGAGACATGTCACAGAGGAATATCATCAAGAGAAATGATGCTGGATGGACTGAGAGACATGTCACAGAGGAATATCATCAAGAGAAATGATGCTGAGTGGACTGAGAGACATGTCACAGAGGAATATCATCAAGAGAAATGATGCTGAGTGGACTGAGAGACGTGACACAGAGCAATATCATCAAGAGAAATGATGCTGAGTGGACTGAGAGACATGTCACAGAGCAATATCATCAAGAGAATTGATGCTGGATGGACTGAGAGACATGTCATGGAGGTATATCATCAAGAGAAATGATGCTGGATGGACTGAGAGACATGTCATGGAGGTATATCATCAAGAGAAATGATGCTGGATGGACTGAGAGACATGTTATGGAGGTATATCATCAAGAGAAATGATGCTGGATGGACTGAGAGACATGTCATGGAGGTATATCATCAAGAGAAATGATGCTGGATGGACTGAGAGAAGTGTGACGGAGGAATATCATCAAGAGAAATGATGCTGAGTGGACTGAGAGACATGTCACAGAGTAATATCATCAAGATAAATAATGCTGGATGGACTGAGAGACATGTCACAGAGGTATATCATCAAGAGAATTGATCCTGAACACCAAGGACTGAGATCTGGACATGAGTTTCCATGCCAACTGACTGGGCACATCATGATGATGATCACCTGCTCATCTGTGTGTGTGTGTCACAGTATTTTACTGGTTGAGCCTTGATTAAATCTTGTTCAGTAATTCTCTCTTCATTGCAAGTTTGTTCAATTTCTTCCTTTGTCATTTTGTCTGTCCGTGATATTAGCACTATCTGTCAATATATCTTTGTTTCTACAACATTCATGCTCTCTTCTAGCTTGTTCATAGTTCATTCTTCTGTACCATATAACACTGTAGAATATACAGTGCACTTCAGGGTTCCCACTGTTGGCCAAGAAGATTATTTGAACATGTCGTAGAATATAACATCTCCACTTGGATTCTTGAATGCTGAAATGTTAGAGATAGTGTTGTGTGTGCCATCTGATCACAGAAATGTTAGAGATAGTGTTGTGTGTGCCATCTGATCACAGAAATGTTAGAGATAGTGTTGTGTGTGCCATCTGATCACAGAAATGTTAGAGATAGTGTTGTGTGTGCCATCTGATCACAGAAATGTTAGAGATAGTGTTGTGTCTGCCATCTGATCACAGAAATGCTAGAGATAGTGTTGTGTCTGCCATCTGATCACAGAAATGTTAGAGACAGTGTTGTGTCTGCCATCTGATCACAGAAATGTTAGAGACAGTGTTGTGTCTGCCATCTGATCACAGAAATGTTAGAGACAGTGTTGTGTCTGCCATCTGATCACAGAAATGTTAGAGATAGTGTTGTGTCTGCCATCTGATCACAGAAATGCTAGAGATAGTGTTGTGTGTGCCATCTGATCACAGAAATGCTAGAGATAGTGTTGTGTCTGCCATCTGATCACAGAAATGTTAGAGACAGTGTTGTGTGTGCCATCTGATCACAGAAATGTTAGAGATAGTGTTGTGTCTGCCATCTGATCACAGAAATGCTAGAGATAGTGTTGTGTCTGCCATCTGATCACAGAAATGTTAGAGACAGTGTTGTGTCTGCCATCTGATCACAGAAATGTTAGAGACAGTGTTGTGTCTGCCATCTGATCACAGAAAGTATAGCGCCATCACTATGCCCACAATGTCTCTGCAGCTGTGTACAGGGCTATGAGACCTTCTACGAGGGTAAGTTAATAAATAAGTCACAAATGGATGTAGACAAATAACTACACATGATAACAACTTGAAACCAGTTTATTTTTATACATACATTGCCCCTTTATTTCTCAACATAATTTCCACCAACATTGATGCACTTATCCCATCATTTTATCAGTCCTCCCAAACTGGCTGCAGAGAAATGCGTGCTATGTTTTCATTTACCTGCCATCCCACAGACTGTATGACTTACTTATTGACTCATCCTCGTAACTGTTTCTACCCAGCCATGCACCACTTTACGGAACAAACATTTGTCAGCATAAACACTGACAACCCACCATAGCAGGAGACATTTCGCGAATGACGCCAAAGTTTAATGCGAAGTGAAAACGTGGTTTAGAAAACAGAGCACGCAGTTCTATGAAGCCAGTTTGGGAGGACTGATAAAATAATGAGGTAAGTGCATCAATGTTGGTGGAAATTATGTTGAGAAATAAAGGGACAATGCATGTATAAAAATAAATTGGTTTCAAGTTGTTATCATATTAAGTTATATTTTTACAGCCATTTGTGACTTACTTATTGACTTACCCTCGTACTATTGTATGCAGTGTCATGAACAACGGACAGGCATCTTACCACTTGGGAGTATTGGGCACCACTTTCTGTCAGAACCTGTATGCTGACGTGATCCTTCCCTATTTCAGGAACCATCTTTGTAGGTCAATGCTAATATTTCTGCTTTCTTATATAAAGATGTGTGCTGTCTTCTGTAGTTTTAGATGTGTACTACCATCCAGTGTCAGCATTACATCACCAGCCTGGTTTAACCTAGATTTCACACAATGTGGAATATTAGAAATGTGGTTGAACATACATTTATACACCGAACATCACCAGCCTGGTTTAACCTAGATTTCACACAATGTGGAATATTAGAAATGTGGTTGAACATACATTTATACACCGAACATCACAAGCCTGGTTTAACCTAGGTTTCACACAATGTGGAATATTAGAAATGTGGTTGAACATACATTTATACACCGAACATCACAAGCCTGGTTTAGCCTAACTGTTAAGCAGTCTAAGCCAAAGGTAATGATGATGATTAATATGACAATTATTATTAACATGATGATGAAGCAAAAGAAACACAATTTAGCCCAGCTTAAAGGAATCTAAATATTAAACAGGGCTATGCTGATGATGTCATGTGCGTGGCCAGGCAAGAGTTGACACTAAATACGCCATCCGCTAACAGGAAAAGACTGGCCACCTATTCCTCTGTGTATCCAAGCTGGCAAGATGTGAGGGAAACAGACTGGCCAGATATTCCTGTGTGCATTCAAGCTGGCAAGATGTCATGTCATGTGCATGGCCAGGTGAGGGTTGACACTGCACACGTCATCCACTGACGGGATCAGACTGGCCACCTGTTCCTGTGTGCATCCAAGCTGGCAAGATGTCACATCATGTGTGTGGCCAGGCGAGGGTTGACACTGCACACTTCATCCACTAACAGGAAAAGACTGGCCACCTGTTCCTGTGTGTATCCAAGCTGGCAAGATGTGAGGGGAACAGACTGGCCAGATATTCCTGTGCGCATTCAAGCTGGCAAGATGTCATGTCATGTGCGTGGCCAGGTGAGGGTTGACACTGCAGACGTCATCCACTGACGGGACCAGACTGGCCACTTGTTCCTGTGTGTATCCAAGCTGGCAAGATGTCATGTCATGTGCATGGCCAGGCGAGGGTTGACACTGCACACGCCATCCACTGATGGGACCAGACTGGCCACCTGTTCCTGTGTGTATCCAAGCTGGCAAGATGTCACGTCATGTGTGTGGCCAGGTAAGGGTTGACACTGCACACGTCATCCACTGACGGGACCAGACTGACCACCTGTTCCTGTGTGTATCCAAGCTGGCAAGATGTCACATCATGTGCATGGCCAGGTGAGAGTTGACACTGCACACCCAATCCACTGACGGGAACAGACTGGCCAGATATTCCTGTATGTATCCAAGCTGGCAAGATGTCATATCATGTGCATGGCCAGGCGAGAGTTGACACTGCACACGACATCCACTGATGGGACCAGACTGGCCAGATATTCCTGTGTGTATCCAAGCTGGCAAGATGTCATGTCATATGCGTGGCCAGGTGAGGGTTGACACTGCACACATCATCCACTAACAGGAAAAGACTGGCTACCTGTTCCTGTGTGTATCCAAGCTGGCAAGATGTCATGTCATGTGTGTGGCCAGGCGAGGGTTGACACTGCACACGTCATCCACTGACGGGATCAGACTGACCACCTGTTCCTGTGTGTATCCAAGCTGGCAAGATGTCATGTCATGTGTGTGGCCAGGCGAGGGTTGACACTGCACACGCCATCCACTAATAGGACCAGACTGGCCACTTGTTCCTGTGTGTATCCAAGCTGGCAAGATGTCATGTCATGTGTGTGGCCAGGCGAGGGTTGACACTGCACACTTCATCCACTAACAGGAAAAGACTGGCCACCTGTTCCTGTGTGCATTCAAGCTGGCAAGATGTCATGTCATGTGCGTGGCCAGGTGAGGGTTGACACTGCAGAGGTCATCCACTGATGGGACCAGACTCGCCACCTGTTCCTGTGTGTATCCAAGCTGGCAAGATGTCATGTCATGTGCATGGCCAGGCGAGAGTTGACACTGCACACGTCATCCACTGATGGGACCAGACTGACCACCTGTTCCTGTGTGTATCCAAGCTGGCAAGATGTCACATCATGTGCATGGCCAGGCGAGGGTTGACACTGCACACGCCATCCACTGATGGGACCAGACTGGCCACCTGTTCCTGTGTGTATCCAAGCTGGCAAGATGTCATGTCATGTGCATGGCCAGGCAAGAGTTGACACTGCACACATCATCCACTGATGGGACCAGACTGACCACCTGTTCCTGTGTGTATCCAAGCTGGCAAGATGTCATGTCATGTGCATGGCCAGGTGAGAGTTGACACTGCACACCCCATCCACTGACGGGAACAGACTGGCCAGATATTCCTGTGTGTATCCAAGCTGGCAAGCTGTCATGTCATGTGCATGGCCAGGTGAGAGTTGACACTGCACACGTCATCCACTAACAGGAAAAGACTGGCCACCTGTTCCTGTGTGTATCCAAGCTGGCAAGATGTCATGTCATGTGTGTGGCCAGGCGAGGGTTGACACTGCACACGTCATCCACTGACGGGATCAGACAGGCCACCTGTTCCTGTGTGTATCCAAGTTGGCAAGATGTCACATCATGTGCATGGCCAGGCGAGGATTGACACTGCACACGCCATCCACTGATGGGACCAGACTGGCCACTTGTTCCTGTGTGTATCCAAGCTGGCAAGATGTCACGTCATGTGTGTGGCCAGGCGAGGGTTGACACTGCACACTTCATCCACTAAAAGGAAAAGACTGGCCACCTGTTCCTGTGTGTATCCAAGCTGGCAAGATGTCATGTACGTGGCCAGGTGAGGGTTGACACTGCACACGCCATCCACTGATGGGACCAGACTGGCCACCTGTTCCTGTGTGTATCCAAGCTGGCAAGATGTCATGTCATGTGACATCAAGACCCATAGCTGGCTCCTGTGTCTGGACGTTGCTTGTTGACATTAAACGGGAGGTTTTGTGAACTGTACAAGTCTCATCATTTAATGAAAACTGTACAAGTCTCATTGTTTAATGAAAACTGTGCAAGTCTCATCATTTAATGAAAACTGTACAAGTCTCATTGTTTAATGAAAACTGTGCAAGTCTCATCATTTAATGAAAACTGTACAAGTCTCATCATTTAATGAAAACTGTACAAGTCTCATCGTTTAATGAAAACTGTAAAAGTCTTGCCATATAGTATGATTTGACACAAACTTAGATCAGCTGGATATCACAAGCTGACAGGCTGGCAGGGAATGTACTTTTTGGTGGTTGATTACCTATGGACAAGGAAGGGGTGGCCGTGTACCTGTGGGATGAGGTGGAGAAGGCGGGAGAACAGACTGAGAACCCGTATGTGGAAAGAATGAGATTGTGAGAGATCTGCAGGGGTTCTGGAAGAATCTCAAAACTGAGAGGGAAGACCTGGATATGGCTCTTCACTGGCTGTTGAATGAGGGGACAGAGCATGTATGGGAATGTCCTGAGTGCACTGATGTCAGTTCTGAACTCAACTCAACTCACAAGCTTTGTTTGCCTAACTGTAAAGCAGTTGGGCATTGTCAGAGCCTAACATGGTATAGCTGTGCAGCAACATCGTTGCGACACCCGGCGGACAAGAATTGTCGGCTGACAAGATTGTTACCTGACACGCGACCAGCGGTCAGGCTGACGACAGACGCACGCAGGACACGTGACACCACTAGAGGCAGTGGGCAGTTGGCGTGCTAAGCTCAGACCGAGCTGGGACCGGAGACCGGACGGACATGTGCGATGAGAGCAAGGCGTTTGTGTGAATCTCCGTGATTGAAAGCCGAACGACTGATATCTTGAGCGTCAGACCTATGAGCTGTATTGTGGTTGTGAGCGTCGTGAGTTATATATTGTAGATTGTTGTAATTATCGTTCTGTATTTAATGTGGCAATAAATCCATAGAACTTGTGTTGCTGTGTCTTACGTCGAATCACGTTATACTTGTACTGTCTCACACGTGTTAGCTAACGAGCCAATTATAAGATCCTGACATGTGTGGACGTGGGTTGCTCGTCCTTGTTTAAGAACCTAATATATGTAGACGTGTGTTGCTCGTCTTTGGTATTTAAAACTATAATTCTTGAACTTGTAAAATTTGTCAAGGTTATAGCTATGTAAATGTGATCGTGAAAGTCTCAGTATGATCCATTATTACATTGTTTAAATATGTTTAAAACCATTAGTAAATGTGCAGTACATATTGTTTGATCCTGTAAACGTGTAAAACATTTGTGATTTGTGAAACTTGTCACCGTTTGACCTTGTCGACATTGTTATTTTGTCGCCATTTTGACCTTGTCGCCATCTTGTAAACTTGATGTCTATGTCCTTACTGAATGTCATCTTGATGTAAGTGATGTGTCATCAATGTTATTGAGTGTTCAAATACAGATAGATTGTCTTTGTGCATTGAGTTTGTGGAACGCAAAGAGTTTTGGAAAGAGTGTAACTTCTGTTGAAAGAAACACTGTTGACGACAAATTTACGACATACAATTACACTCGACACCATCCAAACCAAATCAACACTTAGTGACTTGCAGGCACACACCAACAAATAGACGCTAACTTATTTTCTTCCAAAAACAAAGCAGGTTTTTTTCGTACCATCCATAACCTTGCCGTAGAGGTCATTAGTGGTTCCGAAGTAACGACCCTACAGTTTTCTAGCCCGAGTGTCCAACCATTCTTCACCGTATCCAGGGCACTTGAGTATATTTTTCTATACTTTAACTTTACGTATGCAATAGTAGGCACGCATCGTATAGTAAAATAAATTGTAAATTGTTTATTACTAACCATTTATAACATATTTTGTGTGGTTGATTTTCACTGACGTATTTTCCCCATCATGTCGTCATTATTTGATTTCATCGATATGGGTATTAAATTACATCTAACAGGTGATGAATTAACAAAATGGAGCGAGAACAAATACGCTGAATACCTGCTGGTACAGGAGAAAAATAATGAACGCGAAGAAAGAGCAGCGGAGAGAGCCTTAAAACAGGCAGAGATTGAAACAGCATTAAAGCAAGCTGAAGTAGAAATGGCTGCAAAGACAAAGCAAGCTGAGATAGACAGTGAACTTAAGAAAGCAGAAATAGCAGCTCAGAGTAAGAAAGAAGAACTAGAGTTACAGTTGAAAATGAAACAACTTGACACTGAAACTGCGATGAATAAAGAGTCAAAGAAATCTGAAAGACTGGAAAAAGAAAACCAGTATAAGAAGTATCAAGGTATCGTACGTAACTATACCTCGGGTGACTGCATAGCAGCCTTTACCCAAAATTTTGAGACGTTAATGGAACATTACCAAGTTCCACTTTCTGAATGGAATATTCTATATATGAGGAGTCTATCTGGGGAACCTCTTAAAGTCATTGAAACCATCCCCAAAGAACTCAGGAAAGAGTACCATTATATTAAATCTAAGATAATGGCACATTTCATGTTAGACGAGGCAGGTTACAGAGAACAATTCAGTAAATTGAGTCCAAAATCAACTCAAACGTTCTCTGACTACCTCTGTTTAGTCCGAGATGTTTTCAGCAAATGGACTTCAGCAGCCAAAATTAATAAAAGTTATGATAGATTAGAAGATCTCATCATTCGAGATAAAATCATTTCTTCTATCCCATCATCGTTTTCTAAGTTCTTACAGGAGAATGAATGCACAAGTGTGGAAGAAATTGAAAGACGTGGGTCGGCCTATTACACGGCCAACAAACAATGCTTTGCCACTGAAGCTACTGACAGTAACTGGGTAGCAGCAGCCAACTATGAGAAAAACTATAGTAGGCAAAAACCAAACAGGCCTACCTCTGAGAAATTTAGACATTGCATTCATTGTAAATTTTCTCACCATTTGAACGAGATGTGCGATAAAAACCCAGGGTACCAAACATACTTGCAAAATATGGTAAACAGACAAGACAGAGAGCGTAAATCGTTCAAAAGTTTACGTAAATGTTTTCTCTGCAAGGCTTTCGGGCACCATCGCATGGATTGTAGAGGCAGGCATATGACCAACAAAGCCAATGCCGCCTTGTTCGATAGCTCAGCGTCAGAAGACGAAAATCCAGAGAAACATCCTGTGAATGCAGCACAGGCTTGTGATGTATTTAGTGCTAATAAATGCACTGTCTGTAACACCTTCTATGAAGATGGTATCTTAACATGCGGGCACGCCATCCCTATTGCCAATGAGGAAGCTAACTTGGTAATAGACTCAAAAGGCAGATTAGACATCCATCACGGGTATGTTAATGGCAAGTTTGCTACAGTACTTCGCGACACCGGAAGTACACTTATTGGCCTGAAAACAACATTCATAACGCCTACAGACTATACAGGCAGACACATCACATGTAGAACATTCTCAGGCAATATTGAAAAATATCCATTAGCATGGGCATACATTGAAACACCATTCCTCACCGGGAAAGTAAAGGTCGCGGCACTTACAAACCCAGTGTGCGATATAATCATAGGAAATTTACCTGAGGTGAATGACAAACCTCATAATCATGACATAACATCACTATGTATTGATGATAACACATCACCACCAAAGGTCACCACAGAAAATGTCATATCACCTATTGAATGTATGTTAGCTAATGCAGCACTAAGTTCTCATCACATCATTGACGATATCATTCCATCATCATCTGATGTCATTGAGTGTGTGAACGCAGTAACAAGAGCTACTGCTAGAGTGCAAGATGAAAGTAACCAAACTGAGGCTATAAAAATGCTTAGCCCAGAATTACCACCTAGTGACTCTATGAAGGAAACATTCATAACAGCTCAAAAAGCTGATCCTTCACTGTCAAAGTACTTTGACCTGATCGGCAAAAAGGCAAGAGTAACAAAAAATGCGAAATGGCATTTTGCTTTACACAATGATAGACTCACCAGGTATTACACCAGAGGTGACATTACAACAAAGCAAACTGTTTTGCCAACTACTTATCGCAAGCAAGCTTTACATCTTGCTCACGATATACCTTTTGCAGGTCATATGGCATATGTTAAAACCAGGTCAAGACTTTTGACACAGTTTCATTGGCCAAAATTTTGCAATGACATAAGAACATATTGCAGAAGTTGTGATACATGCCAGAAACTAGTAAAAAAAGGTAAACACCCACAGGCAAAGTTACAAGTCACTGACTTAGCCAGTCGACCTTTTGAAAAATTATCAGTTGACATTGTGGGCCCTCTTAGTCATACAACTACTAGAGGGAATAAATATATTCTAACTGTTATTGATCAATGTAGTCGCTGGCCAGAAGCGATTCCGCTATAGAACATTACTGCCAACGACATCATGGAAGTGTTCTTCCATATCTTCTCCCGAATTGGGTTCCCAGATACTATCCAGTCTGATAGAGGCACTCAGTTTATTGCCGCATCGACCCAAGCTTTCACTAAAATGTTAGGAGTGAAGCAAGTTTTCAATAGCCCCTATCATCCTCACTCTAGCAGGATTATAGAAAAGCTTAATGGGGACCTGAAGCACATGCTTGCCAAAGTAACTCAAGATCACCCCAACAACTGGGATGTATACTTACCAGCTGTCCTTTTTGCTTATCGCGAGGTACCACATTCTAGTACCGGTTTCTCTCCTTTTGAACTAATCTATGGTGCCAAACCACGAGGCCCATTAACAATTTATCACCAAATGTTAACTGATTCTACTCCAATACTGAAACCCATATCATCATTTGTGTATGTAACATCATTGCGTGAAAGGATTATTAAATCATGTGAAATTGCTAAAAATGCACTTAAACTATCTGGTGCTACTTACAGACAGTACGCAGACAAAGGTAACAGGACTATAACATTGACACCTGGACAGGACGTTCTACTACTACTACCTAGTGACAGACAGCTACTGACTGATTCTTGGCAGGGACCTTATAAAGTGACAAGACAAATCTCACCTGTAGACTATGAAATCCTAATAAAAGACAAACACAAAATATTTCACATAAATATGCTAAGACCATACCACAACAGAAACAACGAACAAGACGATACGACAGCTTGCACCGTGATAATAGATCACGAAGATGACGATTCTAGCGACGAGATTCCAACACCTACATTAGACACGACAAACTGCTTGAAGGAGATCAAGATCAATCCAAACCTAAGTCAAGCAGAGACAAACAGTTGCAAACAGTTGATACAACAGTACAACACCATCTTTTCTGACAACCCAGGACAAACAGAATTAGTACAGCATCACATCACACTCACATCAAACACACCAATAAGATGCAGACCATACACAATACCATTACACTACAAAGAACAGTTACATCAAGAAATCATCAACTTAGAAAAAAACAACATCATCAGACGATCCTTATCAGACTTCTCTTCACCCATGGTCATTGTACGCAAAAAGGACAAGACAATACGACTTTGCATCGACTACAGAAAACTGAACAAAATAACTGTTTTAGATCTTGAACCAATGGCAAACACTGACGATCTTCTGACAGAACTGACTGACGCTAAGTTCTTTACGACGCTTGACATGTCTAAAGGTTACTGGCAGATAGCTGTACATGAAGACAGCAGACATCTAACAGCTTTTGCCACACCTTGGGGACTGTACGAATGGTGCAAACTTCCATTTGGGCTAGTCAATGCCCCCGCCACATTCGTACGCATGACACGACTCCTCCTATCTGACATTCCTAATATCATTTGCTATATTGACGACATCTGTGTCCATACAGAGACAATGACGGAACATATAAAGACACTAGAACAGACACTAGAACGTATCAGACAGCACGGACTGACAGTGAAGCCTTCAAAGGTGAGCATGGCTTACCAAGAGATATCATTTTTGGGGTACAGAATATCCAATGGCTTTGTCATGACAGACAACAAAATTGTCTCCAAAATTCTAAAACTGTCACTTCCAACGAATAAGAAACAAGTCCGCAGTTTGTTGGGACTGATCAATTATTACAGGCAATTCATTCCTGATTTTTCAGAACTGACCGAAGTTTTTTCTAACTTACTAACCAAGGATAAGCCTGAAAAAGTTGTACACGATGAATGCCTACGAAATGCATTTCATAAAGTTTTGACATACTTTTCTGATAAGAATTCGAATAATCTCATCCTTAAATTGCCCAACATTCGTTTACCTTTCAGATTGAGAACAGATGCTAGCTCCGTTGCGATTGGGGCAGTCCTGTTGCAGGAATACAACAACATCCTGCATCCTATTTATTTTATATCAAGAAAACTAAGGCCTCGAGAGCGGACATGGTCCATTCCGCAATTAGAGGCACTTGCCTTAGTAGAAAGTGTGACGAAACTATCCAGATACCTTCTAGGACGTCACTTTATCATCGAAACTGACAACAGTCCATTACGGTATATAAATGCCGGAGTACCATCCAACAATATGATTGCTCGCTGGTCCTTGAAGCTTCAAAATTACAGTTTCGAGGTTCGTCATATTTCAGGCAGAATCAATACAATTGCCGATCTTTTGTCCCGTTGTCCAACCGACCCAGTAAGCAATGTCTGAGTGCAAAGTGTACTAATACACTCAGAACAACACAGCCACCAATGAGTGAATGTTGTTTCTATTCACCTACTGTGTAAGGTCTATAATTGTAATTGTGATACGGTTAAAAACCGACATGTATAATATACTTATTTTAATCAAGCCATGTAATAAGTGTAGTATAATTGTGTAGTGTGTGTTAGAAAGAGAACATTATTAATTGTAAATATACACCAAGAACAGTGTCACAGACGCTTAACCACTTACCAGAAGCGAACTTTACCAGTTAACAGTGACAGCTGTGAGTGACTTTCTTCACCGTGATATTTTAACGACGTGTGCAAATGTGGACTGAACAGTGACTTCTACACCACCTCTGCATCAAATTTAATCCAAAATGTTCGACAGTTGAACATCGGAAATAAGAACATTCAATCTTTATCCAGAAGTTGTGAACACATCGGAAATAAGAACATTCCATCATAATCCGATAGTTGTGATACTAGAACATCAAACACGAACTTTGAGAACATTTAACTATCTGTTACAAAATAAAACGGGAGCATTTGTGTTCAAACCGTGTAACAGCAACTAAATTTTGCGTTTCGTGTGTACTTCCTGTGTAATTTAAAAAGTATAGCAAAATTAGCAGACGATATACAAATATTCAAAAACTTATGACGATTGTAAAATCCTTTTGAATCTATAAAATATAATACACCAATTGGGTACTTATTTAAATTGATTAGTGTAATCTTAGAATCATACCTTGATTAATGTATTCATATTACCGACTTTTTCTCGTTAATATGAAGAAACGTCAAGCAATGACACTAAGAAATTAAATAATTATTGTAATTTATTGAATTTCTTGATTGTCAAAATTACTTCCCTTGCATTTACGAATTACACCAAGGGCCATAATTTGAAACATGTTCATTAATGTGTATTGTATAAATAGACATTTTGTTGCTCAAATGGTTAACACACCGGGTAGGCGTCCACCAAGCATGGCAGAGAGCTGCCAACATTGCAAACCAACATAAGAGCTCCTGGCCAAATGAGGTCAGAGTTTGAGTGTTTAATGCGACTTATGTAAAGTCGTATTTCAGTCTGGCTAGATGGCTGTTGCAAAACAACCATATTATTACGTTTTTTTTCAAAATTGCTGCGAGGTAGATGCGTGAAGCTGGTACTACTGATCTGACTGGGTATTATTGCAATGGAGGTAACCAGCCATCAGGGGGATGAAACCTGAGTTGTGTTAAAAGTTGTACTTCATTTGTCATTTCAATGCAACTTACATTTTTTGTATATATTTCCATGCCATATATGTATTTTCATGCATAACACTGGGAAAGAGTAGTCTCTGACATGAAGTTAACACTACCCCAGTATATACAGACATCATGAATGAAAGATGACATCTTTCATTGAGGTACCCGGGGAGAATGTCAGAGCCTAACATGGTATAGCTGTGCAGCAACATCGTTGCGACACCCGGCGGACAAGAATTGTCGGCTGACAAGATTGTTACCTGACACGCGACCAGCGGTCAGGCTGACGACAGACGCACGCAGGACACGTGACACCACTAGAGGCAGTGGGCAGTTGGCGTGCTAAGCTCAGACCGAGCTGGGACCGGAGACCGGACGGATATGTGCGATGAGAGCAAGGCGTTTGTGTGAATCTCCGTGATTGAAAGCCGAACGACTGATATCTTGAGCGTCAGACCTATGAGCTGTATTGTGGTTGTGAGCGTCGTGAGTTATATATTGTAGATTGTTGTAATTATCGTTCTGTATTTAATGTGGCAATAAATCCATAGAACTTGTGTTGCTGTGTCTTACGTCGAATCACGTTATACTTGTACTGTCTCACACGTGTTAGCTAACGAGCCAATTATAAGATCCTGACAGGCATTTTACAAATGGTGAAACTTACATTTACAAGACATAAGTTGTGCTATAATGCAAATATTGGTGTAAAATACATGGACAACGGGTACTGGGCAAACTCAGCAGCACCATTCAGGGAGCAATGGGCAAACTCAGCACCACCATTCTGGGAACAATGGGCAAACTCAGCAGCACCATTCTGGGAGCAATGGGCAAACTCAGCAGCACCATTCTGGGAGCAATGGGCAAACTCAGCAGCACCATTCTGGGAGCAATGGGCAAACTCAGCAGCACCATTCTGGGAGCAATGGGCAAACTCAGCAGCACCATTCTGGGAGCAATGGGCAAACTCAGCAGCACCATTCTGGGAGCAATGGGCAAACTCAGCAGCACCATTCTGGGAGCAATGGGCAAACTCAGCAGCACCATTCTGGGAGCAATGGGCAAACTCAGCAGCACCATTCTGGGAGCAATGGGCAAACTCAGCAGCACCATTCTGGGAGCAATGGGCAAACTCAGCAGCACCATTCTGGGAGCAATGGGCAAACTCAGCAGCACCATTCTGGGAGCAATGGGCAAACTCAGCAGCACCATTCTGGGAGCAATGGGCAAACTCAGCAGCACCATTCTGGGAGCAATGGGCAAACTCAGCAGCACCATTCTGGGAGCAATGGGCAAACTCAGCAGCACCATTCTGGGAGCAATGGGCAAACTCAGCAGCACCATTCTGGGAGCAATGGGCAAACTCAGCAGCACCATTCTGGGAGCAATGGGCAAACTCAGCAGCACCATTCTGGGAGCAATGGGCAAACTCAGCAGCACCATTCTGGGAGCAATGGGCAAACTCAGCAGCACCATTCTGGGAACAATGGGCAAACTCAGCAGCACCATTCTGGGAACAATGGGCAAACTCAGCAGCACCATTCTGGGAACAATGGGCAAACTCAGCAGCACCATTCTGGGAACAATGGTTTTTATTGGTGCTTGCTCAAGTGTAGTCCACACACACTACTACTAGGAGTGCTGGACTGAAATTTGTGTGTGGATAAGCTTTCCCTATTAACAGTGTCCCTCGCCATCAGGCGAACCCACTCTGACTTCAGAGGTACTTGTAATTTATGTCCCCAAGTCAAGGACGACAGGTCAACATTTTAGTTCAACTGTCTGGTGTAGGGGGTTGAACCCCTGACCTCGGCATCAGCACACTAGATGTTTAAGAACACGTGTTTGTATCCATTCGGCCATGCTGACCTACATTAGAAGTAAATAAACATGGTACTTCAACATACATACATCTGTACACATATGACCATATACAGACAATGATACGCAAGTGTCAGCACACATTTGCTTATACTCAGTCAGTATTAGCACTCTACACAATAATGATTTTAAAAAATTCACTTCTGACTTGGGAAGATACTCTGGTGATGTCCCCTTGTCTTCTACATCCATTGAGGGTGCCTTTGACAGAAATGTCTGACTGTCAGGACAAGTGAGTACACTACTCTGCCCAGTTGCAGAGTGTCCACTTACACCTACAGTCCCCTTATACTTATAGTCTTCGAAAGATACCGGAGAGTATGAGAAAGGCCATCAGGGTCTCACACTCACTCAAAGACAACTCCCAAGTGCACCTCCAAGTGGTGAAGGATGGGCAACACATTGTTGTGTGGCCACCTCTGGAATTTGAGTACGCACTGGTGTATGTGACCTAACATAAATGTGTGTGTGCTTGTCCAATATGACACTGCCAGTGAGAGACAATGAGCACAAGGTACCAGAAAACTGCGGGGAGATAAAGTTGGCTGGTGAGATATTGAACACAACACAAGGTATCAGGAAACTGTGGGGAGATAAAGGTGGCTGGTGAGATATTTACAACACCCATCGAGTGCCGATTAGTCTATACAACCCCCATCCAGTGCTGACTGGTCTATACAACACCCATCCAGTGCTGACTGGTCTATACAACACCCATCCAGTGCCGACTGGTCTATACAACACCCATCCAGTGCCGACTGGTCTATACAACACCCATCCAGTGCTGACTGGTCTATACAACACCCATCCAGTGCTGACTGGTCTATACAACACCCATCCAGTGCCGACTGGTCTATACAACACCCATCCAGTGCTGACTGGTCTATACAACACCTGAGTGCCGACTGGTCTATACAACACTTGAGTGCCGACTGGTCTATACAACACCCATCCAGTGCCGACTGGTCTATACAACACCCATCCAGTGCTGACTGGTCTATACAACAATGTCTTCTGTAAGCAGTCAGTGATGACTTGATGGCTAGGACATACGCTGAAGTACAGTAGGGGTTAATGTCTTCTGTAAGCAGTCAGTGATGACTTGAAGGCTTTCTTCTAACACTGTAAGCAGGTTGGCTATCAGTCTCCGAGTCACTGTGGAATGTTGGCACACTTAGAGTGAGTCAACTTATTCAACATGGCTGCTTGCCAGTATGTATTGTAGGGCCAAATATTGTCCTGAACTCTGACCCACATGTCTGTGCTCTGTGTCTGCTCTTAAGACAATCTCTCTGTTTCTCTGTCAAATATTACAGGTAGACCCATGACAGTGTCATATGTTACAGGTAGGCAGATGACAGTGTCATATGTTACAGGTAGGCAGATGACAGTGTCATATGTTACAGGTAGGCAGATGACAGTGTCATATGTTACAGGTAGAACCATAGCAGGTCATGTGTTACAGGTAGGCAGATGACAGTGTCATATGTTACATGTTGACCCATGACAGTGCCATGTGTTACAGGTAGAACCTTTACAGTGTCATAAGTTACAGGTAGACCCATGACAGTGTCATATGTTACAGGTAGGCAGATGACAGTGTCATGTGTTACAGGTAGAACCATGACAGTGTCATGTGTTACAGGTAGAACCATGACAGTGTCATATGTTACAGGTAGAACCATGACAGTGTCATATGGTATTTATCTTGTGTTGGGCACAGGCTGTCAACAAACTCACGACAAGCTGTCCTATCTTTTACTATCCCACACAGCTCTGTCCACGGAAAGCCATCCTATCTTTTACTATCCCACACAGCTCTGTCCACGGAAAGCCATCCTATCTTTAACTATCCCACACAGCTCTGTCCACGGAAAGCCATCCTATCTTTAACTATCCCACACAGCTCTGTCCACGGAAAGCCATCCTATCTTTTACTATCCCACACAGCTCTGTCCACGGAAAGCCATCCTATCTTTTACTATCCCACACAGCTCTGTCCATGGCAAGCCGTCCTATCTTTAACTTTCCCATACAGCTCTGTCCACGTCCTCCACTTATTATCCATCTCTGTCTCTAATTCTCTCCTCCATTTGCTGTAGTTGTGTTGTAGGCTTTCCTCTATTTCCTGTGCCCTGTAGGTTCCAGTGGAGGAGATTTCTAGTTTTGCTATTCTCTGGATTTCTCAAAGTGTGTCCTATTCTGTGCTGGCATCTGTTCCTGACTTCATACTTTACTTCAATCTGAGTAATTCTTCCCAACAGTTGTACATTAGTGAATTGTATCACACCATTTTAATCCAATGCTATAATATATTCAGGCACAAGTTGTTGAATGTTTGTTGTAATTTATTAGTAAATATTGTATTTGTTGTCCATGTTTATGATCAGTACAACAGCCATGATTTAAACACACGTCATAAACAATATATTGCTCAAATCCTTGAATGGCAAATTTCTCTACATCTCCTCACAACAAATAATAATACTAATAATTAATTAATAGTCATTGCAAGGAAGGAGAGGCTGGCCGAGTGCCTAGAACGCCGGATTCTCCTTCAAGAGACCGGGGTTCGAATGCTCGGTAAGGTGTGGAGTGTTTTTTTTTCGAAGTGACTATTCGCAATGGAATTGCGAATATAAAAAAATTATATTTGCAATGGAATTGCGAATAGAAAAAAATTATATTCGCAATCGAAGTAGGTCACGTGATTATTCCTACGCGTGTGTCCATATTACAATATACTGTTGATATCAACGTGTCCTCGGTAGCTTAGTGGTTAGTATCTCCGCCTAGTGCACGGGAGCTCGAGGTTCGATTCCCCGCCGGGGAGGCAACATTTTTTTTATTCATTTTCAGGAATTCGGTGACACCAATGCTAGTCTGATGATTTCGCTTTAGGCATATGTTTTCTACGGGTTTTGTATATTAGGTGTTTATCTTGCTGCACAAGAACCTGCACACTTGTCTTTTTGTTCTTATCTGTCCTCTACTTTTGTTGTCTTGGGAAAGGAACTTAGCCACCCAACCACGAGTTCCTCTCTCTCTCTCTCTCTCTCTCTCTCTCGCTCACTCGCTCGCTCTAAGTCTCGATCTCCTACCTCTCCCTTTCTTGTCTTTACCACTCTTTAATGTCTTTCAATACATCTTTTTCATATCTCTGTATCTATCTCTCTCCTCTCTCTTGTCCACCTGCTTCAGATATACCGGGTTTTCCTGCACTTTATATGCGTAGCATTTCCTTATCCTTGTTTATTTATTAATTAATAAGGCTAGTCAATCGAAATCATTTGTTTGAATTGCCTAGTCATGTCTCTCTGAGGCGAAGCATACTACTGTCAGCTTGGACCAGAACAGAGTCACTCAGAGAGGCTGCAATGGAGGCCATAGAAAGTGTCAAATTGAGAGAATCATCACTGCTGCGATATTATCAGGACATAAATAGTAGGACGGTAACTTAAAACAAACATGGATGCCTGGTATGGTAACAGTAAGTGTACAGAAACGAAAGTTAACAATTCTTGAACTCCCTTGGGGACAGAATTATTTGTAGGGATCGTTATTTGTATTGGGGATACCTGTTCTGGAAAATTATTCTTGATATTTAAACAGGACTAACGTAATGTAAAAATAAAACGGGATGCCAAAAGAACGGACAGAAGTAAGAAGAAGAGTGATTCAAATATTGAGCACAACCCACCACTGGCAACGCCGATCGCACTCCGATATGAACCCAAGGCCTATCCACGTCAATATGGAAGCACTACACTCGAGTTTCGCCCTCGTTTGAGCTCGTCAGTAGTGCACATCCCTGACCGGATCCGGAAACAGCCCCGGACCACGCGCGCGAAGCGGGTGTGTAACCACGCGGCACACACCGGACACACCAAACCATCACAACAGAATATCACAACGCTACCCATCGTAGGCTATGCTCAAGATTGCCCAATCGCCGCGACCGACGTCCGTCAATCGATGGGACCCGAACGATCAGGACTTCTCACTGGCAAGGAACACCAGGCCTCCTAAATCCAGTGAGCAATAATCAATTGATTATGTGGTTGTTTCGGGATTTGAAATTTAAATATTGAGCACAACCCACCACTGGCAACGCCGATCGCACTCCGATATGAACCCAAGGCCTATCCAAGTCCTGATCGTTCGGGTCCCATCGATTGACGGACGTCGGTCACGGCGATTGGGCAATCTTGAGCATAGCCTACGATGGGTAGCGTTGTGATATTCTGTTGTGATGGTTTGGTGTGTCCGGTGTGTGCCGCGTGGTTACACACCCGCTTCGCGCGCGTGGTCCGGGGCTGTTTCCGGATCCGGTCAGGGATGTGCACTACTGACGAGCTCAAACAAGGGCGAAACTCGAGTGTAGTGCTTCCATATTGACGTGGATAGGCCTTGGGTTCATATCGGAGTGCGATCGGCGTTGCCAGTAGTGGGTTGTGCTCAATATTTAAATTTCAAATCCCGAAACAACCACATAATTAGAAGAGTGATTCATTAAAAAATACGGAGAATTCGGCAGAATTAAACTCGCAACAGTGAACATTCCTATTTAAATTAACCACCTTCTTAACCTCCCCCTCCCCCCCCCCCCCGCCATACACCGCAAGGTACTATACTGGCAGTAAGTGACAGTTAAATGATAATGACAGTCATTGCCAGTTGAACTGTGAACTGTGAGTTGGTGAAGAGTTGAATGAAGTCGAAGTTGTGATCCTAGACCAATTTGACAGTGATACACATCTAGGTCAGGGCCCCGCGTGTAGATACTTGTTACAACCACTAGACATATACCATCTGCTCAATCTGTTTCCTCAAAAGCCCTGTGACAATAAAACTGAAGATGAAATAAACGATTACCTGATGCAGGTCTCAGTCTTCGCTGCCCGTCCCTCGTCTCGTCTGCTCCTCTGTCTGGTTATTTATAAATTCTGTCACATGATCTGATCATGTGACACGTTCACACAAGGGTCATCATCCAACAGAGATCTCGAACCGTGTGTCGTGTAGTTCATGTACAGATTAGCTCCCTGCTTAACGCCAGGGCTTTGATTCATTTACATAGATCCTGTGCTTTGTTTAATTCACATCATCATCACATCACGTAGCAAGTCCTTTGCGTTCTGCAAAGGACTTGCTACGTGATGTGATGATGATATGAACCGGAGGGTCTTCTCCGTGGCTATGTGTTGTGTTTCGTGCATGTATTTGTTTGCTGATGAAGGCTAGTCGCCGCAACGTCCTGTATGTGTCGTAATTCTGTTATCTAAAGCTGCACTACTTTGTGTCATTTTATATTGTTTACACTTTCACAGCTTTACCTCAGTTCCACCAAATTTTATTCATGGAATTCTGTGACACACAAACAGCAATTGTAATCCTAGAAACGAAAATCTCAGCTAAGGCTTCAACGGTCGTGGACCAAGAGGAAGAAGAGTCTACAAGACCTGAACATCGAAGAAAACCGGCTCATGTCTGGGAAACTGAATTACTCGGGCTTGGTCAGAACTTGTATAGAAGGCATGGTTCCTATAGGAAGAGGCAAGGTTCGGGCTGGACAAAGATGGACAATGGACATTGCAGGCGCACTGGGCATGAGGGTGCATGAAGCAGGAGAAAGGCAAACGATCGTTATGGAGGAGTTGTTCATTTATTCTAATTTAGTTTTATTAAAGTTACAAATGTGTCAGATCATTTTGCCCCACCCTGTATATATATCTTTAAAAGTCGCTAAAAAGTCGACAGGGTCGACTTCATTGCACCGGGTTTTATCCCATATGCTCGGTCTCTTTCCGCATATACCTATGGTAAAAGAAAGAAATAATAAAGAAGGCTATAAATTACTTCTATATAACATGGTGGAAGAGAAAATAACTATTACTGAATAATACGTTTCCACCTGTATTTTAATAACATATTATAACCTCTCTGCTGCTCACTTGATCACAGGTCTAAAAATACATATCTATTTTTAGAAGCCGAGTACAGTAAAGTGGAAAGTATCAGAAGATTGAGGGAAGCCCAACAACAATGGAACTGAGGGCAATCACAGTGCACGCAGCGGAAACACAACAATTGACAGGTAAGGCAGATTTACACAGCCGGCCACAGTGTCTCACAGCAGGGGCAGCCATGGACAGGAGGCGGCGACGAATTGAGGTTTGCAACTTCCTGGAATGTGCGAATAAAGAATTCGGTTACAATGGGGTCACTGCACTGAAATGAGAAGTCATTGCCAATATATCTACACATTCGTACAAGCCGAACATGGCTTGAGCAATGAACGTGCTTCTTCTTCCTCTTCTTTCGCCCTTGATTCCCTTCCCCCAGCTCGCCAGTGGCGTACAGACACTCAGCCAACACACAGCAAGCCTTCTTGTCTTGATCTCACACAGCTTTGTCCAGGCTCCGTCCATTCTTTTTATGTCTGTCTCCAAGTCTCTTATGCGTGTGTGCTCGTGTGTGTTTGTGTGTGTGTGTGTGTTTTTTTTTTTCCCCTTTTTAATTTGTGTTTTGTTGGTTTTATTTAGTATTGCCTCTATTTCTTGTGTCGCGTGGACTCCAAACAAGGGACTTTCGAGTGATCCTATTCTCAGGTTGTCTTGACGTATGCTTCGTCCAGCGCTGATCCACTGATCATATTTTAGTTATCTACTCTCACGAGCTCCACATTGGGGGGTACTGTCATACCATTTTACTGCTTCAATTCTGCGCAGTAACTAGTTAGTGAACGTGTGTATTTGATTAGTAATTACTGTATTCTTTCTCCGGGTTTCTAATCTATACAGTAGAAAGATGTATATAATTAAATATTCTAAGTTTGGTGTCCAGTTGAACCTCCGCTGACATCTACGTTTTACATCGATATGAAAGCTTGTTTTGCCCTTTGTGAGCTGTGTATCCCTTAGCGACATTTCACTTCCTTTAAATTCCATTTCTTAACGTAGTTATTGTGTCTTCTTCATTCAGTCCATCATCATCATCATCATCATCATCAACATCATCATCATCATCATCATCATCATCATCATCGTCATGCAACGAATGCCGACTGATCTATACAAATATGCTGAGCACGTCATGCGACGAATGTGTGCAACCAAAGAGCAACGTGCTGGTGTGCGTTTTTATGTTGTTTTTTTGGTGGGCAAAAAGACTGCCTGCAAAGGACATTCATAAGGAAATGCTTCCTGTTTATGCTGACAAATGTCTGTCCCGTAAAGCGGTGCATAGCTGGGTAGAAAAATTTTCTCAAGGACGCTCTAAAATTGTTGATGAAATCCTATCTGCTCTTCCTGTTGAGATTGCAACAGAAGCATCCGTGCTGCGGGTGAACAGATGATTAGAGGTGACAGGCCAGTAACGATAAACTCTGTAGCATCTGCAATCGGGTGCTCACATGGTTCAGTATACAGCATAATGCATGATCCATTGAAACGTTGGAAAGTGTGCTCAAGGTGGGTGCCCAGACAATTGAAGGAGGAACACAAAATAAAGTAATAAACCGATTTGGCCTGTCCTTGCATCATCTCTGTCCTGTAATCGTTGCTTCTGCTTGGACTATCCTACACTTAACTTCCTTACACGTCTTCCACATCATGTTATCAAAGTAGCCAATTACTTAAATACACTGGCTTGTTATTATCACATCGTGGTTGTTTACATTATGACCACCCATCGGTATTTGATAGGTCCATATTGTTGTGAACAAAGGGCACTTGAAGAATTGTGTCAGCAGTTTTGAGAAATGTGGTCTTATGGACGAACGCTGAAATTCGTGAAACAGCCTGGGAGATCTCAACCTTTGACCAAGGCCACGGGCAGGTAGAGTCCTTGACCTGGGATGGAATCTGTCTAGAGGAAACACACCTGACATGAATGTATGCCGAGGTCGGACACAATGACCTGTGTGGTACCCAACCAGGCATGACGCACATTTCTCGAACAGAGACGGAAGAAGAAGAAAAAGGCTAAAACACAAAGACACCTGATCACAAACATCTAAAAGACAACCATCAGAAGGACAACCATCAGAAGGACAACCATCAGAAGGATAACCATCTGAAGGACAACCACATGAAGGACAACCATCTGAAGGACAACCATCTGAAGGACAACCATCTGAAGGACAACCATATGAAGGACAACCATCTGAAGGACAACCATCAGAAGGACAACCATCTGAAGGACAACCATCAGAAGGACAACCATCTGAAGGACAACCATCAGAAGGACAACCATCTCAAGGACAACCATCTCAAGGACAACCATATGAAAGACTACCATCTCAAGGACAACTATCATTTGAGGTCTCACCCAGGGGAGACAGAAACTTGTAGATATCGTGAGAAGTGGACAGATTCGTGGACAGAGAGATTGTAGATATCGTGAGAAGTGGACACATTCATGGACAGAGACATTGTAGATATCGTGAGAAGTGGACAGATCCATGGACAGAGAGATTGTAGATATCGTGAGAAGTTTAAAGATTCGTGGACAGAGAGATTGTAGATATCGTGAGAAGTGGACAGATTCGTGGACAGGGAGATTGTAGATATCGTGAGAAGTGGACAGAGAGATTGTAGATATCGTGTGAAGTGCACAGAGATATTGTAGATATCGTGAGAAGTGGGCACATTCATGGACAGAGAGATTGTAGATATCGTGAAAAGTGGACAGATCCATGGACAGAGTCATTGTAGATATCGTGAGAAGTGGACAGATTCGTGGACAGAGGCATTGTAGATATCGTGAGAAGTGGACAGAGAGATTGTAGATATCGTGAGAAGTGTCCAGATTCGTGGACAAAGAGATTGTAGATATCGTGAGAAGTGGACAGATTCGTGGACAGAGAGATTGTAGATATCGTGAGAAGTGGACAGATTCATGGACAGAGAGATTGTAAATATCATGAGAAGTGGACAGAGAGATTGTAGATATCGTGAGAAGTGGACAGATTCATGGACAGAGAGATTGTAGATATCGTGAGAAGTGGACAGAGAGATTGTAGATATCGTGAGAAGTGGACAGAGAGATTGTAGATATCGTGAGAAGTGGACAGATTCATGGACAGAGAGATTGTAGATATCGTGAGAAGTGGACAGAGAGATTGTAGATATCGTGAGAAGTGGCCAGATTCATGGACAGAGATATTGTAGATATCGTGAGAAGTGGACAGAGAGATTGTAGATATCGTGAGAAGTGGACAGATTCATGGACAGAGAGATTGTAGATATCGTGAGAAGTGGACAGAGAGATTGTAGATATCGTGAGAAGTGGACAGAGAGATTGTAGATATCGTGAGAAGTGGACAGATTCATGGACAGAGAGATTGTAGATATCGTGAGAAGTGGACAGATTCATGGACAGAGAGATTGTAGATATCGTGAGAAGTGGACAGAGAGATTGTAGATATCGTGAGAAGTGGACAGAGAGATTGTAGATATCGTGAGAAGTGGACAGATTCATGGACAGAGAGATTGTAGATATCGTGAGAAGTGGACAGAGAGATTGTAGATATCGTGAGAAGTGGCCAGATTCATGGACAGAGAGATTGTAGATATCGTGAGAAGTGGACAGAGAGATTGTAGATATCGTGAGAAGTGGACAGATTCGTGGACAGAGAGATTGTAGATATTGTGAGAAGTGGACAGATTCATGGACAGAGAGATTGTAGATATCGTGAGAAGTGGACAGATTCATGGACAGAGAGATTGTAGATATCGTGAGAAGTGGACAGAGAGATTGTAGATATCGTGAGAAGTGGACACATTCATGGACAGAGAGATTGTAGATATCGCGAGAAGTGGACACATTCATGGACAGAGAGACTGAAGAAGAACGCGAAAGAAAAATGTCGGCCTTGTGTCATGGCACGGAAGGCTGCCAGTTAACTCACTGATACACGATGTTGGAGATCGCAAGATGTGCAGAGGCATAGTCGCCCACGGCAGTCGGCACGACACTTGATGATGACGATTCAAAGAGAGATTGTGTGTGTGTGTGCATAACTGTAAGTATGTGCAAATAATGTAAGTATGTATGCAGGTATGTATGTGTGCGTGTGTGTTTATGAACGTGCATGTGTTCGTGTGTCCGTCTGCCTCATAACATGGCAATATGCATTGTTTATATTAAAAAAATCCATTTGACAGTGTTTTGTTTTTCTATGTGAATGTATCATGCACAATTGATGAATGAAAGTTGAGTGATTGGAAGGGCCGAATGTAAGACGGGCCTGTGTGCCCAATTTGTAACCCTTTGAAAATAAAGTTTGTTCGTTTTATCTCTCTCTCTCTCTCTCTCTCTCTCTCTCTCTCTCTCTCTCTCTCTCTCTGCCTCTCTCTCTCTCTCTCCTCTTTCTCCTCTCTCTCTCTCTCTCCTCTTTCTCCTCTCTCTCTCCCTCCTCTCTCTCTCTCTCTCCTCTTTCTCCTCTCTCTCTCCTCTCTCTCAATAACTATTAACCATTCACTTATTGCCACGACATCCTCCTGAACCACACCCCGCCCCGTGTCCTCAGCCTCCCAGCTATCCCCGGTGACGCCCCCGAGTTGCACCATTATCGAACTTAGCACTTAGCGGGCGAGATGACAGCCAGGCGGGGCAGGCAGGTCGGGCGCGCAGAGACACCGCTGCCATGGCGTAACCCACAGTTGGTCGTCCATGTTTCACACTTCTCCTGGAACACAGGCAGTAGAGTATTTAATTTTCTAGGGACCATCTTTCGCGGCACTTGACATGTCCTTACCTCCCAGACTCGCCTTGTAACGGGGCTGTCTTCCCGGCACTTGACATGTCCTTACCTCCCAGACTCGCCTTGTAACGGGGCTGTCTTCGCGGTACACCTCCAGCGCGATCAAAAGCTGCCATCACGCAACGGCATTTATCATCTTTCCTCTTCTACCCTAGTGTGTTACATATTCCCTAGAAACCACATTCATACTGCCTTTTCTCCTCATTGTCCATATCTGGTATGCGTATAGCAGGATAGCCGGCTTCCTGGCCTAGAGGTTAGCGACTTTTCTCCGTAATCTCGTATACTCTCGTAAGTAACGTGACGACGGTGAGAATCAGCAGTGGTTCGAATCGCGTCGGTAAATTACGGGGTAGGTGAGCCGGCCGCTCAGAAAGCAATGGCAAACTACTGATCGTAATCTTGCCAAGAAATCAAAAATCAGCTGAAAGATGCTGATGTTGACAGCAATGTCCTGTAAAGGATATGCAAACATTAGATTATAGCAGAATAGGTTTTAAATAGCAATTCAACATTTATTTACTCACTGCAACTGACATCTTTTTATTGGTTGGTATATGGCCAAAAGATTGGAAAAGAACTATCTTAATTCCAATACCACAACAAAGGCAACTTGAAATTATGCACCAACTATAGAACTCTATACTATAGTATAAGGTAGCGGGGTAGGAGTATCCCCTATCAAAGGAGAAGTAAGGCGCCTCCTTCCCTCCGCTAGCCTACGGGACACCCTTGGGCAAGGTGGATTACCCGCTTAGCCCCCCGATCAGGGTTACCTGAAGCCATGGGTGCAGGTGGTGGATGAAGATGCAGAGCAGCCGACAGATAGTTGTAGTTTATGGTCTCCACCTTCACGACGGTAGGCAGAGGATCTCTTTTGTGAGGAGACAATGGCTACGGTCACTGACCAGTATGGTCACTGCTAGGAAGGAAAGCAATGGCAAACTACCTTCTTTATAGATGCCAAGAAAATCATGTTGTGTGGATGAGAAGAAATGAATTGGAGAACTTGGTGACAACTAGTAAGATCGAAGGGAACAGACCAAGAGGAAGACCTAGAAGCAAGTACCTGGATGGCTTGGCCTCGTGGCATGGTCGAGACAGAAACACAGAGCTGATCCACGACTCTGGTGATCGAGTGAGATGGCAAAACATGACCGCCCACGCTTACCAGCATGGCACATGATGGATGGATATAACTCTTGCACTGATCAGTCATGCAAGTAAAATTCTACTAAATATCATAATGGGAAGACTTCGTAAGAAAATGGAAGAAGATATTAACGTGGGTCAAGCTGGATTTAGACAAGGTAGAAGAACAAGAGATCACATACTCAACATGCGTTTAATAATAGAGAAGTGTAGAGAATTTAATGTAAACATATTCTCGTGTTTTCTGGATTATTCAAAGGCATTTGACTGTGTAACATATCATAAACTTTGGGAAATCATGAGGTGACACGGGCTTTCCATCGCATGTAGTACAATTAATAAAAATGCTCTATATAGACCAACAAGCAGCGGTTAGAATAGATGGCGAGACATCAGACTGGTTTGACATCAAGCAAGGAGTCTGTCAGGGCTGTCTGCTAACCTACTATTTGTTTACCCTGTACGCCGGAAATATAATGAGAAATATCAGAGATGATATACCAAGGAGCAATACCATGCCCTAAATATCGGTGGTCAAGAAATAGCAGAGATTCCATATGTTGATGATACAGTATTACCATCCACCAGAGATTCCATATGTTGATGATACAGTATTACCATCCACCAGAGATTCCATATGTTGATGATACAGTATTACCATCCACCAGAGATTCGATATGTTGATGATACAGTATTACCATCCACCAGAGATTCCATATGCTGATGATACAGTATTACCATCCACCAGAGATTTGATATGTTGATGATACAGTATTACCATCCACCAGAGATTCGATATGTTGATGATACAGTATTACCATCCACCAGAGATTCGATATGTTGATGATACAGTATTACCATCCACCAGAGATTCGATATGTTGATAATACAGTATTACCATCCACCAGAGATTCGATATGTTGATGATACAGTATTACCATCCACCAGAGATTCGATATGTTGATGATACAGTATTACCATCCACCAGAGATTCGATATGTTGATGATACAGTATTACCATCCACCAGAGATTCGATATGTTGATGATACAGTATTACCATCCACCAGAGATTCGATATGTTGATGATACAGTATTACCATCCACCAGAGATTCGATATGTTGATGATACAGTATTACCATCCAGCACATTTGAATGACCCAAAGTCAACATCAAAAAAAGATGCTTTCAAGAACATTCAGAGAGTTGTGCAGCAGAAACTTCGGCACATGCGGGACTCCTGGCTGAGCAGCAAAGCTGATGAAATTCAGGGCTTTGCTGACAGACATGATATGAAAAACTTCTACGACTCACTGAAAGCGGTCTATGGTCCTTCATCACCAGGCATAGTTCCCCTCCTCAGTGCAGACGGGGGAACATTGGTCACCGATAAGAAAGAAATCCTCCAACGCTGGGCAGATCATTTCAGCAAAATCTTAAATGCAACTTCCTTCTTCGATGATGAAACCATCAACTGCCTTCCTCAAGTTCCCACCAATGAGACACTTGGTGACCTGCCAACCATAGTGGAAATAAACAAAGCCATCCAGCAACTCTCCAGCGGCAAGGCACCTGGTCCTGACTCCATCCCAGCAGAGATATACAAGGCAGGTGGGCCGGTCCTAACAGAGCAGCTTCACCAAGTCTTCACAAACATATGGATGAACGAGACCATGCCACAAGATTTTAAGGACGCGTCAATAGTCCACCTTTACAAACGTAAAGGAAACCGCCAATCCTGTGACAACCACCGAGGCATCTCCTTGCTTTCAATTGCAGGGAAGATACTCGCCAGAATTCTTCTCAATCGCCTCACAGCCCATCTCGATCAAGGTCTTCTTCCTGAGAGTCAATGTGGCTTCAGAAAAGAACGTGGAACTGTTGACATGATTTTCGCTGCAAGGCAGCTGCAAGAGAAATGTCAGGAACAGAACTGCGAAATGTTCTCCACTTTCATTGACCTTACCAAGGCTTTTGACACAGTCAGCAGAGAAGGACTGTGGAAGATTATGGCAAAATATGGCTGTCCACGAAAGTTTGTCCAAATAGTGCGGCTATTTCATGACGGCATGCAGGCAAGAGTACAGGAAAATGGTGAACTGTCTGAACCCTTTCCTGTAACCAATGGAGTGAAGCAAGGATGTGTCCTGGCACCAACACTGTTCAGCCTCATGTTTTCAGCCATGTTGATGAATGCCTTCGAGAACGACGACATTGGAATAGACATCAACTACCGTATGGATGGAAAGTTATTCAATCTCAGAAGGCTGAAAGCTAAAACCAAAGTTGACAGCGGCACCGTCAGAGAGCTCCTGTTTGCTGATGATTGCGCTCTATACGCCAACTCAGAGGCGGACATGCAACATAATGTTACAGCTTTCTCACATGCCTGTGCCAACTTTGGGCTCAATATCAACTTGGAGAAGACTGTAGTTATGTACCAGCCAGCTCCAGGGAATAATCACACTGTGCCGAATATCAAAGTGAATGATCATAGACTAAGTGTTGTGGACAAATTCACCTATCTTGGCAGCACTGTGTCACAAGCTGCCACAATCGATGACGAAGTGAATGCAAGAATCTCCAAGGCCAGTGCAGCCTTTGGCAGACTGTACAAGAATGTATGGGACAGAACTGGAATAAGCCTGCAAACAAAGCTAAAAGTCTACAAAGCAGTTGTATTATCCACACTGCTATATGCTTGTGAAACCTGGACTGTTTATCAGCGACACGCTAGGAAATTAAACCACTTCCACACAGTCTGCCTAAGGAAGCTACTGAAGATTAGATGGCAAGACAAGATTCCAGACACTGAAGTCCTAGAAAGAGCATCCATGCCCAGTATCCACACTCTACTGATGAAGAATCAGATTCGCTGGGCTGGTCACCTGACCCGCATGCCAGATCACAGGCTCCCTAAACGAATTTTCTACAGCGAACTGCGTTGTGGTAAACGCTCCCAAGGTGGCCAGAGGAAACGTTTTAAAGACACTCTGAAAATTTCACTGAATGCTTTTGGAATTCATCATGACACCTGGGAGGCTGCAGCCAGAGACCGAAATTCGTGGCGTGCATCATTACGCAAGGGTGCAGTCATATGTGAGGCAACCAGGACTGCAAGAGCTGTGAAGAAAAGGCAGGACAGAAAAACCACTGCAGGAAATCCTCCTCCAGAGACGTCAAGCATTCTTTGCCCACATTGTCAAAGAACATTTCGAGCCAAAATAGGCCTTATCAGCCATCTTAGAACCCACGGCTCCACACCTTCAACCCCACTGGATGAAACGAATGGTCATCATCATTCTTGATGGACAAACAACAATTACCATCCACCAGAGATTTGATATGTTGATGATACAGTATTACCATCCACCAGAGATTCCATATGTTGATGATACAGTATTACTATCCACATCACAGAATGGTATAGAAAAACCAATAACCTCAGCGCCCCCCCCCCCCCCCCAATAAAAAAAAAATAGTGGAAATCACAACCTTCATCTTAACATAGCAAACACAAACATAATCCACCCATCCATCATGTGCCATGCCGGTAAGCGTGGGCGGTCATGTTCTGCCATCTCACTCGATCACCAGAGTTGTGGATCAGCTCTGTGTTCCTGTCTCGACCATGCCACCAGGCCAAGCCATCCAGGTATTTGCTTCTAGGTCTTCCCCTTGGTCTCTTTCCTTTGATCTTGCCAGTTGTCACCAAGTTCTCCAAGTCATTTCTTCTCATAACATGCCCCAAAAAATTTTGGCTGTCTACGTCTAATGACTCTAATCAGTTTACGATCTTCATTTGGTTCTTGAAGGACTTGTTCGTTGGTTTTTCTATCTGTCCATGGTATTCTTTGCATTTTCCTCAGAAAACAAACATAATGCAAACACGTAAAACTAATATGGATAAAGAAATATATGTTAATGCGGAAAAATTGGAGGTGGTGGAAAATTTTGAATATCTTGGGTCATTTATTACCAACAACGGTGACAAAATGAAATAAATTAAACGACGACTATCAGTTTCTCTTCAGAGACTAAAACAGCTGAATAAATTATGGAGCGGGACAGACAGAACTACAAAAATTAGATTTTTAAGAGCATGCATCTTTCCCATTGCAACATACGCCTGTGAGACCTGGACACTTACTAAACAAGCTGAACAGAGCATAAATGCCATTGAATATACATGTTATAGACGAGTTCTAAGAATATCTTGGATGAAGTAAAGAACAAATGCAACCATACTTCAAGAGCTGAATATTGAAGAAGTTTTGCTACTAAAAACGTCTTGAAAGTTTGGAGAGAACGATAATGGAGGGGTATATGCCCGCGAAGAGAGGACGAGGAAGGCCAAAGAGAAGATGGGTGCAGGATGTGGCGGATGATCTCCAGATGGATGTATCGGACGCGGGACATCTTGCTTGTGATCGAGAAGTTTTTCGGAAGGTTGTTATGGGAGCGAGGTTCTGCAAACCTGAAGTTCTACTGAATGAATGAATGAATGAATGAATGAATGGTATGTTTCCCCATCTTGTACAAGGCTACCTTTGCCACAACGATTCTTGTTCTAATATCTACAAGACACCTTCCATATGAATTGTATCGACTCACCAGTCTCGGAATTGCCCCATTTACATGGAAACTGAAACATCGCCTTGACATCGCTGTACTCGGGGCATTCCCCTACGCGCCTTCCCCCCCCCCCCCCCCCCCCCGCTGCAGCAGTCATCGAAGAATAGTTCTTGTGCTATTTTATCCAGGTTAAAGTTATTTGCATATCCTTTACAGGACGTTGCAGCCAATACCGGCAATTTTTGTTGTTGTGATATCTTGGCAAGTTTACGTTCAGTAGTTTGCCATTGATTTCTAAACGACAGGCACCCAGACTATTTCGTAAAGAACCAAGACAACGCGGGCTGCTGCCAAATCGCACACAGCTGTGTTTCGAACGCGGGTATGCGGGATCACGAACTGTGTCTGTACCTCCTCCCAAGACAATAGCATGGTTATTTAATTTCTAGCACACTTTTACTGTGTTCATGTGAAGCCACCTCCTGACGCTGTGTGAGGACAATGTGTAAGAGCAGTCAGTAATGGGGACGGAGATGTCCCAAAGAGATGACTGCAGTCGCTGACTGATGACTTCACTACCAAGGTCAGGGTCAGCCAATGAGAGTTGACCATGACCTTACCCACCTCCACTTGGTGGTTCTGGGGGAAACAGAAATACACGCATTAATGTGGTTTAGGAGCGAGTAGGGGTCAGGCGAGAATGTATGGGTCGGGCGAAAGAATAGGGGTCGGCGAGAGAGTAGGGGTCGGGCAGGAGAATATGGGTCTGGCGACGGAATATAAATGAGGCGAACGATTAGGAGTCGGGCGAGAGTGTGTACTGTATGGGTCGGGCGAAAGAATAGGAGTCTGGCGAGAGAATAGGGATTGGGCTACAGAGTAGGGGTCAGGGAGCGAGTAGAAACCAAAGAGATAAAGCCGGTCCCAAGATCAAATGAAGAGATGCAATGGCTGGGCAGAAAGTCACTTTTATTACAAATAGACGTTGTTGACTGCTCTTTCTGTCTGTCTGCCTGCCTGTCTGTCTGTCTGTCTGTCTGTCTGTCTGTCTGCCTGCCTGCCTGCCTGCCTGCCTGCCTGTCTGTCTGTCTGTCTGTCTGTCTGTCTCACAAACCAAGGCAAGGAGTGGGTTAGAGTGCCGAAAAGAAATTCAGACTGGTGTCGGGTTATAATCACATTAGTCCGTGAGTGCAGGGAGTGGACAGCAGGTGCTACGGAAGTAGAAATTTAGCAATGAACTCAGGACTGCTAGACTCTAGTCCTGGCGATGTGATTATCTATACGGATGGCTCTGTGATAAGAGGCAAAAGAAGTGCCTGGGGATTCATTGCAAAAGGTAATGGCAAATAGCCAATGTCTTGTAAAGGAGATATTGGCATATGCCACCACAACCTTATGTGTGAGAATGGAGGTGGAGGCCGTTACTGCAACTTTCCCCTGGTTGGAGAACAAACGGTATACGCATGTTGTGATTGTAACTGATTCACAAAGTCTGCTGGCAAAGGTGAAGACTGACATGCTTCATGCAGAATGCCTGATTCACAAAGCATGCAGGCAATGGTGAAGACTGACATGCTTCATGCAGAATGGCTTGCATCTATTCAGGTGTCGCGGGTTGTGAGCATTCGTTGGATCTTTTCTCCAGGGCACTCTGGTGTGGTTGGAAATGACCAGGCAGCCAGACTGGGCTGGTGCCGCACCACTGAGGGGTGATTTGATGCATGATAAGGCAGATGTGTTAAAGCCCCTCTGGGAGCATGTGAACAATGCAGAAGAACAGATAGACTATCATGGTCTAGAGAGAATACAGCAGCAGGGGATGGCCAGAGGATCTGGTAGACAGTCGTCACCCAGAGTTAAAGCAAGACGAACATATAATCAGATAGCAACGGGCACAATTATTATTGGAACTCTTCGCTGGCTGTTGAAGATAAGGAATGAGCGCTTATGGGAATGTCCTGAGTGCAATGATGTCGGCTCTTGACTCAACTGACTCTCACAAGCCAACACCCAGAGCCGTGCCGTACTATGATACAGAGAGGCGGCCGCATCAGGCGGCACCGTAAGGGGGCTTCATAAGGGGGCGGCATTTTTAAATAAGAAAAAACATGTAAAGGGTGGCATTCCGAAGACTTGGATCGTACTCAGAAAATCTACCGCACTGTACTGCCAAAACCTAACAACGTATAAATATTGTGAGATATATTTAATCTCAAGCCAAACAGAAGAACTCGACTGCTATCGGGCGCGCACGCACGCGCGCGCGCGCGCACACACACAGAGCCAACCTAACAACTTAAAATGTCAATTGTCTAGCTATATTTGATACCAAATAGTTGTTGCTAATATAATACACTTAGACGGTCTCAGCACACACGCACACACAATCACTGTACTACACACAAACATACACATGCAACACACACACACACACACACAAACATATACATGCAACACACACACACACACACACACACACACACACCACACAAGGCAAAGCCTAACAAATAAACATGTCGATTGTCCAGTTATATTTGATGTCAAATAGTTGTTGCTAATATTAGAATCAGACGGTCGCGACTGCTATCGAGCGTGCACGCACACACACACACACGCACACACACACTCTCTCTCTCCCTCTCTCTCTCTCTCTCTCTCTCTCTCTCTCTCTCTCTCTCTCTCTCTCTCTCTCTCTCTCTCTCTCTCTCTCTCTCTCCATTACAAACAGACACAAACTGCAAAATATCAGTTGCCTGGTTACATTAGAGGTCAGGTTAAGTTGCTGGTTTGTTATATACGGACACACCGAAGTCCAATCAACTCTGTTGAGAAGGCTCGAGGGAGCGTGAACGCAAAGTTTAAGATGGCTACACAGGCTAACTTAAGGCCGTGCAGGTTTAGAACCGGAAACAACAGATTAGAACCGGACACAACAGGTTGTTGTTTAGAACCGGACACAACAGATTAGAACCGGACGGAACAGATTATAATCGGACACAACGGGTTAGAACCAGAAACAACAGATTGTGGTTTAGAACCGGACACAACAGATTAGAACCTCGCACAACAGATTAGAACCGGACGGAACAGATTAGAATCGGACACAACAGGTTAGAACCAGAAACAACAGATTGTGGTTTAGAACCGGACACAACAGATTAGAACCTAGCACAACAGATTAGAACCGGACGGAACAGATTAGAATCGGACACAACAGGTTAGAACCAGAAACAACAGATTGTGGTTTAGAACCGGACACAACAGATTAGAACCTCGCACAACAGATTAGAACCGGACGGAGGTCTCGAGGTATGGTGTCCGCCTCGAGTGCTGGAGGTCCCGGGCTCAAGCCCCGGTGAGGACCGGGATTTTTTCACGTGGACTTCCAGTAATAAAATTTCACCTGGTCTCTGGGTAGTGAGATCGAACGCCCGTGTGTATTGTTGTGCGCGTAAAAAATCTCTTGGCAGTTGGAAATCGAAAAAGAGTAGCCTAACGGCGCCGCCCGGGCAAAATTTCGAGTTAAAAATCTACCCAAAGTATTTCAGGATCCTCGCCGGTGCTACGGAGTTCGTGCACTGAGCTGAGTTTCTCCAGACTCAGGTTTGAGTTTGGAGGAAAACGGAGCACTTATGGGTTACACCCGTGTGCCGTGATGTTGATCCATCGGCTAAACTAAACTAAACTAAACAACCGACTAGAACCGGATGTCAGAGTCTTGCTTAGAGCAAGATAAGTAGCTCGTTTTCTGGCAAGTGTGAAGCAATATCAAACTATCAAATCACGCGAAGTGAATATCCGAAAGTATTATTCACAAGCTTTATTTACGCGCTGCATTTATTATCGCACAATAACAATCCATAGCAATCATTACGGCATGAACAATATCACTACAATACATAATAATACATGCAAGCAATAAACATCTCACTTACAAGTCAAACTATTCAAGCGTTCGAACCAGTCTCCCACTGTCGTACAGGCTAGCTCTCAATGCAGATTCAAACTCCACTCGCAGACCCATGCGACCTGTCCATTCAAACACCTAAACCCGTCTGCCAGCCTTGGCGTTCTACACGCTACACGGCGCTCACGTCAGCTGGTGTGACCCCTGCCAGGTTCACGGGGTGTACTGCTGATCAGCGGTCGTTTAAGCGTCGCTCAATTGCTGTGCTTGGTTGCTTAAGGAATGGTGTAGTTATATATGCCCATGCAAATGGATATTTCTCTATGTTTCCTGAGAACGTCCTGCATGTGACATATTTACCACTATATTGTGATGGTAAAATGTAATCTCTCTTTACACCAATGCCTGGTGGATGTTTAGTTTACCTTTGGAGTTTACTACATAATTGGCCTCCTCACTGGTAACAGGTATAGAATGGCCGCATGTTAACACGCCATCCTCATGAAATTGATCACAAATGGTACATTTTTCATGATGGAACACCTCAATGGAATGTGCTGAGTTTACTGGGTGATCTTGTACACTTTCATCATCTGAAGAAGAATTGTCAAACATGGCTGCATTAGCCTTTCTGGTTATTGACCGGCCTTTACAATCCTTCCGCCAGTGGCCATAAGCTTTACAAAGATAACATTTGGTGACGCTTCTGTAGTTCTTCCTTTCTTTATCTTGCTTAGAAATGTAATTATGCAAGTAAGCAGTGTACCCAGGATGTTTGTCGCACATTTCATCTCATGGTGTGAATAATCGCAATATTTGCACTGATATAATTTCTCTGCAGCTTGTTTATAAGGTCTTTGTTTGGTATTCGACCCTGCCTGATATTTGCCATATGTAGCTGCTGCTACAAAGTCTGTGCTGGTCAGACTACTAGAGAAACATTGCTTATTAGCTGCAAAATACCCAGAGCCACGACTTTCGATCTGTTGAACACTTTCACACTGACATTCCAACAAAAATTTAGAAAAGGGGGGTGGGAGAGATGCGATAATCTTATCTCTCAACATAAGATCAACTAATTTGTCATAACTTCCATTTACTTTGGCTGCTGACAGCCATTTAGAAAAAATATTTTGAATTTCTGAGATGTAATCAGAGAACGTGTGTGTTGGCTTAGGAGACAACTTTCTAAACTGTTCTCTATAACCTGATTCATCTAGCAAAAAATGTGACATAATTTTCGCTTTGATGTACAGATAATCTTCTTTCAGGTCATTTGGGATCGACTCTATGACTTTAAGAGGTTCCCCAAAAAGACTTCTTACATATACTATTCCCCCATTCAGGTTTTGGAATTTTGTAATGATCCATAACAAATTCAAAATTTTGGGTAAATGCTGCTATGCAATCACCTGTGTTGTAACTTCTGATCAGACCTTGATACTTTTTATGAGGTTGATCTTTGTCTGTTTCTCTATTAACTTTATCTTTAGAAGATTCAGCTTTCAGCTGTTCAATCTTCAGTTGTGTTTCTTGCTCTTCTTTCTTACTCTGGGCTAAGATCTCAGCTTGCCTCACTGCAGCTTCTGACTGTGCTTGTTGAAGCTTTAGAGCAGCTTCTGATTGTGCTTGTTGAAGCTTTAGAGCAGTTTCTGATTGCTTTAGAGCAGCTTCTGCTTGTGTCTGTTGAAGCTTTAACGCCCTTTCGGCCGCTCTCTCATCCCTCTCACTAATTTGCTCTTGCTTCAAAAGATATTCTGCATATTTACTTTCACTCCATGTTCTCAATCCCTCACCAGACATATTCATTTTTAAACCCATTTCAATGAAATCGTTTAGAGAAGACATGATGAACAATAAGTATGATTGAATAAATATAAACAAAATTACTTATGATGTTAGTAAGTTACAAATATTTCTAGCACAGTTGATGTTTAAAGCCAGACTAACAAAAGTATAAAGAAGAATGAAAAAAAATTTTATACTCAAGTAATCCTTGGGCAATGTGCTGTTCAGTGGTGTTCGAAATCACACTGGAACGTCTTTCGGGTTGACAAAAAAAAAAAAAATTTTTTTTGAAGTTCACCAGGCTCAGGTAAAGTTGACACCAAAAAAACCCTGTACTTTTTAAACTAACCGAAATAAGAACGTTTGTAAATGTATGGTGTGTGTAATGTCACTGAAGTCTGTAAAGGCCTGTATGCTGTCAAGTATTATTGTTAGTCGTTACCACAATCAACAACTTTCACGCTCACACTAACCCTACTCAATGACATTCAAGGGCACGGCTGCCATTTTGGATTTTGGGTACACAATTTGTTGACTTTAGTGATAAGTCTGAAGACGCCTCGGTTGGCTTCAAATAATATCTTCACACTTATAATTTAATGAAATCAACACTATTTATTTAATCGTTACTTTACCTTAATCTATGACTTGCGCGCTTCTATCGGCATGTTCACATTCGCTTCAAACTCGGACAAAAAAATTTACAAGTTCGCATTTGGATCAAAACCCGGACGAAAGCCACCACGTTCGCACTTGTCAGAGTCTTGCTTAGAGTAAGATAAGTAGCTCGTTTTCTGGCAAGTGTGAAGCAATATCAAACTATCAAATCTCACGAAGTGAATATCCGAAAGTATTATTCACAAGCTTTATTTACGCGCTGCATTTATTATCGCACAAACCTCGCACAATAACAATCCATAGCAATCATTGCGGCATGAACAATATCACTACAATACATAATAATACATGCAAGCAATAAACATCTCACTTACAAGTCACACTATTCAAGCGTTTGAACCAGTCTCCCACTGTCGTACAGGCTAGCTCTCAATGCAGATTCAAACACCACTCGCAGACCCATGCGACCTGTCCATTCAAACACATAAACCCGTCTGCCAGCCTTGGCGTTCTACACGCTACACGGCGCTCACGTCAGCTGGTGTGACCCCTGCCAGGTTCACGGGGTGTACTGCTGATCAGCGGTCGTTTAAGCGTCGCTCAATTGCTGTGCTTGGTTGCTTATACGGGCGTCGTCGAAGACGCCGCATTCCCTCTGCAGTGTTTAACATCACTCAGGGTTGCGTGTTGTTATGTTGTCTGGCGTTGGTACAGACAACGCGTCGCAACCTCGGATGTGAGGCCTTGACACTCTCCACACCCCTTTTTCATGGAAGGATGTCCTTTCATGTACAATATATATAGGTGTTATTAAACCTGTCAAAGTCGAACATTATACGTTAATAGTTATTATAATTATATACAGGTGACTAGTAAGCAATATGTATACAACAATTTTGTTGCACTATGAAGTACAACAGTCAAGTACAATCTATTTAATGGGCATTACCTCGCTGTGACACAGCTAGTCCGGTAGGTATCGGCTAAACTGGCCCCTACCTCACAACCAAGAACAAAAATACTAAAATCATCAGGTCAAGCCGTGAGCATCTCCCTCTGAGATAGCTCCATCATCAGACCTCTGTTTAGAGTTTCTAATGAAGGTCAACAGTTTTGGCAATATACTGTCCATATCTAAACGACGTCACATTGACATGTTATCTATCAAGCACACATGTTAATGGTTACAATACATATTTATATATCACCAAAAATTTAGAGTAATGTCCCCTGGTTATTATACTAAAAATTTAGGAACAATAATTTATCGTCGTTTACAAGACATAAATTACTACTACAAATTTATTTCTTAGTGTCATACTTTGATACTTATTGACAAATGTGCACAAAAAGTCACGTTTGTAAAGAAGCAATCAGATTACGATGCTGAGATTACATATTATAAAAATCGACATATACAATTCCGTATATGGACATATTTTAAATAACATTTTAATACAATTGTCATACATGTATAGACTTTTTAGCGTAGTCTGCTAACTTTTAAATTAATATGCAAAAAATATTCGGAAGTATACAGCTGTACTATTTTACATATGTGTTGTGGTGTCATTCACACGACATTAGTTCGTTCTGGATGGATATTATATAAACGGAGTAGTAGTTGTTACTATCAGCTGTTGAATAATTTCTTCCGCTTTCTGCATGGATTGTACTGTCGCAGTCATCTTTCATACCTTGTTAAAACGTCTTGGGCACCTCGGTCTGGATACCTTCAGGATTACTTCACGTTGTAGTGGCTTGGTAAGTTCCTGGATCCTATAGTGTTGTCCAGTGACACTTCTCTGTAGTGTCTGGTTGTTACAATATTTATCTATTTACAATAATAATCACATTCTTTCTCATATCTCACAGTTATACAACACATTAGTTTACATCATAATGATTCCATTCTTTCACATATCTCACAATTATACACGCCTTCATTCGCATGATAATAATAAGAATCCAAATATGTACATAAGTTATATACATTGGGAGATACAATCTACCCCAACACATTGGTGTACACAGAGTTACTGACACATTGTCACAATTGGCTGTGGTACTGAGCACTATCTACGTTGCAGTTTTATACACCCTCTGCACTGTGCTCTGGTGTTGACTGGGTATTAGGTTCGTCGTATGGACATCTAGACAAAAGATCTGCAAGACAGTTTTGTGAACCCTTTATATGGTTAATTTCATAGCTATAGTCCTGCAGAAGAAGGGACCATCTTGCCACCTTGCTGTTACTTGGCGTTCCTCTGGTAACAATTGTCAGCGTACTATTATCTGTTTCAATAATGAAATGTTTGCCTAACAAAAATCTAGAAAGTTTACGTACCGAAAATACCATGGCAAGAGCCTCGAGTTCCGGTGTACTATAATTTCGTTCGCTGGTGTTCAGTTTTCGAGAGACGTAGTATACTGGGTACAAGATTTGGTCGTGTTCTTGGAGAAGCACACCTCCAATGGCTACGGAGCTCGCATCACATCTTAATCTAAAAGTAATATTCAAATTTGGCAATTTCAGAATAGGTGCTTTAGAAAAATATGAAAGAATCTTTGTAAATGCTGGCCTTAAACATTCACTGTTTACAATCACATTGGGGTGTTTATTTGTTAGTAGATCAGTGAAACATTTGGTCAATTCTGCAAAATGAGGAATAAACTGTCTATAATAGTAAAAGACCTAACACACTTCGCAACTGTTTCTTAGTTGTCGGAAGCGACAATTTCAAAATTCTGGACATGATGTTATCGTCAGTTGATATAAAGCCCTTTGAGATCTTATAACCCCAAAATGAAATTTCCTGAAAGGCTATATCAACTTTGGAAGGTTTTATAGTCAGTCCATGATGTCTAATCCTGTCAAATGTCTGCTGTAGTGCTGTTATGTGCTCTGTCATGTCCTTTGTGTGTATGCAAATGTCGTCCATGTACCAAATGATGTTAGCAATGTCTGTCAAAAGAATTCTTGTCATTCTGACGAAGGTAGCTGGTGCATTGACTAATCCGAAAGGTAGTTTACACCATTCGTATAAACCCCATGGTGTGGCAAATGCAGTTAGATGTATACTATCAGGATGTACAGCTATCTGCCAGTAGCCTTTTGTCATGTCAAGTTTAGTAAAATAACGTGAGTCAGATAGTTCAGTCAAGATGTCTTCACAGTTGCTCATCGGTTCTAAATCCAACTGTGTAATGCTGTTAAGTTTACGATAGTCCACACAAAGTCTAATAGTTTTGTCCTTTTTCCGTACTAAAACTATTGGTGAACAGAAATGAGATTGTGAACGTCGAATGATATGATTTGCTTCTAAATCAATGATTTCTTGATGAAGTTTTTCTTTATAGTGTATAGGGATGGAATATGATCTACACTTAATAGGAACGTCGGATGTCAAGATGATTTGGTGTTGAACTAAATCTGTCTGTCCTGGGCTGTTAGAAAAGATCGTCCTGTACTCTTGTATCAGTTGTCTGCAACTGTCAGTCTGTGTCTGTATCAGTTTAGGATTTACCTTAATGTCCTGTAAGTTGGTCGTCGTGTCAAGAACTGGTGTTGGTATCTCGTCAGTGTCGTTGTCGTCCGTCTGGTCCACTATGGAGGTGCTTGCTGCAGTCTCTACTTGGTCGTCTTGCCTGTGATGATATGGTTTGAGCATGTTAATATGGAAAATTTTATGTTTGTCCCTAACTGCAATTTCGTAATCTACCGTCGAAATTTGTCTTAGTACTTTGAACGGTCCTTGCCATGAGTCAGTTAGGAGATGTCTATCACTTGGCAAAAGAAGAAGAACGTCCTGTCCTGGCGTCAGTGTAATAGTTCTATTTCCTCTGTTAGCATATTGTCGGTAAATAGCTCCTGATTTTTGGAGAGCTTCTTTAGCTAACACACATGATTTCATAATTCTATCACGCAATGATGTTACATGTTCATATGGTGAAATGGGTATAGGCAACGTTGTACTTTCAGTCAACATAGATACATACAGAGATAATGGGCCGCGTGGTTGTGCACCATATAACATTTCGAATGGTGAAAACCCCGTGCTGGAATGGGGCACTTCCCTATATGCAAGCAAAATTGCAGGCAGATAAGTATCCCAATCTTCAGGATGTTCTTAGGTTACCTTAGAGAGCATATGTTTCATATCGCCATTAATCTTTTCCACTATACCGGTCGAATGTGGGTGGTATGGACTGTTGAAGCATTGTTTAACACCCAACATTTTGGTAAAGGCTTGTGTAGCTGAGGAAATAAACTGGCTACCCCGATCTGAAAGGATGGTATCAGGGAATCCTACCCTCGCAAAAATATGAAAGAACACTTCCATGATGTCTTTGGAAGTTATGTTCTTCAATGGAATCGCTTCTGGCCATCGAGTACATAGATAAATGAGTGTTACAATGTACCTATTACCTTTAGATGTTACATGGTTCAGAGGACCAACTATATCGACCGAGATCTTTTCAAACAGTCTACTAGCCAAATCAGTAACTTGCAATTCAGCTTGTGGGTGTTTACCCTTTTTGACAAGCTTCTGACAGATGTCACACGATCTGCAATACTGTTTGGTATCGCTGCAAAACTTTGGCCAATAAAATTGAGTCAGTAACCTTGCTCTAGTTTTAGCATACGCCATGTGTCCTGCAAAGGGTATGTCATGAGCTAGATTCAATGCTTGCTTGCGGTTTTCTAACGGTAGCACTGTTTGTTCGATAGTGCTGGAACCTTTGGTGTAGTACCGTGTTAGCATTCCGTTCTTCAGAGCAAAGTACCATTGAGCATTCTTTGCTACTCTAGGCTTTTGGCCTACAAGTTTAAAATACTTTTGCAGAGATCGATCGGCTTTTTGAGATGTTATAAACGTCTCCCTAGTTGTTTCAGGAGATGTTACAACTGGACTTATTCGTTGTAAAGCCTCTGTCTGATCGATTCGATCTTGCATCTGTGCAGTAGATCTAGTTACTGCATTTACTACATTACAACGATCATTCTCATCACACATTGATATTACATTCACACAATTACATGTATGCTCTGGCGTCGCCAGGTTGGTATGTGTACATTCGTTTACAGGTGGTAATACATCATGAATGGTTATTGGTGATGAAGATGAAATGGTAGTATCACTATTACAAATGACAGTTGATGTACTACTGTCATGTGTTATGTCATTCACTTCAGGAAGGTTTCCAATGATAATATCGCAACAAGGATTGGTTAATGCTGCGCATTTAACCTTTCCTGTAAGGAATGGTGTAGTTATATATGCCCATGCAAGTGGATATTTCTCTATGTTTCCTGAGAACGTCCTGCATGTGACATATTTACCACTATATTGTGATGGTAAAATGTAATCTCTCTTTACACCAATGAGAGTACCGCCGCTATCACGTAAAACTGTGGCAGCTCTACCATTAACATACCCCTGGTGGATGTTTAGTTTACCTTTGGAGTTTACTACAGAATTGGCCTCCTCACTGGTAACAGGTATAGAATGGCCGCATGTTAACACGCCATCCTCATGAAATTGATCACAAATGGTACATTTTTCATGATGGAACACCTCAATGGAATGTGCTGAGTTTACTGGGTGATCTTGTACACTTTCATCATCTGAAGAAGAATTGTCAAACATGGCTGCATTAGCCTTTCTGGTTATTGACCGGCCTTTACAATCCTTCCGCCAGTGGCCATAAGCTTTACAAAGATAACATTTGGTGACGCTTCTGTAGTTCTTCCTTTCTTTATCTTGCTTAGAAATGTAATTATGCAAGTAAGCAGTGTACCCAGGATGTTTGTCGCACATTTCATTCTCATGGTGTGAATAATCGCAATATTTGCACTGATATAATTTCTCTGCAGCTTGTTTATAAGGTCTTTGTTTGGTATTCGACCCTGCCTGATATTTGCCATATGTAGCTGCTGCTACAAAGTCTGTGCTGGTCAGACTACTAGAGAAACATTGCTTATTAGCTGCAAAATACCCAGAGCCACGACTTTCGATCTGTTGAACACTTTCACACTGACATTCCAACAAAAATTTAGAAAAGGGGGGGTGGGAGAGATGCGATAATCTTATCTCTCAACATAAGATCAACTAATTTGTCATAACTTCCATTTACTTTGGCTGCTGACAGCCATTTAGAAAAAATATTTTGAATTTCTGAGATGTAATCAGAGAACGTGTGTGTTGGCTTAGGAGACAACTTTCTAAACTGTTCTCTATAACCTGATTCATCTAGCAAAAAATGTGACATAATTTTCGCTTTGATGTACAGATAATCTTCTTTCAGGTCATTTGGGATCGACTCTATGACTTTAAGAGGTTCCCCAAAAAGACTTCTTACATATACTATCCCCCATTTAGGTTTTGGAATTTTGTAATGATCCATAACAAATTCAAAATTTTGGGTAAATGCTGCTATGCAATCACCTGTGTTGTAACTTCTGATCAGACCTTGGTACTTTTTATGAGGTTGATCTTTGTCTGTTTCTCTATTAACTTTATCTTTAGAAGATTCAGCTTTCAGCTGTTCAATCTTCAGTTGTGTTTCTTGCTCTTCTTTCTTACTCTGGGCTAAGATCTCAGCTTGCCTCACTGCAGCTTCTGACTGTGCTTGTTGAAGCTTTAGAGCAGCTTCTGATTGTGCTTGTTGAAGCTTTAGAGCAGCTTCTGATTGCTTTAGAGCAGCTTCTGCTTGTGTCTGTTGAAGCTTTAACGCCCTTTCGGCCGCTCTCTCATCCCTCTCACTAATTTGCTCTTGCTTCAAAAGATATTCTGCATATTTACTTTCACTCCATGTTCTCAATCCCTCACCAGACATATTCATTTTTAAACCCATTTCCCCCTCTGCTGTGTGTCCACCGTGACGAGGTAGAGGGGCTTGTGCGTCCCAATGACCCCAAGAGCTATGCCGACGGTAGCACAGCTACTGGTAGGGCCACCCATGTCGGACAGGTCAAGGGAGAGGGACCAGACGAAGAGACACACAAACCTGCTGCCTTGTAGGTAGACTGGGGACAGTCAAAGGCTAGGGAAAGCACCCCAAATACATGCTTGTCGAAATCGGATGTACTGAGCCACAGGCTTGACAAAGCAGTGCAACGTGAAACCTGCTGCCTTGTAGGTAGACTGGGGACAGTCAAAGGCTAGGGAAAGCATCCCGAATAAATGCTTGTCGAAATCGGATGTACTGAGCCACAGGCTTGACAAAGCAGTGCAACGTAACTTAATTCATGATGTCACAAATCAAAATTAATCGATATGGTGCTAATCCCGTGAAGTCCCATCAGGCGGTGATAGTGCCGGGCCCCCTGCCTCGAGGGGGTCCACCCATGACTACTGGTGGTCACCTTCCCCTGTGCTGTGGAGTCAAGGCACAGAGGAGTAGGTTAAGAGCTATTGACCAAATACCCCGGACACTCAACATACTACAGTGGAATGCCGAAGGAGTTTACAAGAAGAAAGACTCCCTAACACAGCGTCTTCATAAAGATAGAATAGATGTGGCATGCATTCAAGAGACACACCTCAACGCCAATCACAAATTCTCAGTCAGAGGATATCAGGCCACACGTTTCGACCGCGAAGGACACAAAGGAGGAGTTCTAATACTTACACGAAATACAATACCTTGCAGCGAAGTATCTGTGATCTCTGACAACCAAACAGAAATTATAGGTGTTGATATAATGATAAAGGACGTGAAAATAAGAATCTACAATCTGTATAGCCCAGCAGATAAGGACCTTACACTCTCAAACATGAAAATAACTGACACAAACTGCATCATTGTCGGAGACTTTAATAGCCGTTCAGAAAGATGGGGATACCCAGATACTGACAAAAGAGGAGATGAATTGGAGGACTGGGAAATAGACTCAAATCTCCATCTACTCAACAAAGCGGATGACACACCGAGCTTCTACTCCAGAAGATGGCTTACCACTTCTACTCCAGACTTAGCTTTCTGCACAGGAGACATCCTCCACAAAATCGATCGCCATGTGCTGGACCAATTAGCAGGTAGTGACCACAGACCAATCAAGCTTGAAATGAATATGGAGTATGTTCCACAGGAGCAAAAGCCCTTGCCCCGCTGGAATTACAAACGAGCAGATTGGGACAGATTTGCCATACTAACAGACAAATATTGTGAAAACATAAATGCACGATATGGCAACATAAAGCAAATGGTGGAAAGTCTAAACAGAGCGATAATACAGGCAGCCACTGAGTCCATTCCAAGAGGAGCGAGGAAAAATTACAAACCATACTGGACTGAAGAACTACAAAGTTTGGAGGACAAAGTTGAAGATGCCAGGAAGACAGCAGAGAGAGAGAACAAACAATTGAAGCAAACATCTCTCTCAAAGCCATCTCAGCAAAATATAAAAGAACAGTAAATCAAACAACAAGAGATTGTTGGAGGGAAAAAACAGAAAACCTGAATTTTGACAGGGATGGAAACAAACTATGGAAACTAGTGAAAGCCATGAACAATGAAGGACCTAGAAATAAACAAATAACAATTAAACAAGGAAATGCCTTGCTTACAGGCAAAAAGGCTGCAAATGCACTAATGGAACACTATGCAAATGCAAACCACATTGATATTACAACCGAACAGAAGAAAGCAATCAAAGACAAACAGATACATCATAGAAATACAGAGACAGCAGCAGAATATATGATGGCAAATCTAACAATGGAAGAAATGGAACAGGCAATGATTACCCTAAAAAAGAAGAAATCACCAGGAAAGGATGGAATCACAAATGAAATGCTAATAGGACTAGGCACCAAGGCAAAGAAGAAACTACTAGCAGTCCTAAATAACAGCTGGAAGAGAGGAATAGTCCCACAGGCATGGAAGGAAGCTATACTAATACCAGTCCCAAAGAAAGGAAAAGACCTGGAAGAACCAAATGGCTATCGACCTATCAGTCTACTTAGCTGTGTAGGAAAATTAATGGAACGCATTATCAATGGCAGGCTAACATGGCATCTGGAAGAAAACAAACTCTTAACACCACACCAAGCAGGATTCAGAAAATACAGATCCACTGAAGATCAAATAACCTATATAGCTCAGGAAATAGAGGATGCCTTCCAAGAGAAAAAGCACACACTAGCAGTCTGGATAGATTTAGAAAAAGCATTTGATAAAGTATGGAAGGAAGGACTGAAAGTAAAACTGCAAAAAATGCATGTTTGTGGAAAAATGTATAAATGGATCAGCCACTACCTTGAGAACAGAACTGCCAGGACAAAAGTACAAGGACAAACAAGCAAAATGATGCTGCTGGAGCAAGGTGTCCCCCAAGGAGGAGTTCTTTCACCAACATTATTCCTAGCATATATAAATGACATCACAGAAAATTTTCCAGCCAGAGTACACACATCCTCCTTTGCAGATGACCTAGCCATATGGACATCTGAAGAATATATTAGTACAGCTAACAGCAGAATACAGCAAGCCTTATTAGCGCTAGAGGACTGGTCAAAATCATGGCTAGTGAAGATAAGTGAGGAGAAAACAACATGCACAGTGTTCTCCCTCTCAAATAAAACTCAGCAACCTAAGCTGGTATTGAATGGAAAAATATTGCGCCATGAAGAAAATCCAAACTATCTAGGAGTCACCTTTGATCGTCGCCTGACATGGAAGACACAGGTTGAGAAAAATCGAACAAGAGCAAGGCAGAGAATGGCAATCATGAAAAAGCTTGCTGGTACAACGTGGGGAGCAGATGAGAAAGTTCTCAAGAAGTTATATACTGGACGGGTGAGGCCAGTACTGGAATATGGCATTGCAGCTTGGGCAACAGCAGCTAAGTCAAACTTTAACAAAATAAGTAGAGTCCAAAACCAAGGAATGCGAATCATAACTGGAAGCCTGAAGACAACGCCTATTAATGAACTAGAAAAGATCACTTGTTTACAACCAATGCAGGATAGAAGAGATAGCAGAGCCCAGCAACAAGCAGAAAAATTTAGAAGATTGACAGACCACCCTATGTACAACAGATTTAATGGTTTTGGAAAGGGAAGACTGAAGCGTAGCAACTTTGTAGAAACTGCAAAACGAAGGATTAGGGCAGATCCTATACTTAACATATCAACAGTCAAGCCCATACACAATGCACACAACTTCCCAGCTTGGAGACAGCAGCAACTGCCTGAGATGATAGAAAACATTCCTGGTATTGAGAAAAAGAACACTCAGCATGAAACCGAAAGAAGAGAAATAACCCTAAACTACATAAAAGAACATTACCCAAGCAGCAATTGGACCCATGCATATACAGATGGATCAGCCAAAAATTCAATAGAGAATGGAGGAGGAGGAATTCTCCTAAATTTAAAAAATGGAGTGAAAAAAACACATTCAATGGCAACTGGAAAATTTTCAAGTAACTTCAAAGCGGAGGTAGAGGCTTTGAAAACTGCAGCAGAAATGCTCCTGATGGAGGAAAATAAAGAGAAGCAAATAGCTATCTTCACAGATGCAAAGTCAGCTGTCTCAATACTCAAGAGCAATAACAGCACAGAACTAACTGACCTAAGAACAGCACTCCATGGTCTATGCCAGAAATCCAAAAAAGTTGTAATACAGTGGATCCCATCACATTGCAGTATACCTGGAAACGAAGAGGCTGACAGACTGGCAAAAGAGGGCGGACGACTACCACAGCCTGACATAGACATAACCTATAATGAGGCAAAGAGGTTGATAAAAAGCACTTATAGAACCAAATGGGAATCTGAGCATCCAGGCCATCAGAAGGATGATGCATATTACAAACTCGACCGAAGAGAACAAATAGCAATCTTCAGACTCCGCACAGGACATAACAGGCTGAAATACCACTTGTTCAATAAACTAAAGATAGGAGATACTGATGAATGTAATTGTAGAACTGGAAAAATGACAGCAAAACATTTGCTGCAGGATTGCCCAACGTATGCAGAACAGAGAAAGATATTTTGGCCCACACCTGCTTCATTTGAGGACAAGCTCTATGGAGATATCAACAAGCTCAAGTTGACCGCAGCTTACTTTAACTACATACAGGTTGACATTTAAAGGTGCATGAAGACCCAGAGGCATGAAATGGAATATTGCTTGGATAGCAAATCCATTATGTGGAAAGTCCAAATCGAAAGCTCGCTGTGTGGGCTTCATAAAAGGTGGAAAAGTGTCCTAGTGGCACGAAATGGAATATTGCTTGGATAGCAAATCCATTACGTGGAAAGTCCGAATCAAAAGCCCATTGTGTGGGCTTCATAAAAAGTGGAAAAGTGTCCTAGTGGCATGAAATGGAATATTGCTTGGATAGCAAATCCATTACGTGGAAAGTCCGAATCGAAAGCTCACTGTGTGGATGTCATCTGCAGACTGCATACTTCTGGTTTCCGGAAGAACAGCCTATGGTGAACGGAAGGCCCAATATACGGAAGTGAGGCTAAGCAGCCATGTGCAGGACGTGACGATTCCTTGGGTGAGCCCAGTACCAGAGCGCTATGTATCGGCTCTGCAAGTATGGAAGCCTCCTTGGATGGCGGGGAATGCCCATGGTCTGCCCCTGCCTTCCCTTGAGGGCTGACCAGGATCTTTGGCTGTTCTATATGGACCAGCTGGGATGGGGGATAACACCACAACAGTGAGAGTCAAACGTCCTAAGAAACCCCCGGGAAGGTTAACCCGGTCAACAAATGCCCGCAGAAGTCGGATGTGTCGGCCTAACGGCGCAAGAACGCAGCTCTGCTGTAAACAGGCACAACGCAATCACATCCGAAAAAAAACTCCGGATGAACGAAGAAGAAGAAGAAGAAACCCATTTCAATGAAATCGTTTAGAGAAGACATGATGAACAATAAGTATGATTGAATAAATATAAACAAAATTACTTATGATGTTAGTAAGTTACAAATATTTCTAGCACAGTTGATGTTTAAAGCCAGACTAACGAAAGTATAAAGAAGAATGAAAAAAAATTTTATACTCAAGTAATCCTTGGGCAATGTGCTGTTCAGTGGTGTTCGAAATCACACTGGAACGTCTTTCGGGTTGACGCACAAAAAAATTTTTTCTTTGAAGTTCACCAGGCTCAGGTAAAGTTGACACCAAAAAAACCCTGTACTTTTTAAACTAACCGAAATAAGAACGTTTGTAAATGTATGGTGTGTGTAATGTCACTGAAGTCTGTAAAGGCCTGTATGCTGTCAAGTATTATTGTTAGTCGTTACCACAATCAACAACTTTCACGCTCACACTAACCCTACTCAATGACATTCAAGGGCACGGCCGCCATTTTGGATTTTGGGTACACAATTTGTTGACTTTAGTGATAAGTCTGAAGACGCCTCGGTTGGCTTCAAATAATATCTTCACACTTATAATTTAATGAAATCAACACTATTTATTTAATCGTTACTTTACCTTAATCTATGACTTGCGCGCTTCTATCGGCATGTTCACATTCGCTTCAAACTCGGACAAAAAAATTTACAAGTTCGCATTTGGATCAAAACCCGGACGAAAGCCACCACGTTCGCACTTGTCAGAGTCTTGCTTAGAGTAAGATAAGTAGCTCGTTTTCTGGCAAGTGTGAAGCAATATCAAACTATCAAATCACACGAAGTGAATATCCGAAAGTATTATTCACAAGCTTTATTTACGCGCTGCATTTATTATCGCACAAACCTCGCACAATAACAATCCATAGCAATCATTGCGGCATGAACAATATCACTACAATACATAATAATACATGCAAGCAATAAACATCTCACTTACAAGTCACACTATTCAAGCGTTCGAACCAGTCTCCCACTGTCGTACAGGCTAGCTCTCAATGCAGATTCAAACACCACTCGCAGACCCATGCGACCTGTCCATTCAAACACCTAAACCCGTCTGCCAGCCTTGGCGTTCTACACGCTACACGGCGCTCACGTCAGCTGGTGTGACCCCTGCCAGGTTCACGGGGTGTACTGCTGATCAGCGGTCGTTTAAGCGTCGCTCAATTGCTGTGCTTGGTTGCTTATACGGGCGTCGTCGAAGACGCCGCATTCCCTCTGCAGTGTTTAACGTCACTCAGGGTTGCGTGTTGTTATGTTGTCTGGCGTTGGTACAGACAACGCGTCGCAACCTCGGATGTGAGACCTTGACACTGGACACAACAGATTAGAACCGGACACAACGGATTAGAACCAGAAATTACAGATTAGAACCGGACACAACAGATTAGAACAGGACACAACGATTAGAACCGGACACAACAGAATAGAACAGGATACAACAGATTGTGATTTAGAATCGGACACAAAAGGTTAGAACCGGACACAACAGTTTGTGGTTTAGAACCGGACACAACAGGTTGTGGTTTTGTCGACTTCATTTAACTAATTCGGTGCCAAAGGATAATATATCGTCAAATGCGACCTCCCAACTGGACAGAAGGAAGGTATATGAATATTATCTTACTAGGGTAATCGTGTTAATTTTTTCTTTGGTATCGTGGTATCTTCGCAATTTCAGTGCCCAGTTAACGAAAATTTACATTAGTGTGTTTGGCACTGATTCTATTAGCCCAGCCCGCCCCCTCCCCCACTCCCGTCATTGTTCGGGCAGTTCTGTGTGGTCCTTTGTTGAAGGTTGCTGGCATCCCGCCCTAAGCCATCTCGCGTATTATCCTTGCTGAGTTGCTGGGTAGTATATTTATTATATGCGTTAACAGGAACACGTTACCTGATCCAAAAGTAATGCCAATATAACAAATGTTATACCGAGTTACACGCAACCTGGCTTCAAGTGCTGCTGCCCTTTAACATCTTACATATATTTCCATTTAAGCATAGAAGACTGCAAATCGCAAGTCTTAATATACCCGCGACAGATTTGATTTTAGTCACAGCCACTGGTTTCATTTTAGGTGGCGGTTGCCGACTTGGTGTTAGGTCGTTGTGAGTGAACGAATTATCGACGCGATGACATGTTGCAGATTTGTGCTTGAACATCCCAGATGGAGCCCCGGGGAGCGAACCCTGGGAGTCAGAGACCAGTGCAGGGGCGGGGGCAGACACGGAGTACTATATACATCTGGTAAAGATGGCCACGTGACCGTGGAGCGCATGCGCAGGGGCGACATTACCCGACCAAAGCTGGCTGAGACTGTATCTGCCATCACAGACATGGCTTGAATGAAACAATGACAATTACTGGACACAATTACGCCTCTTTTCGAATAAAAATGTCTCCACATTGGTGCTATGTAGATAAAATGACTGTACTATATTGAAGCAGATTCTGTGATATGTGCAATTCTTTCCAGGGTAGAACGGGCCACTGAAGTTATCCCAACCACGAAGAGGTAAGCTTGTTTGGGGATCGTGTACGTCGTTAATCAAGACATGTATTTGTGCGAGATGGCAACCATTTGAAGTATTGTTCGCGTTGTAAGCAGATTAAAACACAATTCCCGTTTAGGGCACGGTTATAAATGAGAGATGGCAAGTGAAACATTGCTTTCTTGCAGTGGGCAGGCAAGCTGAGAGCTGGCGGCCATGTTGTGTGTCCCCCCCCCAGTGGCTTCTGCTAACGGCAGGCAGGAGGTGGCTGTGACCTTTAAATACTCCACTGGTTTAGTTTGCGGCTTTCTGTGGACCCAGTTGGGCTAGATACCTGCTGTGTTGTTGTTGTTGTTGTTGTTGTTGTTGTCATCACTGGCATGATGTTGCTCCTGTTCTGACAAAGTAGCAACCAGAAATTGTTGGCCTGCGGTTGGAGTTCTCGTCCCTCTTCTTAATATAGGTACAGTGTCATGAAACCAGTTCAATAAATAAATAGTAATAGTTACATCTTGTGAGCACTTCGGTAACATTACATTGTGATTGCAATCTCAGAACTTGTGTAACACAACCGTTTGTCCATAGTTCTTCAGCATTCTAACATAATTCTAAATGTAAACGGGACAGTGTATCCCTATTATTAATAATCTTATATATAAAAAAGGATCTCCGTCTGTCTGTCTGTCCGTATGTCCGTATGTCCGTCTGTCCTTTATGCGCTCGCGAACGGCCCATCCGATTGAGATGAAATTTTCTACACGCCTTCCT